>SKCR01023455.1:0-198070 GCA_019454045.1 Zanthoxylum bungeanum | reverse complement strand
CTCAGACTTCAGATATATATATTTTGCAGCATCTTCGATCCATGTAACGAGCTTTGGGCCAGTGACTCCCAAACCAGTTGGTTTTAGGGCACTAGGTGCTAAAACACCCTTACAGACTTAATAACTCGGATCTCGGACGTTTTTTTTTCTCCATTCACTATTTAGAGATGCTTCCTCCAATTAAACTATAGCAGGAATATTACAAACTTTTCAATTTTAGCTAATGACTGTATGTTTCCATGTATGTTGATAATACCTGCCAACAGAGCATATGAAGATCCATTTTAGTCCGTTTTAAGGAATTCACAAATTAAATAATTTAAAAGGAAATAAACAAAATTAACTTGTTTCAAAAATAAATGGTTTGAGATACGATCAGGAGTGAAACTCCTTACTCAGCTACCTCTCACCAATTTCACCTTTTAGTCAAAACAAAAAACACAAAAATGCAATATTTTTGTAATTTTTGAAAATTTTTCAATTTTTTGTATTTTTCGAAAAATTTTGGACTAAAAATAAAAACAACATACAAACTAAAAACAAGGTACTAATCAACTAAATCCCTCCCCAAACCTAAATGAGACATTGTCCCCAATGTCTTAAACAGTAAAAGGAGAGTTAGAGGTTGTGTACCTGGTTAGCTGAAATCTCAGGAATAAAAAGGTTAAGATCCAGATTAATTCGACGCCTCTTACCACGATCGTCCTCAGACCAATTTATCTTTGATAGGATATGGTCAACTTGTGGTTCATAGGCTATGAGTTGGTCTATTAGATCCGGAGCAAGTCTGGCAGTGAAGAGGAGTTCTTTCATAGGTTTTGATACGAACCCATTTCTCTGAGCATCATCAAGAAACACAAAAGAAAAATCATAAAAAGCCATCAACGTTGAGTAGTCCAAGCGGTTTCTGGTGTATGTTCAGGTTCGCCCAAGATAGAACTATAAAATTTCCTCCAATGTACCTAAACCACCTGGAAAAGCAATAAAAGCATCAGCACGGTTAATCATTTCTACCAGTCGTTCAGACATACCTGTACGATCAGTTCCTCTCTCGTTTGATGATCCAATAAGATTTGCCTGCCAAGGGTTTTGGGACGATTCCCAAAAAATGACTGCCTCCTTCTTGTACGGCCTTTGAAACGATCCCCATAAGTCCGAGATTTCCTCCGCCATATATTAAGTGCATATTCCTTGCAGCTAAAACTCGACCCAATTCCTGTGCTGCTTCTATGTATTGTGGTTTAGTACCAACAGTACTACCGCAAAATACACAGATTTTTTCAACTCGTCTTCTTGAAGTGGCTTCCATTTTTTTATGTTTTTCTTTCTTGACTCTGGATGACTTCAAAGGTGCAATGATGAGTTGAATTTATAATACCTGAAAAGGGTGAGTAAAATAGCACAAGTATCTTCCAAAGGACGATTAGTAGCAAAATAGTAAAGTAGATCGTGATAGTCAACAAGATCTGGATCCTGTCGGAAAGAAAACAAAAGAAAAACAACAAAACAAATCAATATTATTAGGAAAAGACAAAGAGATATAATATGTACAAAATTTACAGCTTGATTAACGTCTATGCGTCAGGGACAAGCTTCCCATCCAATTTTCTTATAAATTGGCAAACAGGGTCTTTTTGAGTCAGATTCCCAAGACTTAATTGTTGTCTTTCTTTTTGAAATTGTGTATGTAATCTGCGAAAGGCTATGTGAACATATCCACTGGGATGCGTCTCAAGAGTCGAAGATATATCATCTAAAGACTCCTTACTCAAGCCATCCCTAATGAATTAATTTTGTCTTCGCGATTATCAGACACCATTCCTAAAGAACGACAACGAGTATTGCAATTCCAACGTGCATATTTTGTAACAAACACCCATTTGTTTAGCTCTTCGTCTTTGCATAGGTGCTTCTTCCAAAACCAGGCAGAGTGAAGTAAAAGAGTTAGAAGACTCACCTGCCAATCGGACTCGTGCTTCAATTACCCAACGAATGTCATTGGGAACACCATAGATTGTCAGTAACCTCATCCGTTCCAAGCGAGTTTGTAGACTTTCATCAGAGATTTTTGAGGGAGAGAAGGAAATTGCTTGTGAAGATTTGCGAGAACTTCTTCCATCTTGAAATTACTTAATCTGCAAAAACTAACACACAAAATTTAAATCACACCAAATCACAATATATACAAAAATTGCATGGGTTGCCTCCCTGCGAGCGCTAAGTTTAAAGTCGTCAGCTAGACGTGACTTCTTGAACGTTTATGCTGGATCTGAAAGTGTGACACTTTCTTTTTGTCGCTCAAATGATTCTCCCCAGTAGTGCTTGACACGCTGACTGTTAACTTTTGAATGTGTTGTTGGTATTGGGATCCAGTAACTCAACAGCTCCATATGGTAAAACCTGAGTGATCACAAATGGTCCGGACCACCTAGATTTTAACTTTCCATGGGAAAAGTTTCAATCTCGAGTTGTACAACAACACCTGCTGCCTTGGTTCCAACTGTCTGTGCACTATTTTCGGTCATGCCATTTTTTGTCTTTTCCTTGTATAATTTGGCATTGTCATAAGCCTGTAGGCGAAATTCCTCCAATTCATTGAGTTGGTGAAAGTCTTTTCCTCTCCTGCAGCTTGTGAGTCAAGATTCAACTTCTTCAGTGCCCATACGCCTTGTGTTCAAGCTCAACTGGCAGATGGCATGCTTTCCCAAACACCAATCGATATGGAGACATACCAATGGGTGTCTTGTAAGCTGTTCGGTAGTAGGCCCATAATGCATCATCTAGTTTTGTAGACCAGTCCCTCCTTGTTGATCCAACGGTTCTTTCTAGGATTCTCTTGATCTCCCTGTTTGAAACCTCAACCTGTCCATTTGACTGTGGATGGTAAGCTGTGGCAACTTTGTGAGTAACTCCGTATTTGGATAGGAGTGCATCGAAATATTTGTTGCAGAAATGAGAGCCACCATCACTGATGATTGCTCGAGGTGTTCCAAACCGAGTGAAAATGTTCTTTTTCAGAAATTTGATCACCACTTTGGAATCATTGGATGGCAGTGCAATTGCCTCAACCCATTTGGAGACGTAGTCTACAGCAACCAGGATGTACAGGTTTCCAAATGATGGAACAAAGGGTCCCATGAAATCAATACCCCATACATCGAATATTTCCACTTCCAGAATGTTTTGCAACGGTCCTTCGTTTCTCCTCGAAATATTCCCTGTTCTCTGGCACCTGTCACATTGAAAAGCAAAAAGATAAGCATCTTTAAAAAGTGTGGCCAGAACAAACCTGATTGAAGGACTTTGGCTGCAGTTTTGTTTCCACTGAAGTGTCCGCCCTATGGTGATGAATGACAGTGTTGCAAAACACTGTTGACTTCTCATGTGCAACACACCGTCTCAGTAATTGATCAGCACAGCGTTTAAACAGGTACGGTTCATCCCAGACATAATGCTTGACTTCTTTGAAGAACTTCTTCCGTTGCTGAGTTGTCCATTCCAACGCCATTTTCCTGATACAATATAATTGACATAGTCAGCATACCAAGGGACTTCATGTTGTTTTATGGAAAACAGTTTTTCATCTGGAAAAGTTTCTTTGATTGTCAGTTCTTTGTCAGCTGTTTCTCCTTCTCCAGCCTCGATAAGTGATCTGCCACCTGTTTTTTCTGTTCCTTTCCTGTCTCGAATCTCCACGTCGAATTCTTGCAAAAGAAGTATCCAACGGATCAATATGGGTTTGGCATCTTTCTTTGTGATCAGATATTTGATTGCTGAATGATCTGTGTAGACCACCACTTTGGGACCCAGCAGATAGGAGCAGAATTTGTCAAAAGCGTACACAACTGCGAGCAACTCCTTTTCAGTGGTTGTGTAGTTGAGTTGAGCTTCATTCAGAGTTCTGCTGGAGTAGTAGTAATGGTGTGGAAAATCTTTGCTTTGCGTTGTCCCAAAACTGCACCTACAGCAAAATCACTAGCATCACACATTACCTCGAATGGAAGGGTCCAATCTGGTGTGTACAATGATGGGGGCAGAAATCAGCTTCTGTTTTAAGATCTCGAAAGCTTCCTGGCATTCTTTGGTGAAGTTGAAAGGCACATCCTTTTCCAGAAGATTGCAAAGAGGTTTGGCAATCTTGGAAAAGTCTTTGATAAATCTCCTGTAAAAACCTGCATGTCCAAGAAAACTCCGAATCCCTTTACAGATGTTGGTGGAGGTAGTTTCTCAATTGTCTCGATTTTTGCTTTGTCTACCTCGATTCCCTTTTGTGAAATCCGGTGTCCAAGAACAATGCCTTCATGTACCATGAAATGGCATTTCTCTCAATTGAGTACCAGGTTTGTATCTTCGCACCTTTGTAATACATGTTCCAAATTTTCAAACAATGGTCAAAAGAATCTCCAAAACACAGAAAAAATCATCCATAAAACCTCCATACTCTGCTCCAGCATGTCTGAGAAGATGGCCATCATGCAACGCTGAAAAGTAGGCAGGGGCATTACATAATCCAAATGGCATCCTGCGGAAAGCAAAAGTACCATAGGGACATGTAAAAGTAGTTTTCTCCTGGTCTTCTGGTGCGATGGCAATCTGATTGTACCCTGAATATCCGTCAAGAAAGCAATAGAACTCATGTCTGCCAGTCTGTCTAACATCTGGTCAATGAATGGCAGCGGAAAATGGTCATTTCTCGTGGCTTTGTTCAGCTTCCTGTAATCCATACATACTCTCCATCCAGTCACCGTTCTTGTTGGAATCAGCTCGTTCTTTTCATTGGTGACAACAGTAATTCCTCCTTTCTTTGGTACACACTGCATAGGACTTACCCAAGTGCTATCTGAGATGGGGTAAATGATGCCAGCATCCAACCATTTGATGATTTCTTTCTTCACGACTTCCTTCATGATTGGATTGAGTCTCCGTTGATGCTCCACTGTGGGTTTGTATTCATCATTCATCAGGATCTTGTGCATGCAAAATGATGGACTAATGCCTCGAATGTCTGCTATAGTCCAGCCAATGGCTCTTTTGTGCTCTCGTAACACTCTTAGTAGATTTTCTTCATGTTCCAATGTTAGTGAAGAAGAAATAATAACAGGTAATTCAGAAGAGTTTCCAAGAAATGCATACCTGAGATGGCATGAAAGTAACTTTAATTCCAGCTGCGGTGGTTCTTCAATCGAAGGTTTGATTCGATCTTTCTTTGGCAGTTCCAAGCTTTCAACTGGTGGTGTTACTTTGAATCGGAATGGTTTGTCAAGGTAGTTGATACATTCCAAGATTTCAGCATCTAGCTCGATGTCAGTCATGTTGGTGATGCAAGCTTCAAGTGTATCCGTGGGATTTGACTCAGTGTTTTGAACAATTTTATCAACAACATCAATTCTGAAGCATTCTTCTTCTTCCTTTTCATCGCTTGGAAATTTCATGGCTTGGAAAACATTAAAGGTCACTTCTTGGTCCTGCACTTTCATTGTTAGTTCTCCTTTTTGCACATCAATCACAGTTTTACCTGTAGCCAAAAATGGTCTTCCAAGAATGATAGGTACTTCTTTGTCTTCTTCCATGTCAAGGATGATGAAGTCTGCTGGAAGGATTAGTTTGTCAACTTTAACCAGCACATTTTCCACAACTCCTCTCGGAAATGCGAGTGTTCGATCAGCAAGTTGCAATACTGAGGTAGGAATTGCTTCTCCAATTTGCAATTCCTGTAAATAGAAAAAGGCATTAATTTAACACTGGCACCTAAATCACATAAAGCCTTACCGATATAATGTTCTCCAATGGTGCATGGAACTGTGAAACTGCCAGGATCTTTCAACTTCGGGGGAAGTTTCCTCTGAATGATGGCGCTGCATTCTTCTGTCAAAGCTACTGTTTCGTACTCTCCCAATCTCCGTTTTCGTGAAAGAATGTCTTTCATGAATTTGACATAACTGGGCATTTGTTCCAAGGCTTCTGCAAATGGTATGTTAATGTGCAGCTTTTTGAAAATCTCCAAGAAACGAGCAAACTGTTTGTCCAGTTTATTTTTCTGAAGACGCTGAGGAAAAGGTGGAGGTGGAGTGATCTGTTCTGGTTCTTTTTCCTTTGCTTCTTTTTCTTTGCTTTTTTTCCCTCGACTTCTTTTGGAACTTCTTCTTGAGACATCTGGATTCCAACATCTTTGTTGATCTCAGTACCCTCTTTAAGGTAATGGCTTGACATTGTTCCTTCCCTCGGTTCCTTGGATTTGGTTCTGTGGTGCTGGGAAGATTAACCTGGCGGTCTGTAGCTCTGAGCATTGGCCAGTTGTCCGATTTGATTCTCCAGTGCTTTGATGGAAGCTGATTGGCTCTGAATCATGGCTTCATATCTTTTTAATCGAGCTAGCATCTCTGCCATTGCTGGTTCATTTGTCTGCTCCTGGCCTTTATTCTGTTGCTGGAATCCAGGTGGTGGATAGTTCTTTTGACCTGAATTGTTGCTCCATGAAAAATTAGGATGATTCCTCCACCCTGGGTTGTAGGTGTTGGAATATGGATTGTTCCCCTGTCTGTTGAAATTGTTGACATAATTCACCGTCTCCTCAAGTTGTTGTGGTTCCGGTACTCCTCCATATGGTGAACTTGTGGATCCAGTGGTAAGAGTCTCCATGAATTTGCATATTTGATCTAACTTGGTGTTGACTGCTGTATTGGCTCCAACTTCATAGATTCCTGCCAATTCTTTGAATTTTGAATTAGACTTCTTTCTGTTGGCCACAAGGATTGTTATTGGCCATTTCTTCGATTAGTTCCCAGGCTTGATCTTCTCCTTTTGCCATCAAGGCACCTCCAGCAGCAGCATCAATTGTGGTTCTCATTATTCCAGAAAGTCCATTGTAGAATGTTTGGACTTGAAGCCATTTTGGAATCTCATGGTGTGGACATTTCCGGAGTAAATCTTTGTACCTTTCCCACGCTTCGTACAGGGATTCTGAATCTTGCTGCACAAAGGATGTGATGTCATTTCTCAGCTTTCCGGTTTGGTTTGGGTGGTGGGGAAAGTATTTTGCAAGAAATTTGGTGGCAAGAGTGTTCCATGTTGTGATAGACCCTGCTGGTAATGAATGTAGCCACGCTTTAGCTCTGTCCTTCAAGGAGTATGGGAATACACGTAGTCTCATTGCTTCTTCAGCTTCTCGGTTGTAATTGAAAGTGCCACAAACTTCCAGGAAGTTGCTGATGTGGGCATTAGGATCTTCAGTTGCATTTCCTCCAAACTGAACTGACTGCTGAATCATCTGAATGCAAGTTTTGATGTCTCCTGCATTTGCTGGTAATGGAGGAAGTACAATACATGAAATGAGTCTGTCAATCACCGAAATGGTTCTGTCTCGAATGGGAATTGGTGGTGCGACCTCCAAAGGTTCAGGTTCCATGTTGACTAAAGCTTCTTGGGCTTCTCGCCTTTCCCTTCTCAACTGTCTGATGGTTCTTTCAATTTCTGGGTCAAGCGGTCGGAGTTCAAAGCTTCTGGTTCGTCTCATGAAGTTTCTAAGAACCTGAAACACAAGAAAACAAAAACAATAAGTAAAAAGAAATTAGATACAAGTAAAAGTATCTAACCCCTAAACTAATAATAAAAGATAAATAAGTCCCCGGCAACGGCTCCAAAAACTTGACCGGCGTAAACACACATGTATAACGCAAGCGTACGTATCGTTCAAGTAGTATAAAAAGTATCGATCCCACGAGGACTTAAAACCTTATCTTATTAATTTTTATGAGGTTAACTGTTTACTGGTATCTAACGAATTGAATGATTTGGTTGGAAAAAGGCGATGATTCTAAATTTAAAACAAGTAAATAAATTTTTGCTTAAGTGAAATGAAGAAAATTCAATTTTAAAAACTATCCAGGGTTGTGACTTATTTCAATATTATTTAAAAGATGAAGTAGTTATCCTATAGTTGGGTAATATATCAATTTAATAACCTGGAACACTAAATTATGTAAAAGCCTCTTCCGATGGTCAATTACAAATACCTAGTATAATCCAATTGAACCATATGTCTATGTCAACCAAATTACCTAGATTCATTAAGTTAAAGTTCCAATTATGGCTACCCCCGCCCAACAGTATATTCCTATCCTGTAAGGAAATCTATTAAAGGGTTATCTATCCTCAAGGAAGATCGTGGGCTATTGAATCTAAGGTCTTAAACTTAAAATCCCTATGTCTAGTTCATTTTAAGTTTACCTAATCAATTTAATTAATGGCCAGTTAATTAAAGAGCATTAAGATTAAGACTCAATAAATAAATCATTAAATTACCCAAACTATAATCTAACCCTTATAAACCAGTTAAATTGAAATTCATCACAACCCTAGATAACTAACTTAGCTACGACACATAATTAGGGCTAAAAACTTAAAAGACTTAAAAGAAAATTGCATAAAGTAAATGCGGGTAAAATAACTGTGAAAGTGAATTAAAATAAAATTGCTAAGGTAAAGAAATTACTTCTACTATATACTAATTAGATTTCTCCCATAATATAATATAAGCTTTGCAAAACATTTCCAACCAGCCATATAGGCGGTATCTTGATTTAATCAGTTTAAAAACAACCAGCCATAAAGGCGGAATCATTTTAATATAAACCAGCCATAAAGGCGGAATTAAAATAACCAGCCATAAAGGCGGATTTAAAATAACCAGCCATAAAGGCGGAATTTAAAATAACCAGCCATAAAGGCGGAATAACATTACCAACCGACCAGTCTGGCGGTATCCTTATTAAGTCCAATTTAAAACTTTGAATATATTATATTTATGGGAGAATAATCTAACAAGCAATAGTAAAAGAATTACCTTTTACCCTAGCAGAGGAAGTTACCTCCTCATGGATGAATAGTAAAAACTGTAAAATAAACAAAGTAACTTATTATTATTACAGAACATTAATTAAAAATTACAAAACTAAATTAAAAGAACTTAGAGAGAGAAGAACTCCCTAATTACATCGAATTAGTGAGAGGAAATGGTACAACAAAAACTCAAATCTCGAGCTCTATTTATAGGCGCGGATGGGGTCTGGGCGTCGCGACGCTGGTTCCGCGTTGCGACGCGCGCTACAGTGACACGTGTCACTTGCTGATTTGTCGGCTCAGATCTTATCCGATGACGTGGCACTGTTCATGACGTCATTGCTTACGTCACTCTGAGGTGGTGAGATTGTCGGCAGCGTCAGATCGTGACACGTGGCATGGGCGCATTTTAGTAAGGCCGTTGAGATGTGACACGTGTCCTAGCGCAAGATAGCATAGATGATGATTGTCGGCACCGTTGAGATGATGACACGTGGCAGCGCAAGTTAGCAAGTCTTCTGTGATGGTGACACGTGGCACGGCGCACGTTAGCAAAGTCAAACTTTTTCAAATTGTTGACCCGTTGACTCGGCGCATTTTAGCAAAACCGGCGCATGTTGGGCGGCGCGGCGCACAATGCTCCAGCGTCGCGACGCGCAGAAGATGAAAATATTCATGTTGACGCATTTTTGTCCGATTTTGCCCCAAATTGCCTCCAGTGCTGTCCAAACTTTATTTATCTGCAAAAACAACAAAACACATCAAAACGTTCATAAATCTCGAGAAACAAAACAAAACATTAGGTTAAATGAGTGAAAATAGTGGTATAAATACCACTCATCAATAGGTGAGAAGAGAATACAAAGAATAAGGAGGTAATTAGGCTGGACACGCAGGTCCAATTAATAAATTCCAAATTTATTACAATAATTTCTAAAATTACCCCACCCATCTAATGAGTTTGACTCGAGCAAAATCAAATATTGTATTTAATACTAATTCTCTATTTATTCCAAATTAAATATTACACTTTATTAATGAACCTTTACGACTTAAATTCCAAATTTAATGTTACGGGTCTCAAAGCCCGATTAATATCCAATATTAATTTAATTAAAGTCAATGCGCTTTTAATTAATTTCTTTAGGCATGGACTTTTGGTCAACTCGGGTCAAAACCAATAACCAAAGTCCAATCAAGGAGTAACCCCATAAGCCTAGAAATCAATTTAGGCCTATTAGGCCCATTAAACTTTAAAGGTCCATTAGTCGCATTTGGGCTTTATGGATGCGGTTTTGGGCCTAATTGGATCCAACCAATTTAGCCTAAACCCATCTTGGTACACCAAGCCCAATAAGCCCATTTAAAACATAACAAGCTCAAATCCAATTTTAAGCCCAATTTAATTAAACCATAAAAATCCAATTTCATAATTTAATTAAACAAAGTGCATTACATAATTAATTACCCAATTAACATTTCTAAAACATCAATTAGCCTAATTAATCATGCTCATCAACAACAAAACATGTCCAACACTTTTCATCAAAAATCAAACCCATTTTCATGCTATTCTACTCTCGGCAATTTGGGTAATTTGTGTCCGATTCGGTTTCAATCCAATTAAATCCACAATCGACATTAAATCAACATTTTCCAATCGTTTCAAGTCATCCAATGATCAACGAAACAAAAATTACCAAGATTTAGGACACCAATGTATTCGGCCAACACATCAAAATTGAGAAAAATTGTTCCAAACAAAATTTCTTGAAATTGATCAAATCAAACTTCAATTAAACATGTATTAAGCATACTCAAACATCCAATTTAATCAAATCATGCTCAAATATATTTTACCTAATTTTAACCCTAATATATTTTCATGCTCAACCTTGCTCATAGATACCATTGTTGGAATTTTCTAAGCATCCCAATATCGTTTCAAGCATTGAAAATAAGTGCGAATACAACGAGGGAGTTGCGGAATACTCACATCGATCGGTTGAGCGACGCGACAAAGAACAAAAATTCTTTTATGCTCACTGTCATGGTCACGGCAGCTCACTGCAATGGTGTCCTCCATTTTCAGTTTTGGATCATCTTCGTCAAGCTCCAAGCTTCGTCAAATGATTCCAAGCTCATGGGTGGACTTCCCTATCACCTTCGTAAGTCTCTCGGAGTGCTAGCTCTTGATGATTTTGCCACAAAATCACCACACTTTTGCTTCATTTGCTCATGATTTTGCCCAGAAAACTAGTGAAGAAAATGGCCTAAATGCCGAGAGAGAGAGATGAAGAAATTTGGCTCCAATTCGTGAGCCAAGGAGAGAGAGAGATGAACATGTGTAATTGATAATTGTTTTCTAAAAACAATTAAACATATATAACTTTTGATTTTCAAAAAATCAAGCCATAAATGTTTGTCAACTACTCACATCAACTTCCATCAATCAATGAATAATGACTGGCGTCAATCACTCAAAGTGAAAGACATCTATCACTTGATTGATGAATGATGTGACGCTAGATGCGACTAGGGATTTGACGCTTGATTTGACTTGCGTGCCGCACTCGAATTCAAAATACGAATGCACTCGCAAACAATCCCGGGCTCGGGTTCGTTAATTCCAAATTAATGAATTTTCTGTTGCGACGTAATTAAATGATTATGCCTAGCAAAATCACTATTCACGTCGCTAATGAATTATTTCTAAATTAACTCTTTCGCCCGAATTAAAATCTAATTTCAATTCCGCATCGAAATCCAATTTCAATTAATATATCGAATATATTAATTTATCGATTCATTCCAAATTAATCGTTATCTCTCTTTAGATGATATTTTATCCCAGATAAAATATCTCCGCAATTAATCCCAGATTAATTTTCTCTCTCATCTAATTAATCCCAGATTAATTAAAAGTGCGAGTCATACGTCATCTGTGAATCTTCGGGAAGCGACCCATGAAATCCCGGATATATTGGCAGTAAATTCGGTCGTCGGACTATCCGAACACGTAAGTACCTAGTACTACGTTTATATCGATTTACAAGATAAGGTTGGCTTCTAGCAAAGCGCCATGCCTACCCAATTCTCCAGAAATATACTTACATGAATATAGGATCTATATCAGGCGTAGTATACGTGGTATTGCATATGTCGATCCAGTATCGGATGATCATGTGCTAGGCCTGGGGCTGGAATTGTGTCTGCCCAGTACGAAGCACATGTCGGATGTCTGGTAACTAGTCTATATATCGGATATACATGACCTTGTCATAATATCCCGATAGCTGCCAGCATATAAGAGAATCAGTCACGTATCCTACGTGACCATCATCTCCACTATGACTGGAGTGATACTTCCGTCTTGACATCAAACCCAACACACTACGATTCTCGATATACCCAGAAGAGGCGTACAAAGAAACCGGTTAAAGCCTTGGACGACCAAAACCAAAGTATATTGATTGTCGTAAGTATTAACGGTGCAAGTCTCAGGTTAAGACCAAATACACCTACCCTGATTTCGAACATCCATAGACACATAGTCATACTACCAATGGAATTCCGAGAGGGTCTATCCAGAGCGAAGCTGTTTCCCGTACCATCGGTTAAAACACAACCTTATATTACACTTGCATGAGTATCCTATACCTAAATATATGAGAACTATGTCGTTGTGCCCTCACAACGCGCACAAGTGTAATACTAGTCTTTTACGCATTTATCAATGTCCAATCTCGATAATACTCTGACTAGGGATATTTAATGATTTATCCTTCGTGGACTGATACTGTCTCATATCATTCTAAATCTAGGAACAAATCATAAGGACCTCCTATCATTTATACATCTTCGTGATCTAATCACAAATGATAAGAGAGCAATCTCCTTTATCACATAGTTAATTTGTAAAACAACACCATGATCTGTACAAATAGTAACGCTATAGGTCATAATTGTCCAACAAGTCGTCGTTTTGGCCGTTGGCACCTATGTTTTGAACCTGCCCTCATGGCATGTACTTACATTAGGGGACTGTTATTTTGTACCTAGTTTGACTAGGAATATCATCTATGTATCTAGTTTAACCCGATGCGGGTATACCTTTGTTTCAGGAACACTGGGTGTTTTATTTATAAAGATGATATTTTGATATGTACAACATATGTTAATAATGGTCTTTATAATTTGAATATTGACCGGCGTGATCACACACGTATAACTCAAGCGCACGTATCGTTCAAGTAATATAAAAAGTATTGATCTCATGAGGACTTAAAACCTAAACTATTAATTTCTAAAGCCAAATTTTTACGAGTGTCTAATTGATTGATTGTTTGATTGAATGGTGACTTTAAAATTAAAACAAGTAAAAGAAATAGCGTGAAAGTAGATTGAGGAAATTCAATATTAATAAACTATCCAGGGTAGTGAATTATTCCAATATCTTTTTAAAGATGAAGTGGTTATTTTTTGTTTGTGTAATATATTAGTTTACTAACCTGGAACACGAAATTCTGCAAAAGCCTCTGTCGATGGTCGGATGCAAATACCCAGTGTAACCCAATTAATCATATGTCTATGTCAACCAAGTTACCTGAATTCATTAAGATTAAGTTCCAATTATGGCTACCTCAGCCCGACAAGTATATGTCTATCCTGTAAGGAAATCTATTAAAGGGTTATCTATCCTCAAGGAATATCGTGGGCTATTAAGTTTAAGGCTGAAACCTAAAATTCTTTTGTCAAGTTTATTTTAAGTTTACCAAATCAATCTTATTAGTGGCCAGTTAACAAGAAGCATTAAGCTTAAGACTTAAAAAGTAAATATTTATATTACCCAAACTATAAGATAACCTCTTATAAACTAATGATATTGGAATTCATCACAACCCAGATAACGAACTTAGTTATGACACATATCTAAGGCTAGTAAAAGCTTAATAAAATAAATGACCTAAATTAAATGCTGAAATTAAATAAAGTAAATGTTGGAAAGTAAATGCTGGAAATTAAAAATGTAACAGTACAATAAAAGAAAATGATGGGGGTTAAAGGATTCTTTTTATCACTACTATTTTAGATATCTCCATAAATATAATATATTAACTTTGCGTGGTATTACCAACCAGCCATATATGCGGTATCTTGATTAAGTCAAATTAATAATTAATTACCAACCAACCAATCAGGCGGTATCCTCATTAAGTCAGGTTAAAACCAATTTCAATAATTACCAATCGACCATAAGGCGGTATCCTCATTGAGTCAGGTTTTAAATAATTTATATATTATAATTAAGGGAGGTTAATCTAAATATTAGTAATAAAAGCTTTAGCTTTAACCCTAGCAAGGGGGAGTTACCTCATCATTACTGAAAAGTAAAGAAAGGAAAGTACAATTGCATAAAAGTAAATTGCAGAAAGTAAAGTCTGAAAAGTAAAGAAAAGAAAGTGCAAATGCGAAAATTAATTACTGAAAGCTATAAAAAACAAACAAGATACAATCTTCCTAGTATTCTTAAGGAATTAAATAGATGAAAGTATGAAATGAAATCTGAAATTCAGCCTCTATTTATAGATAAATGTTTCCTCCACGTGTTGCGACTTGCAAGAATGTTCTTGCGTCGTGACGCGCCGTTGATGAAGGGCACGTGTTGCACGACTTTCGGAGACGGTGACATGTGGCATGCTGAATGATTAACTCAATAATTATGCTAAGGTGGCGCTGACATGGTGGTGATGTGGCACTGATTGAATTATTGTGCCGACGTCATTGATGATGTGGTGATGAGTGGTAAAACTATAACTATTTCTCACTCATTTAACTTAATATTTTTTATAGTTTCTTGAGTTTTGTGAATATTTTGATGTATTTTGTGTTATTTTACAGATAAATAAAGTTTCAAGACATTCTGGAGGTGATTTGGAGCAAAATTGTGAAATTTGGAAAAAAGGGCAAAAAAGTAATTTTGGGCGTCGCGACGCTGAGGACTTGCGCGTCGCGACGCCAGATCAAGCCACCTTTGCCACGTGTCGCTTATTCAACGAGCCAAAAATTTTAGCCGCCTTGCCACGTGTCAAAAATTCAACGAGCCGAAATTTTTCAGCCGCCTTGCCATATGTCCGGACGAGTTTGTTCCAACCAAAAATGGGCTGGCGTCGCGACACCAAAGTCCTTGGCATCGCGACGCCAGTGGTCTACTAGGGCCTATAAATAGATTTCGATTTTTCAGTTATAAATGTACCAAAATCCTTTGAAATACTTATATAAAAGAGAGTTCTTCTTATTTTCTTCTTATATTCAGTTTTATTTACGCTTTGTAGTAGTAATTCTATTCATCCTTGAGGGGGTAACTTCTCCATGCTGAGGTAACAAGGTATTTCTTTTACTTTTGCTATTTAGATTAATCTCCCTTAAAATATAATATATAAACTATTTAAAATCTGAATTAATAAAGGATACCGCCACACTGGACGGTTGGTTTAAGTTTATATTTCTGTTCCGCCTTATGGCTGGTAAATTTGAATTTGACTTAATCAGGATACCGCCATTTCGGACGGTTGGTTTAAAATATCACAAGTATATATATTATTATTTTATGGGAGATATCTAAATAGTATATAATAGAAGTTATTTCCTTTTACCTTAGCATTTCATTTCTTTTTATTGCAATTTATTATTCTACAATTACTTTTCAGCAATTTCACTTTATGTCTTTTAAGTTTTTATCAGTTTTAGTTATGTGTTGTAACTAAGTTAAATATCTAGGGTTGTGATAAAATCTAATATAACCGGTTTATAAAGGGTTAGATTATAGTTTGGGTAATTAAAGAATTATATGTTGAGTCATAATCTTAATGCCTTTTTATTAATTGGCCATTAATAAAATTGATTAGATAAACTTAAAATGAACTAGACATAGGGATTTTAAGTTAAAGACCACAGACTCAACAACCCACGATCTTCCTTAAGGATAGATAACCCTTTTAATAGATTTCCTTACAGGATAGGAATATACCTGTTGGGTGGGGGTAGTCATAATTGGAACTCAATCTTAATGAATCTAGGTAATTTAATTGTCATAGACATATGGTTCAATTGGATTATACTAGGTATTTGTAAATGATCATTCGGAAGAGGCTTTTACATAATTTAGTGTTCCAGATTAATAATTCATAATTTACACCCAACTATGTTATAACTACTTCATCTTTTAATTAATATTGGAAAAATTCACAACCCTAGATAGTTTTAATTCTCATTAATCTACTCTCAATTTCTTTCACTTGTTTTAAATTTAGAATCATCATCTTTTCAAAACAACCAAACAACTTAGATATTAGTAATCACTTAACCTCATTAAATTAATAAAATAGGTAATAAGTCCTCGTGGGATCGATATCTTTTTATACTACTTGAACGATACGTGCGCTTGCGTTAAACGTGTGTGATTACGCCGGTCAAGTTTGTGGCGCCGTTGCTGGGGACTTCTTTATCTTTTATTATTAGTTTTGAGGTTAGATACATTACTTGTATCTAATTTTCTTTTTACTTATTGTTTTCATTTTATTGTGTTTCAGGTTATCAGAATCTTAATGAGACGAACCAGAAGCTTTGAACTACGACCTCTTGACCTAGAAATTGAAAGAACCATCAGACAGTTGAGAAGGGAAAAGCGACAGGGCCAAGAAGCATTTGTTAACATGGAACCTGAACCTTTGAACATTGTACCACCAATTCCCATTCGAGACAGAACCATTCCGGTGGTTGATGGCCTCATTTCATGTATTGTACTTCCACCCTTACCAGCTAATGCAGGTGACATCAAAACTTGCATTCAGATGATTCAGCAATCAGTGCAATTTGGGGGAAAAGCAACTGAAGATCCTAATACCCATATCAGCAACTTCCTGGAAGTTTGCGGCACTTTCAATTACAACGGAGATGCTGAAGAAGCAATGAGACTGCGTATTTTTCCACACTCCTTGAAGGACAGAGCTAAAGCTTGGCTACATTCACTTCCAGCAGGTTCTATCAGAACTTGGAACACCTTAGCCACCAAATTTCTTGCAAAGTACTTTCCACCAGCCAGAACTAGAAAACTGAGGAATGACATCACATCCTTTGTACAACAAGAATCAGAAACTCTCTACGAAGCTTGGGAAAGGTACAAAGATTTACTCCGGAAATGTCCTCACCATGAGATTCCAAAATGTCTTCAAGTCCAAACATTCTATAATGGACTTTCTCGAATAATGAGAACCACAATTGATGCTGCTGCTGGAGGAGCATTAATGGAAAAAGGAGAAGAACAAGCCTGGGACCTAATTGAAGAAATGGCCAACAACAATTCATTGTGGCCAACAGAAAGGAGCATGATTCAACGAATTGCTGTAATTTATGAAGTTGGAGCCAATTCAGTAGTCAGTACCAAACTGGATCAGATATGCAAATTCATGGAGACTCTCGGCATGCAAAGCAACATTGGAACCACAAATTCATCATATGAAGAAGCACCAGAACAAAATCAACTTGAAGAAACGGTGAATTATGTCAACAATTTATACAGACAGGGGAACAATCCATATTCCAACACCTATAATCCAGGGTGGAGGAATCATCATAATTTCTCATGGAGCAATAATTTAGAGCAAAAGAACTATCCACCACCTGGATTCCAGCAACAGAACAAAAGCCAGGAATTTGAAAAAGACCCAGAAATGAAAAATTGGTTTGCAGAGATGTTCAAAAAGCAACAAGCAGCATATGATGCTATGTTCCAAAGCCAATCTGCTTCCATCAAAGCACTGGAGAATCAAATTGGACAACTGGCCAATGCTCAGAGTTACAGACCACCAGGAAATCTTCCCAGCAATACAGAACCAAATCCGAGGAACCAAGGGAAGGAGCAATGTCAAGCCATCACCTTGAAAAGTGGTACTGAAATCAATAAAGATGTTGGAATCAAAGCAACCATTGAAGATGTTCCAAAAGAACGAGAGAAACAGATGGATGAAAAAGAAGCAAATGAAAAAGAACAAATCACTCCACCTCCACCTTTTCCTCAGCGTCTTCAGAAAAGCAAACTGGACAAGCAGTTTGCTCGATTCTTGGATGTTTTCAAAAAACTGCACATCAACATTCCATTTGCTGAAGCCTTGGAACAAATGCCCAGCTATTTAAAATTCATGAAAGATATTCTTTCACGAAAATGGAGATTGGGAGAATACGAGACAGTAGCATTGACGGAAGAATGCAGTGCCATCTTTCAGAAGAAGCTTCCCCCAAAGTTGAAAGATCCTGGCAGTTTCACAATACCTTGCACCATAGGAGAACATGATTTCGTAAGGCTTTATGTGATTTAGGTGCGAGTATTAACTTGATGCCTTTTTCTATTTTCAGGAAATTTCAGATAGGAGAAACAATGCCCACTTCAGTCTCTTTACAACTAGCTGATAGAACACTCGTATTTCCAAGAGGCGTAGTTGAAAATGTGATGGTCAAGGTTGACAAATTCATTTTCCAAGTAGATTTTATTGTCCTTGATATGGAGGAAGACACAGACGTGCCAATCATCATCGGGAGACCGTTCTTGGCTACAGGTCGAACCATTATTGATGTACAAAAAAAAAGAATTAACCATGAGGGTACATGACCAAGAAGTAACATTCAATGTTTTCAAGGCCATGAATTTCCCAGATAATGAAAAGAATGAGGAATGTTTCAGACTTGATGTGATACACAGTACCATTCAGAACTCCAATGCAATGCAAAGTTCTACTGATAAATTTAAAACATATCAATTGCCTGTGGAGCCTGAAGATAAAGCGTCTTTTGCACTAAAAAAGCCAATTCTTGCACTACAAGCAACAGAAGAGAAAAAGTTCCACCAGCTCAATGAATTGGAGGAATTTCACAATCAGCCTTTTGAGGATGCAAAATTGTACAAAAGAAAGGCCAAGAAGAGACAGGATGAGAAGTTAGTGCGCATACAACTAGAACCGGGGCGGAAGGTACTGTTAAACAAATCAAGGGTGAAATTCTTCCCTTGGAAGCCAAAATCTCGGTGGTTAGGTCCATTTGTGATCACCAAGGTTTTACCAGACAGAGCCGTTATAATACATGATCTTGACTCCAAGAAAACTTTCAAAGTTAAAAACAAGCGTGTCAAGCACTACTGGGGAGAACCGTTGGAGAGACAAAAAGAAAGTGTCACACTTTCAGATCCAGCATAAACGTTCGAGCAGTCACGTCTAGCTGACGACCATTAAACTTAGCGCTAGCAGGGAGGCAACCCATGCAATTTTTGTATTTATTACAATTTGGTGTGATTTTATTTTGTGTGTTTAGTTTTTGCAGGTTAAGACATTTTCAAGATGGAAGAAGCTCTCGCAAATCTTCACAAGCAATTTCCTTCTCTCCCTCAAAATTCTCTGATGAAAGTTTACAAAGCTCGCTTGGAACGAATAAGACTACTGATGATCAAAGGTATTCCTACTGATATTTGTTGGGAATCGAAGCACGAGTCCGTCTAACAGGTGAGTATTCTGAGACTTGCAGTTCTTATTTACCTGGTTTTGGAAGAAGCACCTATGCAAAGAAATGTAGAGATAAGCAAATGGGTGTTTGTTACAAATATGCACGTTGGAATTGCAATACTCGTTGTCGTTCTTTAGGAATGGTGTCTGATAATCGTGAAGATAAAATTAAATTTATTAGGGATGGCTTGAGTAAGGAGTCTGTAGATGATATATTTTCGACTCTTAAGACGCATCCTAGTGGATATGTTCATATAGCCATTCACAAATTACACACACAATTCTTAAAAGAAAGACAATAGTTAAGTCTTGGGATCTGACTCAAAAAGACCCTGTTTGCCAATTTATAAGAAAATTGGATGGGAAGCTTGTCCATGACGCATAGATGTCAATCAAGCCGTTACTTTTCTTGTACATATTATATCTCTTTGTCTTTTCCTAATAATATTAATTTATTTTGTTGTTTTCTTTTATTTTCTCCGACAGGATCTAGACCTTTTTGATTATCAAGATTTATTTTACTATTTTACTACTAATCATCCTTTGGAAGATACTTGTGCCATTTTTACTCACCCTTTTCAGGTATTATAAATTCAACTCATCATTGCACTTTGAAGACATCTAGAGTAAAACATGGAAGCCACTTCAAGAAGACGAGTTGAAACCATCTATGTGTTTTGCGGTAGTACTGTTGGTACTAAACCACAATATGTAGAAGCAGCACAAGAATTGGGTCGAGTCTTAGCTGCAAGGAATATGCACTTAATATATGGCGGACGCAATCTTGGACTTATGGGGATCGTTTCAAAGGCTGTACAGGAAGGAGGCAGTCATGTTTTGGGAATCATCCCAAAACCCTTGGCAGATGCAAATCTTATTGAACCATCAAACGAAGAGGAACTGATCGTGCCAGGTATGTCTGAACGACTGGTAGAAATGATTAACCGTGCTGATGCTTTTATTGCTTTGCCAGGTGGCTTAGGCACACTAGAGGAAATTTTTATAGTGTTATCTTGGGCAAACTTGAACATACACCATAAACCGATTGGGCTGTTTAACGTTGATGGATTTTATGATTTTCTTTGTGTGTTTCTTGATGATGCCCGGAGAAATGGGTTCGTGTCAACACCTATGAAAGAACTCCTCTATACTACCAGAACTGTTCCGGATCTAATAGACCAACTCTTAGCATATGAACCACAAGTTGACCCTGTTATTTCAAAGATAAACGTCTGAGGACGATCGTGGTAAGAGGCGTCGGATTAATCTGGATCTTAACCTTTAATTTTCCTATAGAATTTCAGTTAACCAGGTACTATTTTCTAATCTCTTCTTCTACTGTTTAAGACATTGGGGACAATGTCTCATTTAGGTTTGGGGGTGGGGAATAGTTAATAGTATCTTGTTTATAGTTTGTGTGTTATTTTTAGTCCAAAATTTTTCAAAAATTACAAAAAAATTCAAAAATTCAAAAACAAAGGGCATATTTATAGCTAGGTTATGGTTTGGTGTCTTCCTTCACTCACTACCTTTTTATAAGGAAAAGCTGTGAAGGCACCTTGATAATCATTCACTTGTAGTGTGTTGTGATAGACTAGTTTGGATGACTCGTTGTTTATTCCTGACAACAAGCGATAAGAGCCTAAGGGGCTTGGGTATTTAAGTGAGCCTCGCTCCACCCTCCCGCTGGGGAATCTACAACGGGAAGTCCATTCGACAGTTAGTCACACACCATAAACTCGTTGGCACGTACCATAAGGTATAAAAAGGTGCGTTCACTTGGTCGCTTAAACCCTTGAGTGGGGAGTCCTAGTTGTGAACAATCCTTCGTCAGCGAGTGCCTTTGATTAAAACTTCTAAAACTACATGTAAATTATAGTTATATGACCAGTAGAAATGTTTAGTTGTTATGTTGACTAAAAAGATGAAATTGGTAAGAAATAGCTGTGTAAGGAATTTCCACTCCTGAGACGTATTTCAAACCTATTTCGAAACAAGTTAATTTTTGTTTATTTCCTTTTGAATTATTTAATCTGTAAGTTCTCCATAAAACTGACTAAAATGGATCTTCATATACTTAGTTGGCAGATATTATCAACATGTATAGTACATACGGACATAGGATAAAATTGAAAAGATTGTAATATTCAGTGCTATAGTTTAATTGGAGAAGCATCTCAAAAAGTGATGGAATAAAAAAATTAAAAAAAAAAAACATCCGAGATCCGAGTTATTAAGTCTGTAAGGGTATTTTAATACCTAGTGCCCTAAAACCAACTGGTTTTGGAGTCATTGGCCCAAAGCTCGCTACATGGATCAAAAATGATGAAATAAAAAATATATATATATATATATATATATATATATATATATATCTGAAGTCTGGGTAATTAAGTCCGTAGGGGTGTTTTAACACCTGGTGCCCAAAGCCATATGGTTTGGGAGCCACCAACCTAAAGCTCGCTACATAGATGGAAGATATGTATATAAATAAATAAATAATAGAGAAGAAATCAAAGAAAAAAATCAGAAAAATCAGAAAATTTATTCCATTACTACAAAAGATGTGTGAAATCTGATAAAACTTTAGGACAAAAATATTACTCTCTTATCAACTGCACTTATGACTGTTGTGGGCAAAAATGAGTTGTTTAATATTTTGTTGGCTGTGTATATGAAGAATGGTAAAAATAATTGGAGAATCTACTTATTCAGTAATTTATAATGAAACAAAACAACTACTAAAACTTGGAGTAGAAGTTTCACCTAAAATTAGTCACCAACTTCTTTATTCTCTTTTCTCTTGTCTTTTTGCTTTTGTGTGCATTAGTTTCACTACCTTTTTACTTTTGTAAAATGTTTGTGGGTATCATTGCTGTAAACCCTCACGAGACTACAACTCGTCTACTAGGGACACCTAGGGGTTTAAAGGATTATTGCATATGCTAAATGCAATCGTGATCCCTACGAAAATGGCTTAGTTAAATTTTATTATGTTATTTTATTTTGCTCGAGGACTAGCAAAACGTTAGGTT
Organism: Zanthoxylum bungeanum; assembly: GCA_019454045.1. NCBI lineage: Eukaryota > Viridiplantae > Streptophyta > Magnoliopsida > Sapindales > Rutaceae > Zanthoxylum > Zanthoxylum bungeanum. The sequence goes on along the minus strand of SKCR01023455.1, from coordinate 175,647 downwards.
TGGGGGTGTGATGAGTGGTAAAACTATCACTATTTCTCACTCATTTAACTTAATATTTTGTATAGTTTCTTGAGTTTTGTGAATATTTTGATGTGTTTTGTGTTATTTTGCAGATAAATAAAGTTTCAGGACATTCTGGAGGTGATTTGGAGCAAAATTGTTGTACGGGCCAAATTTGGGCCCAAGGGTAAAATCGACATTTTACCTCGAGACCGACCAATATCAGACCAAGAAGCCTCACGGGCCCAAGCTCATTGTCATCAAGAGGGCCAACGGGCGCAATAGATACCAAATCAAGAAACGTCCAGACTCATAAATATCTCACATAACTCGACAGTTTCCAACATCCAACGAACGAGTAATTAAAGGTAATAAATACACACGTTTCCCGAGAGTGTGTATATAAGAGAAGAAAGTCTACGAAAAGGGGCGGGACGATCCATAGCCGGACAATCGATAGCTCGATCATATTCAACTTCTAACAACTCTCAGCTCAGTCATATTCTCTCCAGAGCTCTCAGAACCTCCGACCCACTGCCCTCACGGTAGTCAACAGAATTCAAGGTACGTCAAGCCTCGCTCTTCCATTATTTACAGCTCGTCTTCATCACTGACTTGAGCGTCGGAGTGCCCCCGGCACCCACCACACCGGTGGGTAGTCTACTCCCGCTCACTCTACCTTTGTTTTGCAGGATCGCTAGCGCCCCCAACTATAAATTCTCGATTGTGGACCTCGGGCGAAATCCAGCGTCCACAATTGTGAAATTTGGAAAAAAGGGCAAAAAATTAATTTTGGGCGTCGAGACGCTGAGGACTTGCGCGTCGCGACGCCAGATCAAGCCGCCTTTGCCACGTGTCGCTTATTCAACGAGCCGAAATTTTCAGCCGCCTTGCCACGTGTCAAAAATTCAACGAGCCGAAATTTTTCAGCCGCCTTGCCACGTGTCCGGACGAGTTTGTTCCAACCAAAAAGGGGCTGGCGTCGCGACGCCAAAGTCCTTGGCGTCGCGACACCAGAGGTCTACTTAGGCCTATAAATGGATTTCGATTTTTCAATTATAAATGTACCAAAATCCTCTGAAATACTTATATAAAAGAGAGTTCTTCTTATTTTCTTCTTATATTCAGTTTTATTTACGCTTTGTAGTAGTAATTCTATTCATCCATAAGGGGGTAACTTCTCCATGCTGAGGTAACAAGGTATTTCTTTTACTTTTGCTATTTAGATTAATCTCCCTTAAAATATAATATATAAACTATTTAAAATCTGAATTAATAAAGGATACCGCCACACTGGACGGTTGGTTTAAGTTATATTTCTGTTCCCCTTATGGCTGGTAAATTTGAATTTGACTTAATCAGGATACCGCCATTTCGGACGGTTGGTTTAAAATATCACAAGTATATATATTATTATTTTATGGGAGATATCTAAATAGTATATAATAGAAGTTATTTCCTTTTACCTTAGCATTTCATTTCTTTTTATTGCAATTTATTATTCTACAATTACTTTTCAGCAATTTCACTTTATGTCTTTTAAGTTTTTATCAGTTTTAGTTATGTGTTGTAACTAAGTAAATATCTAGGGTTGTGATAAATCTAATATAACCGGTTTATAAAGGGTTAGATTATAGTTTGGGTAATTAAAGAATTATATGTTGAGTCATAATCTTAATGCCTTTTTATTAATTGGCCATTAATAAAATTGATTAGATAAACTTAAAATGAACTAGACATAGAGATTTTAAGTTAAAGATCACAGACTCAACAACCCACGATCTTCCTTAAGGATAGATAACCCTTTTAATAGATTTCCTTACAGATAGGAATATACCTGTTGGACGGGGGTAGTCATAATTGGAACTCAATCTTAATGAATCTAGGTAATTTAATTGACATAGACATATGGTTCAATTGGATTATACTAGGTATTTGTAAATGATCATTCGGAAGAGGCTTTTACATAATTTAGTGTTCCAGATTAATAATTCAATAATTTACCCAACTATGTTATAACTACTTCATCTTTTAATTAATATTGGAAAAATTCACAACCCTAGATAGTTTTAATTCTCATTAATCTACTCTCAATTTCTTTCACTTGTTTTAAATTTAGAATCTTTATCTTTTCAAAACAACCAAACAACTTAGATATTAGTAATCACTTAACCTCATTAATTAATAAAATAGATAATAAGTCCTCGTGGGATCGATATCTTTTTATACTACTTGAACGATACGTGCGCTTGCGTTAAACGTGTGTGATTACGCCGGTCATGTGGCGATGATGATTGTCGGCAACATGTGATGATGGCACGTGTCCGGCGCATGTTAGCATGATTTGCTGTGATGTTGACACGTGGCAGGCACATGTTAGCAAGGAAAACTTCTCTGATGATGACATGTGTCCGGCGCATGTTAGCAATACCCAGCGCACATTAGCTGTCGCAGTGCCCAAATGACAATTTTGCCCTTTTTATTCGCTTTTCACTGTTTTGGCCCTGATTCGATTCCAGAGAGTCCTGAAACTTTATTTATCTACAAAATAACACAAAACACATCAAAATAATCACAAAACCCAAGAAACTATATAAAATATTAGGTAAAATGAGTGGGAAATAATGATCTATTTACCACTCATCACACCCCAAACCTAACATTTTGCTAGTCCTCGAGCAAAACAAAAAAATAAAATAACATAAACATCTTTAAAATAAAATTAAACTAAGCCACTTTTTGTATGGATCACGGTTGCATTTAACGTATGCAACAAGCCTTCAAAACCCATATGTTTCTCTAGTGGATGAGTTGTAGTCTCGTGATGGCTTACAACAATGATACCCACAAACGTTATTATAAAACTAATGCACACAAAAGTAAAAAGACAAGAGAAAGAGAATAAACAAGTTAGTGACTAAACAGGTGAAACTCCTTATCCAAGTTAAGAGTTTTTTTCTTTCTTTCTAAATTATCGAATAAGTAAATTCTCCGATTATATTTACCATTCTCTATACACACAGCTAACAAGATATTAATCAATTCATTGTTCCCACAATATTCATAAGTGTAGTTGAAAAGAGGGTAATAATTTTGTCATAAAGTTATATCAGACTTCACACCTTTTTTAGTTATGGAATATTTTTCTGATTTTTATTTTTTATTTTTTTATTTATATACAATATCATCCATCCATGTAACGAGCTTTAGGTCAGTGACTCCCAAACCAGTTGGCTCTAGGGCATTAGGTGTTAAGACACCCTTACAGACTTAATTACTCAGATTTCCGATATATATATTTTTTTGTAACATCTTGATCCATGTAGCGAGCTTTGGGCCAGTGACTTCCAAACCAGTTGGTTTTAGGGCACTAGGTGTTAAAACACCCCTACAGACTTAATAACTCGGATCTCATAAGTTTTTTTTTATCCCATCGCTTTTTTTAGATGTTTCCTCCAATTAAATTAGAGCACTATATATTACAAACTTTTCAATTACAACTCATGTCCGTATGTTACCATGCAAGTTGATAATACCTGTCAACTGAGCATATGAAGATCCATTTTAGGTAGTTTTATTGTGAATTCACAAATTAAGTAATTCAAAATGAAATAAACAAAAATAACTTGTTACGAAATAAGTTGAGATACGTCTTAGGAGTGGAAATTCCTTACATAACTATCTCACACCATTTTCACCTGATTAATCAAGTTAAAAACACAAAACACAAAATATATATATTTTTTATTTTTGTAAAAAAAAAAATTGAAAATTTTTGACTAAAAATCAAATAAAAATAACACAATAAAAACAAGATACTAGTCAACTATTCCCCTCCCCCAAACCTAAATGAGACATTGTCCCCAATGTATTAAAAGTAGAAGAAAAGTTAAAAACAATACATGGTTAGCTGAAATTCTACATCTAAAATGAAGATTAAAGGTTAAGATCCAGATTAATCTGACGCTTCTTATCACGATCATTATCAGACCAATTTATCTTGGAAATGATAGGGTCAATTTATGGTTCAAAGGCTAAGATTTGGTCATTTAAGTCTAGGGCAGTTCTGGCAGTGAAGAGGAGTTCTTTTACAGGTTTTGACACGAACCCATTTTCCAGGCATCATCAAGAAACACACAAAGAAAATCATAAAATCCATCAGCATTAAACAGTCCAATCGGTTTCTGGTGTATGTTTAAGTTCACCCAAGATAACACTGTAATAATTTCCTTCATTGTGCCCAAGCCACCTGGCAAAGCAATAAAAACATCAGCACGGTTAATCATTTCCACCAGTCGTTCAGACATACCTGGCACGATCTATTCCTCTCCATTTGATAGTCCTATAAGATTCTCCTCCGCCAAAGGGTTTTGGGATGATTCCCAAGACTTGACTGCCTCCTTCCTGTAGAGCCCTTGAAATGATTCCCATTAGTCCAAGATTGCCACCGCTATATACTAAGTGCATATTCCTTTCAGCAATGACTCGACCCAATTCCTATGATGCCGCTACAAATTCTGGTTTAGAACCAACACTAGTACCGCAAAACACACAGATGTTTACAACTCATCTTCTTGAAGTAGCTTCCATTTTTAACTATGGATGCCTTCATGAGTGCAATGATGAGTTGAATTTATAACACCTGAAAAAAGGTGAGTAATAATAGCACTAGTACCTGCGAAATGACAATTATTAGCTAAAAAGCAAAATCGATTGTGAAAAGTCAAAACGTCTGGATCCTGTCAGAGAAAATAAAAGAAAATGAAAAAAAAAATCACAATTATTAGGAAAATACAAAGAGATAATAATTTTGAAAGAAGTAACGGCTTGAATGACGTCTATGCGTCAATGACAAGCTTCTCATCCAATTTCCTTATAAATTGGCAAACAGGGTCTTTTAGAGTTCAGATTCCCGAGACTTAACTGTTGTTTTTCTTTTTAGAATTGTGTATATAACATGTTAATTGCATGATGCATATATCCACTGGAATGCGTCTCAAGAGTCTTAGACATGTCATCTAAAGACTCCTTACTCAAGTCATCCCTGATGAATTTAATTTTATCTTCAGGGTTATCAGACACCATTCCTAAAGAAAGACAACAAGTATTACATGTCATAAGAGCACATTTATAGCAAACACCTATTCTTTTAGCTCTTCTCTTTTTAGCGTAGGTGCTTCTTCCTAAACCAAGTAGATATGAAATAAAAGAGTCAAGAGGACTCACCTGCCAATCAGACTCATGCTTCAATAATCCAACGAATGTCATTAGGAATACCTTTGATCATCAATAGTCTCATCCGTTCCAAGCAAGCTTTGTAGACTTTCATCAGAGAGTTTTGAGGGAGAGAAGGAAATTGTTTGTGAAGATTTACGAGAACGTCTTCCATCGTAAAATGAATTTACCAGTAAAAATTAATCACACAAAAAATAAAACACACCAGATCACAATATATACACAAATTGCATGGGTTGCCTCCCTGCTAGTGATGAGTGGTAAATTTATCACTATTTCCCACTCATTTAACCTAATATTTTGTATAGTTTCTTGAGTTTTGTGAATATTTTGATGTGTTTTGTGTTATTTTGTAGATAAATAAAGATTCAGGACATTGTGAAGGTGATTAGGACCAAAATAGTGAAAATTGGAAAAAAATGGGCATTTTGGTAATTTTCTGCGTCGCGAGGCCAAGATCTTCAGCGTAGCGATGCCTAACGTGTGCCGAACAGTGCTAACGTGCGCCGGGTCCACAAATCAGAATCTGATAAAATTGACTTTGCTAACGTGCGCCGTGCCACGTGTCACCATCACAGTCAATTTGCTAACATATGTCGTGCCATGTGTCAGTATCCTACGATGTCGACAATCGCCATCGCCACATGTCGCCACATGTCACTCCACGTCATTGCCACGTCAACATCCACATCACCAGGTTGACCGAGTCAAACTACCACGTCATCGCTACGTCATCATCAACCAATCACAAGCGTGCCACGTGTCGTAATTATGTGGTGCGACAGTCAAATTACCACATGTCGCCACGTCACATCAATCATTGACTCTCTAATCCTTATCTGGCACGTGGCGGATAAGAATCTGAGCCGACCAATCAGAAGCCGCCACGTGTCACAATAATTGAGCCCCAACCACCTTGCCACGTGTCACCTTATCACTTTATCCAGAATCTGCAGCCGACGAACCAGAGCGTGCCACGTCGACAAAACAGGCATCACGACGCGAGATGGGCGTCGCGACGCCAGACCCCTACTGACCCCTATAAATAGAGCGCGGAATTCCAGTTTCAGTTGTATCATTCTATCTCACTTCTTGATGTAAATAGGGAGTTTCTCTCTCTAGTTTCTTTTAGTTTTTAGTTTTTAGTTTTGTAAATAATTTTAATTACGTTTTGTATTAATAGTAATTTACTTTCTTACTTCTTACAGTTTTTACTATTCACCATGAGGAGGTAACTTCCCCAGCTAGGGTGAAAGGTAATTCTTTTACTGTTATTATTTAGATTAATATCCCGTAAAAATAATATATTCACTATTTAAAATATTGACTTAAAAAGGATACCGCCAGATTGGTCGGTTGGTAATTCATTTTAATCTGGTTTAAACCTGACTAATCAAGGATACCGCCAGATTGGTCGGTTGGTAATTAAATTTTCTTACCACCTATATGGCAGGTTTATTTTGGCACCGCCTTTATGGCTGGTTGGACTTAATTTCACTTAATTAGGTTACCGCCTATATGGCTGGTTGGTAAAATAATCACAAGTTAATATATTATATTAAGGGAGATATCTAAATAGTAAATAGTAAAAGTTGATCATTTTACCTTAGCATTTTATTTTACTTTTCAGCTTTTACTTTATGTCTTTTACTTTTAAGTCTTTACTAGCCCTAGTTATGTGTTAGTTATCTGGGGTTGTGATGAATTCTAATATCACCGGTTTATAAGGGGTTATTTTATAGTTTGGGTAATTTAAAGGTTTATTTATTAAGTCTTAAGCTTAATGCTTCTTGTTGTCTGATCACCAATAAGATTGATGTGGTAAATCTAAAATGAACTAGACATAGGGAATTTAGATTTCAACCTTAGACTTAATAGCCCACGATCTTCCTTGAGGATAGATAACCCTTTAATAGATTTCCTTACATGATAGACATATACCTGTCAGGCGGGGGTAGCCATAATTGGAACTTAAACTTAATGAATCCAGATAATTTGGTTGACATAGACATATGGTTCAATTGGGTTAAACGTGGTATTTACGTCTGACCATCGACAGAGGCTTTTGCATAATTTCGTGTTCCAGGTTAGTAAACCGATTTATTACACAAACATAAAACAATCACTTCATCTTTTAAAAGATATTAGAATGATTCACAACCCTAGATCTTTTTGTCTTTTGTTATTTTCCTTAGTATTTTCTTTTGTTCTTTTTATTTTTTAGAAAATCTACAATCAACCAATCAATCAAGCAATCATTCTCTTCTCCCTCAATTAGATATCTGTAAATAAATAGTATCAATAATTAATAACAACAGTAGGAATTAAGTCCACATGGGATCGATATTTTTATACTACTTGAACGATACGTGCGCTTGCGTTATAGGTGTGTGTTTACGGCGGTCAGCAAGCGCTAAGTTTAAAGTCGTCAGCTAGACATGACTACTCGAACGTTAGGCTGGATCTGAAAGTGTGACACTTTCATTTTGTCACTCAAATGATTCTCCCTAGTAGTGCTTGACACGCTGACTATTAACTTTGAATGTTTCGTTTGTGTTGGGATCAAGTAACTCAACAGCTCCATATTGTAAAACCTAAGTAATCACAAATGGACTTGACCACCTTGATTTCAACTTTCCAGGGAAACGTTTCAACCTTGAATTGTATAAAGACATCTGCTGCCTTGGTTCCAATTATCTGCGCACTATTTTTCGATCATGCCATTTCTTGGTCTTTTCTTTGTATAATCTGGCATTCTCATAAGCCTGTAGGCGAAATTCCTCCAATTCGTTGAGTTGGTGTAGTCGATTTTCTCTTGCTGCTTGTGGATCAAGATTTAACTTCTTCAGTGCCCAGTACGCCTTGTGTTTAAGTTCCACTGGCTGATGGAAAACTTTCCCAAACACCATTCAATATAGGGATATACCGATGGGTGTCTTATAAGCTTTCCTGAAGGCCCATATTGCGTCATCTAGTTTTGTAGACCAGTCATTCCTTGTTGATCCAACGGTTCTCTCCAAGATTCTTTTGATCTCCCTGTCTGAAACTTCAACATGTCCATTTAACTATGGATGGTAGGCAGTGGCAACTTTATGAGTAACTCCGTATTTGGATAGGAGTGTATCAAAGTATCTATTGCATAAATATGTGCCAACATCATTGATAATCGCTCGAGCTGTTCCGAAGCGAGTAAAAATATTCTTTTTAATGAATTTTATCACCACTTTTGAATCATTGGATGGCAATGCAATTGCTTCAACCTATTTGGAGACGTAGTCTACCGCAACTAGTATGTACAGGTTTCCGAATGATGGAATAAAGAGTCCCATAAAATCAATACCCCATATATCAAATATCTCCACTTCCAGAATATTTTGCAGAGGCCATTCATTCCTCCTTGAAATATTTTCCGTTCTCTGGCACCTGTCACATTGAAGAGCAAATAGATAAGCATCTTTAAACATAGTGGGCCAGAACAAACCTGATTGAAGGACTTTGGCTGCAGTTTTATTCCCGCTGAAGTGTCCACCGTATGGTGATGAATGACAATGCTATAAGACACTATTGACCTCCTCCCGTGGAACATAACCTCTCAGTAATTGATAAGCACATCATTTGAACAGGTACGACTCATCCCAGACATAGTGTTTGACTTCTTTGAAGAACTTCTTACGTTGCTGAGTTGTCCATTCTAACGGCCATTTTCTCGATACTATGTAGTTGACATAGTCAACATACCAAGAGACATTATGCTATTTCATGGCAAACAACTGTTCATCTGGAAAAGTTTCTTTGATTGTAAGTTCTTTGCCAGTTATTTCTCCATTCTCGAGCCTCGATAAATGATCTGCCACTTGGTTCTATGTCCCTTTTCCTGTTGGGAAGCGGCCGCGAGTGCGCAGCGGAAAATTAAAATTATTATGCTGACTTCCCTTTGCCCAGTACCCATTTGTTTTGATTATTCTACAAGCCTAGGCATGTTACTATATATTCTAAGCATAAAACTCATAAAACATGCAAAGAACATAAACCTAAACATGCTAACTATCATAAAACTCTAATTAAAATAAAGAAAGAAAAAGACTTACTTGAACCGAAGACTCCTCTAGTCCTCCCTCCAATCTACAAGCTTTTCTCGAACTCAGCAAGCTCTTCCACATTCCAAGAGCCACCCAAGTGTGGGCCTCCAAAGATGCACACACCAAATCCAAAACTCAATGGCAAGACTACGCCTCGAGTGCACGGGTATTTTGCCCTTGGTACTAGCCTAGGCAAATACCTCAAAACTTTTAACTCGAGGTTCCTCTAGTCAATTAGACTTAAGGATCCTCAAAATCAGTGGCTTACTCTTAAAATTTAGAGTTTCTCACTTATATAAACCCAAGATATTAAAGGTTTTTGGTGTAGCAAATTGTGAAGAATTCTTTGGGTTTATATAGTGCTCTAAAGACAACAAAATTAATTAAGAATCCGATGTGGAATAAAAGCTAATTTATTCTTAGCCATTGGATCTTAATTTAGTGGTTTAATGAGATTATAAAACCCTAATAAAAGTTTGGGCCGAATTGGAATTCAAAACAAATAACAAAATTTTTTTACTATTCAAGTGAATAGTAATTTTTTTTATTCCAATTCCTAAAGTGCCCCAATCGTCATTCACCAATCCCTAAGCCACTATGAAACCTCAGAAATGATCTGTTCAATAATTAAACACATTGAACCATTTATGAACAATTCCTACAATAATTATTTATGCTGTTATATTTGTACTGTGCACTGTTAACCATTGATTTCGACTTTGCTGTGTGTGACCTTTTGGGTTCCCCTCAAGTTGGACATGAAATGAATCATGATAATTTAATCGAACATAAATTATCCTCTGAACAGATGGTCGTTCGATTTCAATGACCAAGATTGACATCTAGCAACATGCCAAGGCCCCCAAATGAGAAAGAAAGATATATATACTCATTTTGTATGTCATTTACATATGATACGGTCCCTCGCCTCATTGTATCCCTACCTATTGACCTAGGGTACGAAAAATGTCTACCCGTATGGTCAAAGATATGATGTTGATAGTGTCATGAATCGTGCTAACCCAAGAATCTCACATAATTCTTCCGCTGTGGCCACAGTCTCAAGCACTGATCACACATATCAACCCGCGAACTAGAATACTACTCTTATAAGAAAATATTATCAGAGAGAGTAGCGATTCTCTGTTGTATCTTTACAAACTTCATGTGTTTCAAAAAATGGCACAATCATACCCTTATGACCGGATCTTTTGAACCGGGGAAGGAGAATGTCAAAGTTATTTGATCCACACATAAGATTGTAAAGACCTCAAGTCTAAGGACTAGTCATATAATCGATACATGAAAGTTCTCATAGACACATTGGATAAACACTCCATATGAAAACTTTCGGTGGTCAGTTCGATGGACACGAGCAACGCATGCATCCATGTGATACACCAAGAGGATGGATCTCCGCTAGTAGCCTATGAGATCGGCTACCCTACTTAAGGGCGGATCATATCATCATGCTAGTCTCTCCGCTTTGTGAACGCCTAGATTATTCACAAAACTATGACTATGAACATTTAAGAGTAATGATTCTCATAAGGCGTGGAAGCCATCGTCTTATTACTCTAAGGGATTTATTACAGTGTTGATGATTCATATAAGTTATGTAAGACACGTAGACAAAGTAAAGATTGAAACAATTGAAAAACTACCTCTACCAACATCTGTCAAAGGGATTCGGAGCTTTCTCGGACATGCAGGATTTTACAGGAGATTTATCAAAGGCTTTTCCAAGATTGCTAAACCTCTTTGCAATCTGCTGGAAAAGGATGTGCCTTTCAACTTCACCAAAGAATGTCAGGAAGCTTTCGAGATCTTAAAACAGAAGCTGGTCTCTGCCCCCATCATTGTAGCACCATACTAGACTCTTCCATTGAAGTGATGTGCGATGCTAGTGATTTTACTGCAGGTGCAGTTTTGGGACAACGCAAAGCAAAGATTTTCACACCATTTACTACTCCAGCAGAACTTTAAATGAAGCTCAACTCAACTACACAACTACTGAAAAGGAGTTGCTCGTAGTTGTGTATGCTTTTGAAAAATTACGCTCCTATCTGCTGGGTCCCAAAGTGGTGGTCTACACAGGATCATTCAGCAATCAAATATCTGATCACGAAGAAAGATTCCAAACCCAGATTGATCCGTTGGATACTTCTTCTGCAAGCATTTGACGTGGAGATTCGAGACAGGAAAGGACAGAAAACAGGTGGCAGATCACTTATCGAGGCTCGAGAAGAGAAACAGCTGACAAAGAACTGACAATCAAAGAAACTTTTCCAGATGAACAGCTGTTTGCCATAAACAACAGGAAGTCCCTTGGTATGCTGACTATGTCAACTACATTGTGTCAGGAAAATGGCCGTTGGAATGGACAACTCAGCAACGGAAGAAGTTCTTCAAAGAAGTCAAGCACTATATCTGGGATAAACCGTACCTGTTTAAACACTGTGCTGATCAATTATTGAGACGATGTGTTCCATAAGAGGAGGTCAATAGTGTTTTGCAGCACTGTCATTCATCACCATATGGCGGACACTTCAGCGGGAACAAAATTGCAGCAAAAATCCTTCAATCAGGTTTATTCTGGCCCACACTTTTTAAAGATGCTTATTTTTTTGCTTTTCAATGTGATAGGTGCCAGAGAACGGGAAATATTTCCAGGAGAAACGAAGGACCGTTGCAAAACATTCTAGAAATGGAAATATTTGATGTATGGGGTATTTATTTCATGGGATCCTTTGTTCCATCATTCGGAAACCTATACATCCTGGTTGCTGTAGACTACGTCTCCAAATGGGTTGAAGCAATTGCACTGCCATCCAATGATTCAAAAAGTCGTGATCAAATTCCTGAAAAAGAATATTTTCACTCGGTTTGGAACACCTCGGGCAATTATCAGTGATGGTGGCTCACATTTCTGCAACAGATACTTCGATGCACTCCTATCCAAATAGGGAGTTACTCACAAGATTGCCACAACTTACCATCCACAGTCAAATGGACAAGTTGAGGTTTCAAACAGAGAAATCAAAAGAATCCTAGAAAGAACCATTGGATCAACAAGGAGAGACTGGTCTACAAAACTGGATGATGCATTATGGGCCTACCGAACATCTTACAAGACACCCATTGGTATGTGCCCATATCGATTGGTGTTTGGGAAAGCATGCCATCTGCCAGTTGAGCTTGAACACAAGGCGTACTAGGCACTGAAGAAGTTGAATCTTGACTCACAAGCTGCAGGAGAGAAAAGACTTCACCAACTCAATGAATTGGAGGAATTTCGCCTATAGGCTTATGAGAATGCCAAATTGTACAAGGAAAAGACCAAAAAATGGCATGACCGAAAAATAGTGCACAGACCGTTGGAACCAAGGCAGCAGGGGTTGTTGTACAACTCGAGGTTGAAACTTTTCCTGGAAAGTTAAAATCTAGGTGGTCCGGACCATTTGTGATCACTCAGGTTTTACCATATGGAGCTGTGAGTTACTGGATCCAAATACCAACAACACATTCAAAGTTAACAGTCAGCGTGTCAAGCACTACTGGGGAGAATCATTTGATCGACAAAAAGAAAGTGTCACACTTTCAGATACAGCATAACGTTCGAGCAGTCACGTCTAGCTGACGACGATTAAACTTAGCGCTCGCCAGGGAGGCAACCCATGCAATTTTGGTATATATTGTTATTTGGTGTGTGATTTATTTTGTGTTTTAGTTTTTGCAGATTAAGTCATTTCAAGATGGAAGAAGCTCTCGCAAATCTTCACAAGCAATTTCCTTCCTCCTTCAAAAATCTCTAATGAAAGTTTACAAAGCTCGCTTGGAACGGATGAGGTTACTGACGATCCATGGTGTTCCCAATGACATTCGTTGGGTAATTGAAGCACGAGTCCGATTGGCAGGTGATCCTCTGACTCTTTTATTTCACATCTGCCTGGTTTTGGAAGAAGCACCTATGCAAAGAAACGAAGAGCTAAGCAAATGGGTGTTTGTTACAAATGTACACGATGGAATTGCAATGCTCGTTGTCGTTCTTTAGGAATGGTGTCTGATAATCGCGAAGACAAAATTAAATTAATTAGGGATGGCTTGAGTAAGGAGTCTTTAGATGATATATCTTCGACTCTTGAGACGCATCCCAGTGGATATGTTCACATAGCCATTCGCAAATTACATACACAATTTCAAAAAGAAAGACAACAATTAAGTCTTAGAAATCTGACTAAAAAACACCCTGTTTGCCAATTTATAAGAAAATTGGATGGGAAGCTTGTCCCTGACGCATAGACATTAATCAAGCTGTAAATTCTTGTACATATTATATCTCTTTGTCTTTTCCTAATAATTGTGATTTGTTTTGTTGTTTTCTTTTATTTCCTCCGACATGATCCAGATCTTTTTGACTATCACGATCTATTTTACTATTTTGCTACTAATCGTCCTTTGGGAAGATGCTTGTGCTATTTTTACTCACCCTTTTCAGGTATTATAAATTCAACTCATCATTGCACTTTTGAAGACATCCAGAATAAAAATGGAAGCCACTTAAAGAAGACGAGTTGAAAACTTGTGTGTTTGCGGTAGTACTGTTGGTACTAAACCAAATACATAGAAGCAGCACAGGAATTGGGTCGAGTCTTAGCTGAGTAAGGAATATGCACTTAATATATGGCGGAGGAAATCTTGGACTTATGGGGATCGTTTCAAAGGTCGTGCAGGAAGGAGGCAGTCCCGTTTTGGGAATCATCCCAAAACCCTGGCAGATGCAAATCTTATTGAACCATCTAAATGAGAGGAACTGATCGTGCCAGGTATGTCTGAACGATTGGTAGAAATGATTAACCGTGCTGATGCTTTTATTGCTTTGCCAGGTGGCTTGGGCACATTGGAGGAAATTTTATTGTACTATCTTAGGCAAACCTGAACATACACCAGAAACCAATTGGGTTGTACAATGTTGATGGGTTTTATGATTTTATTTGGTGTTTCTTGATGATGCTCGGAGAGAGAGAAGAAATGGGTTCATATCAAAACCTTTAAAAGAACTCCTCTTTACTACCAGAACTGCTCCGGATCTGATAGACCAACTCATAGCCTATGAACCAAAGTTGACCCTATCATTTCAAAGATAAATTGGTCCGAGGACGATCGTGGTAAGAGACGAAGAATTAATCTGGATCTTAACCTTTAATTTCCAGTAGATTTTCAGCTAACCAGGTACGACCTTCTAAACTCTTCTTCTACTTTTTAAGACATTGTGGACAATGTCTCATTTAGGTTTGGGGGAGAGAATTAGTTGATTAGTACCTTGTTTTTAGTTTGTATGTTGTTTTTAGGTTTAGTCCAAAATTTTTCGAAAAATACAAAAAAAATTGAAAAAATTTTCAAAAATTACAAACATATTTTGTGTTTTTTGTTTTTGTTTTGACTAAAAAGGTGAAATTGGTAAGAGCTAGCGATAGCCGAGTAAGGAATTTCTACTCCTGAGACGTATCTCAAACCTATTTCGAAACAAGTTAATTTTTGTTTATTTCCTTTTGAATTATTTAATTCGTAAATTCTCCATAAAACGGACTAAAATGGATCTTCTTATGCTCAGTTGGCAGGTATTATCAACATACATAGAAACATACGGACATGAGCTAAAATTGAAAAGTTTGTATTATTCAGTGCTCTAGTTTAATTGGAGGAAGCATCTTAAAAAGTGGTGGAGTAAAAAAAAACAAAAACGTCCGAGATCCGAGTTATTAAATCTGTAAGGGTGTTTTAACACATAGTGCCCTAAAACTAACTGGTTTGGGAGTCACTGGTCCAAAGCTCGCTACATGGATCAAAGATATTGTAAAAATATATATATCTGAAATCTGAGTAATTAAGTCCGTAGGGGTGCTTTAACACCTGGTGCCCTAAAGCCAACTGGTTTGGGAGCCAGCGACCTAAAGCTCGCTACATAGATGGAAGATATTTTTTAAAAATAAAAAAAAATAGAGAAAAAAAATCAAAGAAAAAATCAGAAAAATGAAAAAAATTATTCCATTGCTACAAAAAGGTGTGAAATCTGATAGAACTTTAGGACAAAAATATTACTCTCTTATCAACTGCACTTATGACTGTTATGGGCAAAAATGAGTTGTTAATATTTTGTTGGTTGTGTATATGGAGAATGGTAAAAATAATCGGAGAATTTACTTATTCGGTAATTTAGAAAGAAACAAAACAACTAGTAACTTGGAGTAGAAGTTTCACCTAATTAGTCACTTACTTCTTTATTCTCTTTTCGCTTGTCTTTTTGCTTTTGTGTGCATTAGTTTCACCACCTTTTTACTTTTGAAAAATGTTTGTGGGTATCATTGCTGTAAACCCTCACGAGACTACAACTCGTCCACTAGGGACACCTAGGGGTTTAAAGGCTTGTTGCATACGCTAAATGCAACCTTGATCCCTACGAAAGTGGCTTAGTTAATTTTATTTTCATGTTATTTTATTTTCTGTTTTGCTCGAGGACTAGCAAAATGTTAGGTTTGGGGGTGTGATGAGTGGTAAAACTATCACTATTTCCCACTCATTTAACCTTATATTTTGTATAGTTTCTTGAGTTTTGTGAATATTTTGATGTGTTTTGTTTTATTTTGTAGATAAATAAAGTTTCAGGACATTCTAGAGGTGATTTGGAGCAAACCTGTGAAAATTGGCAAAAAGGGCATTTTGGTCATTTCCAGCGTCGCGACGCCCAAGCCTTTGGTGTCGCGATATCGAACATGCACCGGAGTCTGCTAACGTGCGCCGGTCAACGGGTCAGAATTTTAGAAGTTTGACTTTGCTAACATGCACAATGCCACGTGTCACCATCAGAGCCGATATGCTAACTTGCGCCGTGCCACGTGTCATCATCCTACGGTACCGACACTCACAAATGCCACGTGTGCCACGTGTCATCCTATGTCATTGCCATGTCATCGATCAACGAGTCAACCTTGCCGCGCGTCGTGCCACGTCTTCGTCCACGTTAGAAGGTCAACCTAGTCAACATGCCACGTCATCATCAGCCAATCATGCCTTGACACGTGTCGTAATTCTACGGTGCCGAAAATTGATCTCAGCCGCCTTGCCACGTCAGCGCCATGTCATCGCCACGTCAGCATAATAATTGAGCTCTTAGCCGCCTCGCCACATGTCGCCTTATCTTCTTATCCGAATCGCCATGTGTCAAGCCGTCATTGTGCCATGATTCACTGTTCTGGCATCGCGACGCGGAGACCCTTGGCATCACGATTCTGGAGGCTTATCCACGCCTATAAATTGAGCTCGAGATTTCAGTTTTTGTTGTACCATTCCCTCCCATTTATTTGATGTAAATAGGGAGTTCTTCTCTCTCTAAGTTTCGTTTTAATTTTTAGTTTTTAGTTTTGTATAATTTTAATTACGTTCTGTAATAATAGTAATTTACTTTCTATATTTTACAGCTTTTACTATTCACCATGAGGAGGTAACTTCCCCAGCTAGGGTGAAAGGTAATTCTTTTACTATTGCTATTTAGATTAATCTCCCTTAAAAATAATATAATCACTATTTAAAATTGACTTAAAAAGGATACCGCTATATTGGTCGGTTGGTAATTTAATTTTGGTTCCGCCTTTATGGCTGGTTTATTTTGGTTCCGCCTTTATGGCTGGTTATGGACAAATATTACCGCCTTAATGGCTGGTTGGACTTCATTTAACTTAATCAGGATACCGCCAGATTGGTCGGTTGGTAATATTATCACAAGTTTATATATTATTTTATGGGAGATATCTAAATTAATAGTAGTAAAAGTAATTCCTTTTACCTTAGCATTTATTTTATTGTAATTTACCTTTCATTATTTACTTTACCGCAATTATTTTTCAGCATTTTATGTCTTTTATTTTACCAGCCCCAGCTATGTGTCGTAACTAAATTAGTATCTAGGGTTGTGATGAATTTCAATATCACCGGTTTATAAGGGGTTAGATTATAGTTTGGGTAATTTAAAAATTTATTTATTGAGTCTTAATCTTAATGCTCTTTAATTAACTGGCCATTAATTAAATTGACTAGGTAAACTTAAAATGAACTAGACATAGGGATTTAAGTTTAAGACCTCAGAATCATTAGCCTACGATCTTCCTTGAGGATAGATAACCCATTAATAGATTTCCTTACAGGATAGGAATATACCTGTCACGTACCCGGTACCACGTACTTACCGATTTACAAGACATGATTGGCTTCTAGCAAAACCCGTGCCTACCCAATTCTCCAGAAATATTCTTCTACGGAATACAAGATCTTTGTCAGGCGTAGTATACATAGTATTGCGTATTACGATCCAGTATCGGATGTCACATGCTAGGCCTGGGGCTGGAGTTGTGTCTGCCCCATACGAAGCATATATCAGATCACTAGCAACTAGTCTCTTTATGATCGGAAAGTCATGACCTAGTCATACTTCACCGATGGCTATAGCACTTAGAGTACCATTTTTGTATCCTTGCGTGATCATAATCTCCATATGACTGAAGTGATACTTCTATCTTGACATCACACCCAATACACTACGATTCTCAATATACCCAGAAGAGGCGTACACAGAACCTGTTAAAGCCCTGGACGACCAAAACCAAAATATACTAATTATCGCAAGTATTAGCGATGCAAGTCTCAGGTTAAGACCAAATACACCTACCCTGATTCGGATTCCCATAGACATATAGTCATACTACCAATGAGATTCCGAGGGGTCTATCCAGAGCGAAGCTGTTTCCGTACCATCGGTAAACAGAACCTCCTATTACACTTACATGAGTATCCAATACCCAAATATATGAGAACCATGCCGTTACACTTCCATAACACGCACAAGTGTAATACTAGTCTATTCCGCATTCTCGATGTCCAGTCTTGATAATAATACTACTAGGGATATTTAATGATTAAACCTTTGTGGATTAATATTGTCTCATATCTTATTAATCCGGAACTAATCATAAGGACTTTTATCATTTATATATCCAGGTAATCCAATTACAAATGATAAAAGAACAATTTCCTTTGTCACATAGTTAATTTGTACAACGACATCATATTCTGTACAAATAGTGATGTTATGGGTCATAATTGTCCAACAACCTCCCACTTGGCCTATAGCCAATCACTCAGGTGTTCTACACCTGAACTATGTATTTGTCACTCAAAACCTCTGCTGAGAAACAGCTTTCGTCAGCGGATTTGCAAGGTTATCATCAGATACGATTTATTTTATCATCACATCGCCACGATGTATGATCTTACGAATTAGACGAAATTAGTTGAAGTACATACTTGGATCATTGATGAGACCGCGGTTCTTTAGCCTGTGTTGTAGCCTAGCTCAGCTGCTAATAGAACTACTCCTAATCCAATTAGGAATTATTTAGATCCCAAATGCTTCTATTGCTGCATCAATTGCAGCAATATTCCACTTTTGTTGTTTATTCGGCAACAGTATCTTGTTTGGAAGATTTCCAGCTCACTGTTCCGTTATTCAAATTATATACGTACCCTTATTGTGACTTACAGTTATTTTTATCAGTTTGGAAACTTGCAGTGGTGAACCTAGTTACCTCAAGTTTTCCTTTCCCCATATTTTAAGAACGCATCCTTAGTTCGTCTAAGATACTTAAGGATATTCCTTACATCAATCTAGTGACCATCACTTAGATTGGCCTGATTGTGTCTACATGTGCTCAAAGCATATGAGACATCAGGTCATGTACATATCAAAATGTACAAACACTGAGAGAGTGTCAGCAGCTTTCTAGATCTATCCTAGTAGATCTTTATTCCTAGAATAAAGTTGTTGGATAATTATGACTCATGACATCACTATTTGTACAGAACATGGTGTTGTTGTACAAATTAACTATGTGATAAAGGAAATTGCTCTTTTATCATTTGTAATTGGATTACTAAGATACATAAATGATAAAAGGTCCTTATGATTAGTACCGGATTGAGATGATATGAGACAGTATCAATCCACGAAGGTTTAATCATTAAAACATCCCTAGTCGTAGTATTATCGAGATTGGACATCGATAATGTGGAATAACCTAGTATTACACTTGTGCGTGTTGTGGGAGTATAACGGCATAGTTCTCATATATTTGGGTATTGGATACTCATGTAAGTGTAATAGGAGGTTGTGTTTACCGATGGTACGGAAACAGCTTCGCTCTGGATAAACCCCTCGGAATTCCATTGGTGGTATGACTATGTGTCTATAGAAGTCCGAATCAGGGTAGGTGTATTTGGTCTTAACCTGAGACTTGCACCACTAATACTTGCGACAATCAATATACTTTGGTTTTGGTCATCCAGGGCTTTAACCGGTTCTATGTACGCCTCTTCTGGGTATATTGAGAATCGTAGTGTATTGGGTGTGATGTCAAGATGGAAGTATCACTCCAGTCATAGTGGAGATGATGGTCACGTAGGATACGGAACTGGTGCTCTTATGTACTGCAGTCATTGGGATAATATGACTAAGTCATGATTATCCGATTATAGAGACTAGTTACCAGAGATCCGACATGTGCTTCGTACGAGGTAGACACAATTTCATCCCCAGGCCTTGCACGTGACATCTGATACTGGATCGCATTACGTAATACTAAATATACTACGCCTGATATAGATTTCATATTCCTTTAAGAATATTTCAGGAGAATTGGGTAGGCACGGTGCTTTGCTAGAAGCCAACCATGTCTTGTAAATCGGTAAAAATGTAGTACTAGGTACGTACGTGTTCGGATAGTCCGACGACCAGATTTATTGCCAACATATCCGGGGATCTCATGGGTCGCTTCCCGAAGATTCACCGATGACGTATGACTCGCACATTATTAATCTGGGATTAATTAATAGAGAGAGAAAACTAATCTGGGATTAATTACGGACATATTTTATCTAGGATAAAATATTATTTAAAGAGAGAGAACGATTAATTTAGAATTAATCGATAAATTAATATATTCGATATATTAAACAAAATTAGATTTCGACGCGGAATTAAAATTAGATTTTAATTCGGGCGAACAAGTTAATTTAGAATTAATTCGTTAGCGACGTGGATAGTAATTTTGCTAGGCATAATTATTTAATTAAATTTGATTTCATTACGTCGCAACGGAAAATTCGTTAATTCAGAATTAGCGAACCCGAGCCCATGAGTGTTTGCGGGCCCACTCGCATTTCGAATCAAGTGGGGTCCACAAGTCACATCAAGCGTCAAATCACTAGTCAATCAAGTGATGGAAGTCACATCACTTTGAGTGTAGTGATGCTTGTCATCATTGATGATGTGAATAGTTGATGGAAGGCTTTTAATGGCTTGTACATTTTTTGGAAAGTGTAATTTTGGTATTTGTTTTTGAAAATCAAAAAATAAACACACAACTTCATCTTCCTCCTCTCTCCTCTCAAGTTTCGGCCAAGGGCCATTTTCTTTCTTATTTTCCTGGCTTGGCCGAGAATATCAAAAAGCTTTAGGAAGGATTTGCGGTAAATTTTTCCGAGTGCTAGCACACTAAAAAGTCATCCAAAGGTGATAGGGAAACCTATTCATGAGCATGGAATCCATTGACAAAGCTTGGAGCTTGAAGATCATCCGTGAGCTTCAAGGAAGGAGCAAATTGTTTTGTGTTCATCGCATCAAAATCTGATCAATGTAAGTATGATTCCGCCATACTTCTTTATTGTATTCACATTGATTTTCATTGCTTGAATGATCTTGGGACTATAGTAGAAACCCAACAATGGTATCAAGAGCCTTATTTAAGCATGAAATTGGAATTAGGGTAAAATTGGGTAAAATTGATTTGAGCATGTTTGGATGAAATTGATTGTTTGAGTATGCTTGAATAATGATAACATAGTGTTATGCATGGTCAATTTGATGAAAATTGAATTGGATCAAATTTTCCCTAATTAGTAGGTTTGGCCGAAAGTTGCTATTGCCCTAATGTCATGGTAATTTTATTTTTTGAATCATTGGATGAGTTTGAAAGACTTGGGAAATGTTGATTTAGGATTTAATTTGATTGAAATGGAAATCGAACAAAAACCCTTAATTGCCGTGAATTAGAAGCATGGATAATGATATGATTTTTTGATTCAATGATGTTGGACATGTGTTGATGATGATAAGCATAATTAATTGTGTAAATTGGTGTTTTGGAAATATTAATTTGAGTAATTAATTAT
The DNA here is from genome assembly GCA_019454045.1 of Zanthoxylum bungeanum. Classification (NCBI taxonomy): domain Eukaryota; kingdom Viridiplantae; phylum Streptophyta; class Magnoliopsida; order Sapindales; family Rutaceae; genus Zanthoxylum; species Zanthoxylum bungeanum. The sequence goes on along the minus strand of SKCR01023455.1, from coordinate 154,054 downwards.
GGCTATACACTTAGATTAATTTAATTGTGAAATTTGGAATTTTGTGATTTAAATTAATTGGGCTTATTTTGGAATTGAGCTTGAAAAGTTGTATTTGGGCTTAATGGGCTTGGTTGGGCCAAGTTTGGTTTAGGTTAATTGTTTGGATCCAATTGGGCCCAAAACCATATCCATAAAGTCCAAATATAATTAAATGGACCTTTAATATTTTAATTGGGCCTAATGGGCCTAAATTGGTTTCTTGGCAAATAAGGGTGATTCCTTAAATGGGCTTTGGTATTTGGGTTTGATCCATATTGACCAAAGTCCATGCTTTAAGAAATTAATTGAAAGCCCATTGGACTTTAATAAAATTGACATTGGATGTTAATTGGGCTTTAAGACCCGAAAAGATTAGATTTAGAATCTAAGTCGCTAAAGGCACATTAATAAAGTGTAATTATTTAATTTGGAATTAAATATAGAATTAGTATTAAATACAAATTAAATTGGATTTAATATTGTAGTTTGATATAATTGAATAATTCGTACTTTGAGTACTTATTCTTAAAACGAGTTGGACTCGCGCAAAATCAAATCGTTGTTTGAACATTGGATGGTCATTAATTTCAGATTAATTAATTGGATTAGATTGATTGATAACATGCTTTGTGTGAATACATGGATTTGATGTATGAATAATGTATATCGGATGGATATTAGATGGGTGAGGGCAATTTTGCAAATTATTGTAATAAATTTAGAATTTATTAAATTGGACCTGCGTGTCTAGCCTATTACCTCTTGACTATTTGTATTTCTCTTCTCACCTATTCCCCTCAATGTAAATGAGGTTTCTTTAGAAGTGTTATGTAATTGGGTAGAAGTAAGATTTGTGCTAGCGGGAGAGAGGAAAGTGAGAGATTTGTTCTAGGAACACGTTGTTTCAAATATCCATCTGCATATCATTATTAAATTTATTTACACGCATTATTATGTTTTTTTAGAATGCATGTTTAAGGGTGTATGATGAGACCTTAACAAAGATAATTAATTGGTTGCCAATTACGTGAAAAACCCTCAACATATATTAAGTGTTTTTCCTTCCATTGAATGATTCATTCTCAAGATCCAAGATTGGCACTGATTTGTTGGCCAAATTCAAGGCCTTTGTCCATCGCGGATGTGTTTGAATCATGAAGGCTTTGTTCCATATCGCTTGTCTTGTCCAAGTTGTGATTTGTTGGCCAAAGTCGAGATCACTTCTTGTCCATCGACATCGATTACGAAGCTTTCCCAAGTCAATGGGTCCCACTTAACTGGAATCATACAGCTTGTTGGCCAAAGTCAAAGTTGTGTGTTATTTAACGGGATCCTAGCCCACTAGGAAACAAGGTTTCCCGAGTACTCAACAGAGGGTTAGAGGCTCACCGAAAAATAATGGGAGGCAAGTATTACATTTCCAAATTCGTTTAGATACTTGCCAATATGCGCTCATTTCAATTTTTTTCGTCAATACATAAATATTTATTAGTTGGACTAATATTTAATCATTGTTTTAATTAAAACAGTTGGACTGTATTCAAACTACTTCAATTATAGTTGATTATATAATTGGATTATAGTAATCAATATATTTGAATTGAAATAATTAAATTATAGTTGATTATATAGTTATACTATAGTAATCATTATATTAAATAGTACCTAAAATTGTTGATTGGATAGTTGGACTATAACAATCAAGATAACTGAATGATTAGCGTTTAAAACATAAACCTGGGTAAAAATATCTTTAAACGGCGTTATTTTTCAGATTGGGAATAAAACTTCAGGATAGTCCTGGAAACTGAGAAGTTACTTTATTTGATAGAGAAACCTCTTGGGCCTAAGCCCGGAGTTGAGAAAATAATAGAACATGATCTTTGGAAGATTCATGTGATGATAACTTTAGTGCTCAATCCTTTATGCTTGTTGCAATGACACTTTAATTCCGTCATCAGAATTAAGGATTAGATCCTTGTACCTTGATGATGAAATTAAATGATCTTCATAGATCTATTCTTAGATCTAAGAAGTACAAATTGCATAAGAATCTCTTTAGCTCGTGTATGTCAGAGGGTACATCTGTCGAGCACTAGGGGTCACAGTGTTGGACAATTATGACCCATAGCGTCACTGTTTGTAAAGATCATGGTGTTGTTGTACAAATTAACTATGTGACAAAGGAGATTGCACTCTTATCATTTGTGATTAGATCACCAAGATATATAAATGACAGGAGGTCCCTGTGATTTGTTCCTGGATTGAGAATGATATGAGACAGTATCAGTCCACGAAGGATAAATCATTAAATATCCCTAGTCAGAGTATTATCGAGATTGGACATCGATAAATACGTAAAAGACTAGTATTACACTTGTGCGCGTTGTGAGGGCACAACAACATAGTTCTCATATATTTGGGTAATAGGAGGTTGTGTTTTACCGATGGTATGGGAAACAGCTTCGCTCTGGATAGACCCCCTCAGAATTCCATTGGTAGTATTACTATGTGTCTATGGAAGTCCGAAATCAGGGTAGGTGTATTTGGTCTTAACCTGAGACTTACACCACTAATACTTGCGACAATCAATATACCTTGGTTGCGATCGTCCAGGGCTTTAACAGGCTCTGTGTACGCCTATGCTGGGTATATTGAGAATCGTAGTGTGTTGGGTGTGGTGTCAAGACGAAAGTGTCACTCCAGTTATATGGAGATGATGATCGCACATGGATACAAAACTGGTTCTCTAAAAAGGTTGCAACCGTCGGGATAATATGACTTGGTCATGATTATCCGATAATAAAGAGACTAGTTGCTCGTAATCCGATATATGCTTCGTACGGGGCAGACACTGTACCAGCCCCAGCCTTGCATGTGATCATCTGATACTGGATAGAAATACAGAATACTACGTATACTACGCCTAATATAGATCCTTTATTCCTGTAAAGATATTTCTGAAGAATTGGGTAGGCATGGCGCTTTGCTAGAAGCCAACATTGTCTTATAAATAGTACGAGGTACTTACGTGTTCGGATAGTCCGACGACCGTATTTACTGCCAACATATGCGGGGATCTCATGGGTCACTTCCCGAAGATTCACCGATGACGTATGACTCTTACTTTTATTCATCTGGGATTAATTAGATGAAAGAGAAAATTAATCTGGGATTAATTGTGGAGATATTTTATCTGGGATAAAATATCATTTAAAAGAGAGAACGATTAATTTGGAATTAATCGATAAATTAATATATTCGATATATTAAACGAAATTGGATTTCGACGTGGAATTAAAATTAGATTTTAATTCGGGCGAACGAGTTAATTTAGAATTAATTCGTTAGTGACATGAATAGTGACTTCGCTAGGCGTAATCATTTAATTACGCCGCAATGGAAAATTCGTTAATTTGGAATTAGCGAACCCGAGCCCGGGATTGTTTGCGAGCGCATTCGCATTTCGAATTCGAGTGCGGCATGCAAGTCAAATCAAGCGTCAAATCATTAGTCACATCAAGCATCAAATCGCTAGTCATTTCAAGCGTCAAATCACTTGTCACTTTGAGTGATGTGACTTGACAACTTGATTGACTTGATGTAAGTTGATGTTTGAGTGTGTTACACTCAAGTGTGATTGAATGAAATGACTTATACCATTTTATTTGATTTTTTGGTATATCATTCATTAACTTGTTTTTTGAAAACAATTACAACTCTTCTCTCTCTCCATTCTCTTCTTCATCTACACGCCCATGGAAGGCTGTTCTTGTTCTAGTTTTCTGCAAAAACCGCGAGCAAAAAGGGAGGCAAAGTGCGATTTTGTGGTAAAATCGAGAGTGCTAGCACACTCCGGGATCATACGAAGGTGATAGGGAAGTCCACCCATGAGCTGGGAATCGTTTGACGAAGCTTGGAGCTTGACGAAGACATCCATGGCTAAAACCAGTGAGCTGTGACAGTGCTCATTGCCGAGCAGTCCAATGGGCAGAAGTTTGAGTTTTGTTCATTGCCGCATCGCTCAACCAATCGATGTGAGTATTCCGCAACTCCCTCGTATGTATTCACATGTGTTTCATGTTTGTTTATTGATTCTTGGGACCTTAGTAAACTCCAACACACAGATGATTGCTGACATCGATCAGCTAGGTTAGCTGGGCGTTACCTACGTGGCCGAGACTACCAAATATTTGATCTTATAGTCTCTACCCGTAAGTTGGGGCAGGTTCATTATGAACCAAGAGTAAAACTCTTGGAGAGTTGATGGCTATATTCTAGGAGGCAGAGCCAGAGCTTCTAAAAGGGGCAAAGGCAAAATCATCATGGTCTTCTAGGAAGACAAATGACATATCCAAGATGTCTGCCTAAACTGTCGAAAACGGGGTCACTGGATGCGTGACTGCCGTATGGACAAGGCAGACATGAAGGAAGTGAAAGCGGGGCAAGGCTCCGACTTTAAGTATGTTTGTCATAAACATGCTCACTATTAGTTTCAAAATTGGATTTTGATACTAAGTATTGTACATAAATATGTGTTGATGTGCAGAATCTGCTGATAAGCAGGATACTGACTTCAATTGAGATTTATCTGCGAATTGGAAATGGGACGAGAGTCGCTGTTTTAACCATAGAAACCTAAGTTTAGGAACTACCCTCCGGGTGTGTACCTAAATTAGGAAACCGTTAAAATATAACTAGTTTGACTAGAAATATTATCTCTATATCAGAGTATAACTCGTTGCGGGTATACCTTTATGTTCTAGAATACTAAAGTGTTTTATTTTATAAAGATGATATTAAGATAAACACATTAGATGTCAATAATAGTATTTATATTTTGAATATAAATAAATCTCAAATCTATAAAATGACAAACAAATAGCTCAAACTGAATTAATCAGATGAGACTTATTTGTGGCATTGTTGTCTAGGACACAATTAACAAGACTCGTATATCCAAACTTTCGAAGAGTGGATACTAGGACAGATTTGATTCTATTCAAATGATGTCTACGAATCTAGTTTATTAGGCAAAGTGCCTAAAACACTTTTTACTTGGTAAAAGTGCAAATGCCACCGATCTTTTAGCCCTTGATCATAGTGACGTAAGTGGGCCCATATCTAGCTAGGCTAGAGGTGGATAGAAATACTTCGTAACCTTTACGGATGTGGCATTGCGTTATGGTTATGTGTTTCTTGTGAAACATGAATCTGAAACTTTTGATAAATTCAAAGAGTTTCGACACGAAGTAGACAAACAGATCGGCTAAAGTATTAATACATCACGATTTGACTGTGATGGAAATTACTTAAGAAATAAGTTTCTAGAAATACCTGAAAGAGTATAGTATTCTTTCAATATGGACTCTTCACGGAACACCTCAATTTGACGGTGTGTCCGAACAGAGAAACCGAATTTTGTTGGACATGATAAGGTTAATCATGAGTCGCTCTGAGCTACCATTTTCCTTCAAGGGATACACATTAAACAATGCAACACTTATTTTGAATAAGGTTCCATAAAAATCTGTTTGACAGACTTCATATTAGATATGAACAGGAAAGAAACTGGGTTTTCTCATTCCCGTAGATTTGGGAATGCTAAGTATATGTTTGGATGATACCAAACTAGAACCCAAATCGGATAAGTGCCTAATTGTAGGTTATCCTAGGGAAACCAAAATATAGTACTTACACAACTCACAAGAGAACAATGTAATTGTTGCTCGCCATGCGGTTTTCCTCAGAGGAATACCTATATGCAGTGGTAAGTGGGAGAAAGTAAAACTCAATGAAAATCGAAGTAATACTGTTCTAGGTACCGAACCCTTAATGGAACACAATCAGTTCATCAGGGATGAAACTGTACCACAATCTTCAATACACAAGAACCGCGTGAGTCGGAGGGAGTCAGAAAACAACCTGGGAGGTATGGGTTTCTGATCTCACCTTATAAAGATGTCAATATTATTGAGGAAGACGAACTGACTACGTATGAGGAAGTGATACAAGGTATCGACTCCCTATCATGGCAAAGTGCCATGAAGTCCGAAATGGATTCCATGTATACCAACTAAGTTTGGACACTAGTAGATGTACCAGAAGGCATTGTGCCTATTGGTACTATTAAGCCTTCAAGGAAGACATACATGGATGGCAACATACCAACGTACAATGCTAGGCTTGTAGCGAAAAGGTATCGTTATCAACATTGTGTCGATTACGACGAAACCTTTTAATAGTTGCCTTGGTTAAATCTATTTGGATAATGCTTGCTGATGCTGCATATTTCATTTATGAAATATGGCAGCTGAACGTCAAAAATCGCTTTCCTTAAACGGAAACCTTTTGGAGGAAGTTTACAACATCCTGACGGTTTTGTCGTACCAAACTAGCAAACAAGGTTTGCAGGTTAAATCGATCCATGTATGGATTGAAGCAAGCATTGATTCTTGGAACTGGCGTTTTGATGGAATCATAATGGTATATGATTTAATTCAAAATAAAGATAATTCTTGTGTATATAAGAATGTTAGTGGGAGTGCACTGACAGTGAATGTCCTACATAATGATGATATATCATTTCTTGGAAATGACATTCCCATAAAACAATCGGCGAAAGCTTGGCTTTCATGAAAAATTCTTCGTAGAATTCTTGGGATAGACAACCTTTATTCTAGGAATAATGATCTACTAGGATAGATCTAAAGGTTGTTGGCACTCTTCGAGAACTCGTACATTGAAATAAATATACGCGACCTGGTGTCTCATATGCTTTGCGCATATGGAGTCACAATCAGGCCAATCCAAGTGATAGTCACTGGATTGATGTTAAGAACATCCTTAAGTATCTTAGATGATCTAAGGATGCTTTCTTAAACTATGGAGAATGAGAACTTGAAGTGACTGGGTTCACTATTGCATGTTTCCTAACCGATAAAAATGACTATAAGTCATAAAAATGGGTGCTATATAGTTTGAATAATGGAACAATGAGCTGGAAATCTTCCAAGCAAGATATTATTACCGAATAAATAATAAAAGCGGAATATTGCTGCAGCTGAGGCAGCAATAGAAGCCTTTGGATCTATAATAATCCTAATTAGATTAGGAGTATTTCTGTTAGCAGCTGAGCTAGGCTACAACACAGGCTAAAGAATTATTGTTCTCATCAACGATCCAAATAAATACTTCAATAATTTCATCTGATTCGTCGGATCATACATCGTGGCGATGTGATGATCGTATAAACCGCATCAGATGATAACATTACAAATCCGCTGACGAAAGCAGTTCCTCAGTAGAAGTTTGTGCGAACCGTACATAGTTCAAGTGTAGGACACTTGAGTGATTGGCTATAGGCCAAGTGGGAGATTGTTGGACAATTATGACCCATAGCATCACTATTTGTACAAAACATGGTGTTGTTGTACAAATTAACTATGTGACAAAGGAAGTTGCTCTTTTATCATTTGTAATTGGATTACCAAGATACATAAATGATAAAAGGTCATTATGATTAGTACCAGATTGAGATGATATGAGACAGTATCAATCCACGAAGTTTTAATCATTAAAACATCCTTAGTCGTAGTATTATCGAGATTGGACATCGATAATATAAAATAGACTAGTATTACACTTGTGCGCGTTGGGTGAGCATAACGGCATAGTTCTCATATATTTGGGTATTGGATACTCATTCAAGTGTAATGGGAGGTTGTGTTTACCGATGGTACGGAAACAGCTTCGCTCTGGATAGACCCATCGGAATTCCATTGGAAGTATGACTATGTGTCTATGGAAGTCTGAATCAGGGTAGGTGTATTTGGTCTTAACCTGAGACTTGCACCGCTAATACTTGAGACAATCAATATACTTTAGTTTTGGTTGTCCAGGGCTTTAACCGGTTCTGTGTACGCCTTTTCTGGGTATATTGAGAATCGTAGTGTATTGGGTGCGATGTCAAGATGAAAGTATCACTCCAGTCATAGTGGAGATGATGGTCACGTAGGATACGGAACTGGTTCTCTTATGTACTGCAGTCATCGGGATAATATGACTAGGTCATGATTATCTGATTATAGAGACTAGTTACCAGAGATCCGACATGTGCTTCGTACGGGGCAAACACAATTCCAGCCCCAGGCCTTGCACGTGACATTTGAAACTGGATCGTAATACGCAATACTACGTATACTACGCCTGATATAGATTACATATTCCTTTAATAATATTTCTGGAGAATTGGGTAGGCATGGTGCTTTTCTAGAAGCTAACCATTTCTTGTAAATCGGTAAAAATGTAGTACTAGGTACGTACGTGTTCGGATAGTCTGACGACCGGATTTACTGCCAACATATCCGTGGATCTCATGGGTCACTTCCCGAAGATTCACCGATGATGTATGACTCGCACATTATTAATCTGGGATTAATTAATAGATAGAGAAAATTAATCTGGGATTAATTACAGAGATATTTTATCTGGGATAAAAGTTTATTTAAAGAGAGAGAACGATTAATTTGGAATTAATCGATAAATTAATATATTCGATATAGTAAACGAAATTAGATTTCGACGCATAATTAAAATTAGATTTTAATTCGGGCGAACAAGTTAATTTAGAATTAATTCGTTAGCGACGTGGATAGTAATTTTGCTAGGAATAATTATTTAATTAAATTTGATTTAATTACGTCGCAACGCAAAATCGTTAATTCAAAATTAGTGAACCCGAGCCCGGGAGTGTTTGCGGGCCCACTCGTATTTCGAATCAAGTGGGGCCCACAAGTCACATCAAGTGTCAAATCACTAATCAATCAAGTGATGGAAGTCACATCACTTTGAGTGAAGTGATGCTTGTCATCATTGATTGATGTGAATAGTTGATGAAAGGCTTTTAATGGCTTGTACATTTTTTGGAAAGTGTAATTTTGGTATTTGTTTTTGAAAATCAAAAACTAAACACACAACTTCATCTTTAAGGATTTGCGATAAAGTTTTCCGAGTGCTAGCACACTAAAAAGTCATCCAAATGTGATAGGGAAACCTATTCATGAGCATGGAATCCATTGACAAAGCTTGGAGCTTGAAGATCAGCCGTGAGCTTCACGGAAGAAGCAAATTATTTTGTGTTCATCGCATCAAAATCCGATCATTGTAAGTATGATTCTGCCATACTTCTTTCTTGTATTCACATTGATTTTCATTGCTTGAATGATCTTGGGACTATAGTAGAAACCCAACAAAAGCCTGTTTCTCTCAGGTATTCTATGGAGAATTTTTCATGAAAGCCAAGCTTTCACCGATTTTAGTATGGGAATGTTATTGATAAGAAGCAATACATCATCAACTTATAGGATATTCATTGTCAGTGCGCTCCCACTAACCTTCTTATATACACAAGAATCATATTCGTTTTGAATGAAATCATATACCATTATGATCTTATCAAAACGTTGGTTCCAAAAACACAATGCTTGCTTCAATCCATAAATGGATCGATTTAACTTGCAAACCTTGTTTGCATATTTTGGCCCGACAAAACCGTTAGGATGTTCTTTACATCCTCCAAAAGGTTTCCGTTAAAGTAAGTGATTTTGGCATCCAGTTGTCATATTTCATAAACGAAATATGCAGTTATTGTAAGCATTAGCCAAATGGATTTAATCATGGCAACGGGTGAAAGGGTTTCGTTGTAGTCGACACTATGTCGTTGACGATACCTTTTCTCTACAAGCCTAGCTATGTACATTTGTATGTTGCCATCCATGTATGTCTTCCTTGAAGACACATATAGTACCAATAGGCACAACCAGTATACAAACTTGGTTGATATACATGGAATCCATTTTCAACTTAATGGCACTTTGCCATAAAAGGAGTCGATACCTTGTATCACTTCCTCATACGAACCCAGTTTGTCTTCCTCAATAAGATTGAGGTCTACATGAGGTGAGATCAGAAACCCATACCTCTCAGGTTGTTTTCTGACTCTCTCCGACCTACGCAGTTCTTGTGTATTCGAAGATTATTGGTACAGTTTCATCCTTGATAAACTGTTGGTGTTCCGTAAAGGATTCAGTGCCTGGAACAATATTACTCTGATTTTCATCGATTTTTACTTTCTTCCCACTTACCACTCCATATCAGAGTTCCTCTTAGGAAAACCGCATGGAGAGCAACAATTACATTGTTCTCTTGTGAGTTGTATAAGTACTATACTTTGGTTTCCCTATGATAACCTACAAATAGGCACTTATCCGATTTGGGTTCTAGTTTGGTATCATCCAAACGTATGCAAAGCATTCCCAAATCATTAGGAATGAGAAACTTGGTTTCTTTCCCGTTCATAAATAATATGAAGTATGTCTAACAGATTTTCATGGAACCTTATTCAAAATAAGTATTACACTGTTTAATGCGTATCCTCATAAGGAAATTGGTAGCTCAGAGCGACTAATCTGTTTAAGTATTGTCCATCATGGTCTAACCGCAATGTTCTAATACTTTTACCGGTCTTTTTTCATACTTCGCGTTGAAACTCTATGAATTACTCAAAAATTTCTGACTTGTGTTTCATAAGATACACATAACCATAACGCGATGCCACATCCGTAAAGATTACGAAGTATTCATATCCACCTCTAGCCTAGCTAGACATGGGCCTACTTATGTCACCATGAACGATGGCTAACATATCGATGGCACTTGCACTTTTACTAAGTAAAAGGTGTTTTAGGCACTTGGTCTAATTAAACTAGATTCGTAGACATCATTTGAATTAGAATCAAATCGGTCCTAGTATCCACTCTTCGAAAGTATGGATATACGAGTCTTGTTAATGCATCCCAGATGACAAGGCCACAAATAAGTCTCATTTGATTTACTCAATTTGAGCTATTTATTTGTCATGTTATATGTTTGAGATTCATTTATATTCAAAATATAAATACTGTTATTCACATCTAATGTGTATATCTCAATATCATCTTTATAAACAAAACACCTTGTGTTCTGGAATACAAAGGTATACCCGCAACGGGTTAAACTGGATACAGAGATAATGTTCCTAGTCAAGCTAGATACATTATAACAGTCTCATAGTTTAAGTACATGCCCAAATGCCAGTTCCAAAACTTAGGTTTCTACGACCAAAACATCGACTCTCGTCCTGTTTCTGACTTGTAGGTCGATCTCATCTAAGCCAATTTCCTGCTTATCAGCAGATCCCGCACATCAGTATATATATTCATGTACCACATCTAGTATCAAAATCCAATTTTAAAACCAGTAGTGAACATGTTTATAACAAGCATTCTTGAAGCCGGAACCTTGTCCCGCCTTTACTTCCTTTATGTCTTCCTTGTCCATATGACAGTCACACTTCCAGTGACCCCGTTTGCTACAGTTTAGGCAGAAAACTAATATATGTCCTTTTAAGAAACTCTGGCTGTGCATAATGGATTGAGTGTTTGGGTTTCTAAAGTGACCCAAGATCATTTAAGCAATGAAACATGTGAAACTCAAAGAAGAATTTGAGAAATAATACTTACAATGAACGGATGTTGGATGCGTCAAATATAAAAATTTCCTCCTTGAAGTTTCGGCCAAGTTCTCCTTTGAATGTGAAATCCAAGCTCCAAGCTTTTGATGATGATTCCAAGCTCAAAGTTAGGTTTCCCTATCACCTTAGATGATTCCTGTAAGTGCTAGCTTTGAAATTTTGCTACAAAATTTCCTTGTTCTTCCTTACAGCTCTCGGTAATGAGAGCAAAAGAAAGGGAAAGTATTTTTTATTTTCAAACCGGGAGAGAGAGAGAGAGTTAGATGAAGTGTGTTGACTTGTGTTAATGATTTCCAAAATCAAAAGAAAGATATACCAAACATTTGGTATATGTCACTCAAGCAATCAACTTTACCAAGTGTGTTGAACAAGTCTTCACCAACTCACCAAAACCCATCAACTAAAGTGACAAGTGATGTGACTTGTGATGTGACATGTGGGCCCCACTTAAATTCAAAATCCGAGTGGGCCCACAAACACTCCCGGGCTTGGGTTCGTTAATTCCGAATTAACAAACTTTTCGTTGCGACGTAATTAAATCAATTTTAATTAAATAATTATGCCTAGCAAAACTACTATTCACGTCGCTAGCGAATAATTCTAAATTACTCATTCGCCCGAATTAAAATTTAATTTTAATTCCACGTCGAAATCTAATTTCATTTAATATATCGAATACATATTTTTATCGATTAATTCCAATTAATCATTCTCTCTCTTCAATAGTATTTTATCCTAAATAAAATCTCTCCGTATTAACCTAGATTAATTATGTTCGAATCATACGTCATTGGTGAATCTTCGGGAAGCGACCCATGAGATCCCTGGATATGTTGGTAGTAAATCCGTTCGTCGGACTATCCGAACACGTACGTACCTCGTACTACAATTTTACCAATTTACGAGACATGGTTGGCTTCTAGCATATCATCGTGCCTACCCAATTCTCCAGAAATATTCTTAATGGAATATATAATCTATGTCAGATGTAGTATACGTAGTATTGCGTATATCGATCTAGTATCGGATGGTCACATGCAAGGCCTGGGACTGGAATAGTGTCTACCCCGTACGAAGCATATATTGGATCACAAGCAACTAGTCTCTTTAATCAGATAGTCATGACCATGTCATATTATCCCGATGGTTGCAACCAATTAGAGTACCAGTTTTTTATCCATGCTTGATCATCATCTCCATATGACTGAAGTGATACTTCCATCTTGACATCACACCCAAGACACTACGATTCTCAATAAACCTAGAAGAGGCGTACACAGAACCTGTTAAAGTCCTGGACGACCAAAACCAAAGCGTATTGATTGTCGCAAGTACTAGTGATGCAAGTCTCAGGTTAAGACCAAATACACATACCCTGATGCGGATTCCCATAGACACATTGCCATACTACCAATGGGATTTCGCGGGGTCTATCCAGAGCGAAGCTGTTTCCGTACCATCGGTAAACACAACCTCCTATCGCCCTTGCATAAGTATCCAATACTTAAATATATGAGAACTATGATGTTACGCTTCCATAACACGCACAAGTGCAATACTAGTCTATTCCGCATTATCGATGTCCAGTCTCGATAATACTAAGACTAGGGATATTTAATGATTAAACCTTTATGGATTGATATTGTCTCATATCTTATAATCCGGAACTAATCATAGGGACTTTTATCATTTATATATTAAGTAATCAAATTACAAAATGATAAAATGCAATTTCCATTGTCACATAGTTAATTGTACAAAAATCACAAAGTCTTTTACAAATAGTGACGCTATGGGTCATAATTGTCCAACAATCTCCCACTTGGCCTATAGCCAGTCACTCAAGCATCTAACACGTGAACTATGTACATGTCGCTCAAACTTTTGCTGAGGAATAGCTTTCTTCAGCGGATCTGCAATGTGTCCTCTGATGCGACCTTCTGGATCTCTCACATCACCACGATGTACGATCTCACGAATCATATGGAAACGTCGAAGAACATGCTTAGATCGTTGATGAGGCCGCGGTTCCTCAGCCTGTGCTATAGCCCCGTTATTGTCACAATACAATGGAACGGGCTCAGATGCCAATGGAACTACTCCTAATCCAATTAGGAATTTACGGATTAAAACTGTCTCTTTTGCTACTTCAGTTGCAGCAATATACTCTGCTTTGTACCCGGATTGCGACTTGCAGTCATCTTTATCGGTTTGGAAACTTACATCAGTATACCTAGTTACCTCAAGTTCTCCATCTCCATAGATTAAGAAAGTATCCTTAGTTTGTCTAAGATACTTAAGGATATTCTTAACCGCCATCCAGTGACCATCACCTGGATCGGCTTGATAGCGACTACACATGCTCAAAGCATACAAGACATCAGGTCGTGTACATATCATGGCATACATGATCGATCCGACTGCCAAGGCGAATGGTATCCGACTCATGTTGTCTCTCTCATCTTGAGTTTTAGGACACATATCCTTAGATAGAGTGACGTCATGTGACACTGGCAACAGTCCCATCTTTGACTGATCCATTTGAATCTCTTCAACACTTTGTCAATGTACGTGCTCTAGGAGAGTCCAAGCAGTTTTCTAGATCTATCCCGGTAGATCTTTATTCCTAGAATAAAGACTGTGTCTCCCAGATCTTTCATGGAGAATTTTAATGAAAGCCAAGCTTTCACACCGATGTTAACATGGGATGTCATTGCCAATAAACAATACATCATCAACGTAAAGGACAATGAATGTCAGTGCGCTCCCACTAACCTTCTTATATAGACAAGGATCATCCTCATTTTGAACGAAATCATATTCTTTTATGATCTCATCAAAACGTTGGTTCCAAGAACGCGATGCGTGGTTCAATAAATAAATGGATCGATTTAACTTACAAACCTTGTTTGCAAGGCTTGGTATGACAAAACCGGCAGGTTGTTGTATATAAACATCCTCCAAAAGGTTTATGTTAAGGAAAACGGTTTTGTCATCCATCTACCATATCTCGTAATCGAAATATGCAGCTATAGCAAGCATTATCCTAATGGATTTAATCATGGCAACGGGTGAAAATGTTTCGTCGTAATCAACACCATGTCGTTGACGATACCCTTTCGCTACAAGCCTAGATTTATACGTTTGTACATTGCCATCCATGTCAGTCTTCTTCTTGAAGACCCATTTGCAACCAATAGGCTTTACGCCTTCTGGTGCTGTTGGGTTTCTAGTTAGTCCCAAGAATAAATTCAAGCAAGAAACATGTGCGAATACAACAATGAAGAATGGTGGAATCATACTTACATTGATCGGATTTGGCGATGCGAGGAACAACAAAAATTCTTCAAGCTTTTCCTTCCTAGAGGTCTCGGCTTTGGGCTAATTTTGTGCTCCAAAAATTTGGCCATGGTGATCTTACAAGCTCAAAGCTTTGTGTGTGATTCCATGCACACAGATGAGTTTCCCTATCACCTACGCAAGACCCCGAATGTGTGCTAGCACCTTGGATTTGCCACAAAATTCCCTATTTATCTTATTCTTCATTCTCGGTAATTTGCCAAAATTTTGAGAAGAATGGCCCAAGGCCGAGACTTAGGAGAGAGTGAGAGAGAGATGGTTTTTGGTTGTGTTGTGTATCTAATACACAAAATCAAATTCAAAATACCAAAATCAAATAATTGGTAAATGTCATACTTGTGTGTATACAAGCAATAACCATGTCTGATGAGTGATAAATGTATCACTATTTCCCACTCATTTAACTTAATATTTTGTATAGTTTCTTGAGTTTTGTGAATATTTTGATGTGTTTTATGTTATTTTGTAGATAAATAAAGTTTCAGGACATTCTGGAGGTGATTTGGAGCAAAACTGTGAAATTTGGTGAAATTTGGCAAAAATGATATTTTGGTAATTTTGGGTGTCCCGACACAAAGGGTATTTTGGTAATTTTGGGCATCCCGACACCAAAATAAAGTTTTAGGACATTCTGGAGGTGATTTGGAGCAAAACTAAACTGTGAAATTTGGCAAAAAGGTTATTTTGGTAATTTTGGGCGTCCCGACACCGAGGGTATTTTGGTAATTGCACCGCATGCCACATGTCAAAAATTCAACGAGCCATTTTTTTTAGCCACCATGCCACGTGTCGAAAATTCAACGATCCAAAAAAAATAAAAAAATAATAAAAAAATCAGAAAAATAATAATAAAAAATTGGATTTTTTTGCCTATAAATAGATTTTGAATTTTTAGTTTCAAATGTACCTCATCCTCTGAAATCCTTATAAATAAAATAGAGTTCTTCTTATTTTCTTCTTATAGTCAGTTTTATTTACGCTTTGTAGTAGTAATCTATCCATCTATGAGGGGGTAACTTCTCTATGCTGAGGTAATAAGGTAATACTTTTACTTTTGCTATTTAGATTAATCTCCCTTAAAATATAATATATAAACTATTTAAAATCTGAATTAATAAAGGATACCGCCATTCCGGACGGTTGATTATTCAATTTAATCTGGTTAACCTGACTTAATGAGGATACCGCCATACTGGACGTTTGGTTTAAGTTTATATTTATGTTCCGCCTTATGGCTAGTATATTTGAATTTGACTTAATCAGGATACCGCCATTCCAGACGGTTGGTTTAAAATATCACAAGATTATATATTATTTTATAGAGATATCTAAATAGTAAATAGTAAAGTTAATTCCTTTTACCTTAGCATTTTATTTATTTTTCTGCATTTACTTTTTAGTAATTTTTATGTCTTTTTTTTTTACTTGTCATAACTATGTGTTATAACTAAGTTAGTTTTCTAGGTTGTGATGAAATCTAATATCACCGATTTATAAGAG
The DNA here is from genome assembly GCA_019454045.1 of Zanthoxylum bungeanum. NCBI lineage: Eukaryota > Viridiplantae > Streptophyta > Magnoliopsida > Sapindales > Rutaceae > Zanthoxylum > Zanthoxylum bungeanum. Next base: position 137,601 of record SKCR01023455.1, on the reverse strand, counting down.
GTTATTTTATAATTTGAGTAATTTAAAGATTACTTATTAAGGCTTAAATGCTTCTTGTTGTTTGATCACCAATAAGATTGATGTGGTAAATCTAAAATGAACTAGACATAGGGATTTTAGGTTTCAACCTTTGACTTAATAGCCCACGATTTTCTTTGAGGATAGATAACCCTTAAATAGATTTCCTTACAAGATAGACACATACCTGTCGGGCGGGGGTAACCATAATTGGAACTTAAACTTAATGAATTCAGATAATTTAATTGACATAGACATATGATTCAATTGGATTAAACTGGGTATTTGTGTCTGACCATCGACAGATGCTTTCGCACATAAATCGTGTTCCAGGTCAGTAAACTGATTTATTACACAAAATAAAATAATCAATTCATCTTTTAAGATATTAGAAAGATTCACAACCCTAGATCTTTGAGTCTTTTATTTTCCATAGTATTTTCTTTTGTCATTTTATCTTTTTATTTACTTAGCAATTCTACAAATCAAATCATTCAAGCAATCAATCACTTCTCCCTATAATTAGATATTTGTAAATAAATAGTATCAATAATTAATAACAACAGTAGGAATTAAGTCCTCGTGGGATCGATATTTTTATACTACTTGAATGATACGTGCGCTTGCGTTATACGTGTGTGTTTACGCCGGTCAAGTTTTTGGCGCCGTTGCTGGGGACTTATTTTTCTTGAGTTATTATTTTTAAAGCTATCTAATTTACTTGTATCTAATTTTCTTTATTATTATCTGCAATTTTTATTTCTTTCTTTTGTTTTCAGGTGATTGAAAAAATGGAATATTTTGAAAAATTACAAGCTTTACTAGAAGTAGATACACCCCAAATCCGGGAGCAACAGTCTAGTTTTTTGAGGCATGTTGTCCAGCCCAACAACTATCACTGGAAGCCAGAACCAAGCAACACTACATTTGCTCATCAGAATGAAATGGGGAGATGTGTAATATGTGATGGTAACCACCCGAGCGATCAATGTATATACCTTTCACAGTGGCAGAATTATTGGAATCATTCAAGGTACGTAGAATCATCACATTTTCCGTCTTATCCACCATCTATCTACGATCTTCATCAATAACCAGATCCATCAGAGGAATATCAGTTGAATTACATGCTAAAAGATTGGCTCAAGAAATGAGAAGCTCTATTTGATGTACAAATTCAGAGTCAAGCAGCATTTATACAAACAATGACAGATCAAGTTAGACAATTAACAGAGAACCTGAATCGCATATCTCACAGAGAAAATTCAAATATTACTGAAGAAGCCCTCGAATATCCTGAGATTCATCATGACATCATAACATAGGACGAGGCTGAGCAGTATCAAGAATCAGAGGTATCAGTTCAGGCGCCTGCACCAACAAAGTCTCAATTTGATTTTTATTATTCTGACTCTGACGAGGATGAAGAAACTGAGCTTTTTGTACAAATTGCACCAACAAGGAAGGATGAAACTTTCCATCCTTAGAATGAAGATTTTGGAGCATGCTTTGCAACGATGTTTGAAGAAGATCTTCCTGAACCATCCATTCCAGTCATATCAGAGGATGAAGACCTAAAATCTGACATTTCTTTTCATCCTTAGGTTGACAATTTTGAAGCATGTATTTCACTGATGATAGATGAAGAGCTGAATACATAATTTTAAAATACATCTGTGAAGAAAAGGTGGAGCAAGAAGCAGAGCAAATGGAGGAGCAAATGTCTGACCAAATGAAAATCTAGAGCATTTAAGAGAAACATCGTTGTATCGGGGAGTACAAATCAAAGATATCGCCCAGAAGATTAACAGAATGGAACTTCCATTCCAAGTCAAGCACCATACGAGACCTCCTGATTTTCTTTCTTTTTTTTCAGGAATCATTGGAACAACAAAAGTTAAAAAGGTGGCACGAGCACTGAATGAGACAAAACTCTTTTTGCCGCTTTACCGTTGGAAGAGACCCTTCAAAAGCAAAGCACATGGGAATGTCTTTAAGAGGACATCCAAAACGACGCTGAAACCGCCTTGACAGATGGATTTCAGTCACGTCTGGCTGAAGACGAAAAATTTAGCGCTAGCAGGGACACAATCCATGTAATTTGTTGTAATTTTTGTTTTCATATTTTGTGTATACATGTTGTAGAGTTTTTAATTTTGTGTGTAGTTTTGTAGGGAAAAGCACAAATGGAGCATTTTAAAACAGAAGGAATGGTGTTTGGCAATCATAAAGATGAGAACCAATTCATTAGCGATGGCTGAGTAAAGAATTAATTCTTGAGACACATCCTAATGAATTTACACTAAGCGAGTGGCGTATTGCGTACACAATTCTGTTGCCTTAATTATTGCTTTGATTCGCTTCTGTTGTAATTATCTTATTTTCGTAGACAGGATCCAGACTTTTTGACCTTTCACGATTTCTTTTGTTTTGTTTAGCTAACAAGCTTCCTTTGGAAGATACTAGTGCTATTATTAATCATCCTTTTTCAGGTACTATAAATTCAGCCTGTCATTGCAACTTTGGAGGCATCCAGAGTTGAAAGAAAGAAATACATAAAAAATGGAAGCCACTTCAAGAAGACGAGTTGTTGAGAACATCTGTTGTTTGTTGTGTAGTAGTGTTGGTGCTAAACCACAATACATAGAAGCATCACAGAATTTGGTCGAGTCTTAGCTGCAAGGAATATGCATTTAATATATGGCGGAGGCAATCTTGGACTAATGGGGATCATTTCAAAGGCCGTACAAGAAGGAGGCAGTCATGTTTTGGAAATCATCCCAAAACCCTTGGCAGAGTCAAATTGATTGACCATCAAACGGAGAGGAACTGATCGTGCCAGGTATGTCTGAACGACTAGTGGAAATGATTAACCGTTCTGATGCTTTTATTGCTTTGCCAGGTGGCTTGGGTACATTGGAGGAAATTTTTATTTATAGTACTATCTTGGGAGAACCTGAACATACACCAGAAACCGCTTGGACTACTCAATGTTGATGGATTTTATGATTTTCTTTGTGTGTTTCTTGATGATGCCCGGAGAAATGGGTTCGTGTCAAAACCAATGAAAGAACTCATTTTTACTGCCAGAACTGCTCCGGATCTAATTACCAACTCTTAGCCTATGAACCACAAGTTGACCCTATCCTTTCAAAGATAAAATGGTCCGATGACGATCGTGGTAAGAGGAGTCGGATTAATCTGGATCTTAACCTTTAATTTTCTTGTAGTAATTCAGCTAACCAGGTACTATCTTCTAAACTCTTCTTCTAATGTTTAAAGACATTGAGGACAATGTCTCATTTAGGTTTGAGGGTGAGTAATAGTTAATAGTACTTGTTTGTATTGTGTTTTTATTTTTAGTCCAAAATTTTTCGAAAAAATACAAAAAATTATAAAATTTTCAAAAATTACAAAAATATTTTGCATTTTTATCAAAGGCATATTTAAAGCGAGGTGATAGTTTGGTGTCTTCCTTCACTCACTACCTCTATATAAGGAAAAGCTGTGAAGGCACCTAGATAATCATTCACTTGTAGCTTGTTGTGATAGACTGGTTTGGAGGACTCGTTGTTTATTCCTGACACCAAGCGATAAGAGCCTAAGGAGCTTGGGCATTTAAGTGAGCCTCGCTCCACCCTCCCTCTGGGGAATCTACAACGGGAAGTCCATTCGACAGTTAGTCACACACCATAACTCGTTGGCACGTACCATAAGGTATAAAAAATGTGCGTTCACTTGGTCGCTTGAACCCTTGAGTGGGGAGTCCTAGTTTAACAATCCTTCGTCAGTGAGAGCCTTTGTTTACACTCTTAAAACCCACATGTGAACCATAATTATATGACCTGTAGAAGTTATTTCTTTATGTTGACTAAAAAAGGTGGAATTGGAAAGAAATAGCTGTGTAAGGAATTCTCACTCCTGATACGTATTTTAAACCTAATTCGAAACAAGTTAATTTTTGTTTATTCACTTTTGAATTATTTAATCTGTAAATTCTCAATAAAACTGACTAAAATGGATCTTCATATACTTAGTTGGCAGATATTATCAACATACATGGTAACATACGGACATAGGATAAAATTGAAAAGATTGTAATATTCAGTGCTATAGTTTAATTGGAAAAGAATCTCAAAAAGTGATGGAATAAAAAAAAAATAAAAAAAAAAAAAACATCGAGATTCGAGTTATTAAGTCTGTAAGGGTATTTTAATACCTAGTGCTCTAAAACCAATGGTTTTGGGAGTCACTGGCCCAAAGCTCGCTACATGGATAAAAAAGATGATAGAAAATTATATATATATATATATTGAAGTCTGAGTAATTAAGTCCCTAGGGGTGTTTTAACACCTGATGCCCTAAAGCCAACTGGTTTGGGAGCCACCGACCTAAAGCTCGCTACATAGATGGAGGTATTTTATATAAATAAAAAATCGAGAAAAAAATCAAAGAAAAAAATCAGAGAAAAATCAGAAAATTTATTCCATTACTACAAAAGGTGTGAATTCTGATAAAATTTCAGGACAAAAATATTACTCTCTTATCAACTGCACTTATGACTATTATGGGCAAAATGAGTTGTTTAATATTTTGTTGGCTGTGCATATGGAGAATGGTAAAAATAATCGGAGAATTTACTTATTCAGTAATTTAAAATGAAACAAAACAACTAATAACTTAGAGTAGAAATTTCACATGATTAGTCACTAACTTCTTTATTATCTTTTCTCCTGTCTTTTTGCTTTTGTGTGCATTAGTTTCACTACCTTTTTACTTTTATAAAATATTGTGGGGTATCATTGCTGTAAACCCTCACGAGACTACAACTCGTCCACTAGGGACACCTAGGGGTTTTAAAGGCTTGTTGCATATGCTAATGCAATCGTGATCCCTACGAAAGTGGCTTAGTTAAAATTTTATTATGTTATTTTATTTTGCTCGAGGACTAGCAAAATGTTAGGTTTGGGGGTGTGATTAGTGATAAATGTATCACTATTTCCCACTCATTTAACTTAATATTTTGTATAGTTTCTTGCGTTTTGTGAATATTTTGATATGTTTTGTGTTATTTTGTAGATAATAAAGTTTCAGGACATTCTGGAGGTGATTTGGAGCAAAACTGTGAAATTTAGTGAAATTTGACAAAAAGGGTATTTTGGTAATTTTAGGCGTCCCGACACAAAGGGTATTTTGGTAATTTTGGGCATCCCGACACCAAAATAAAGTTTCAGGACATTCTTGAGGTAATTTGGAGCAAAATTGTGAAATTTGGAAAAAATGGTATTTTGGTAATTTTGGGCGTCCCGACACCAAGGGTATTTTGGTAATTGCACCGCATGCCAAGTGTCAAAAATTCAACGAGCCGTTTTTTTTAGCCACCATGCCACGTGTCGAAAATTCAGCGATCCAAAAAAATAATAAAATAATCAGAAAAATAATAAAAAAAAATTGACTTTTTTTTTCCTATAAATAGATTTTGAATTTTTAGTTTCAAATGTACCTCATCCTCTGAAATCCTTATAAATAAAAGAGAGTTCTTCTTATTTTCTTCTTTATTCAGTTTTATTTACGCTTTGTAGTAGTAATTCTATCCATCTATGAGGGGGTAACTTCTCTATGCTGAGGTAATAAGGTAATACTTTTACTTTTGCTATTTAGATTAATCTCCCTTAAAATATTATATATAAACTATTTAAAATCTGAATAATAAAGGATACCGCCATTCCAGACGGTTGGTTATTCAATTTAATCTGGTTAACCTGACTTAATGAGGATACCGCCATACTGGACGGTTGGTTTAAGTTTATATTTCTGTTCCGCCTTATGGCTAGTATATTTGAATTTGACTTAATCAGGATACCGCCATTCCGGACGGTTGGTTTAAAATATCACAAGATTATATATTATTTTATGGGAGATATCTAAATAGTAAATAGTATAAGTTAATTCATTTTACCTTAGCATTTTATTTAATTTTCTGCATTTACTTTTTAGTAATTTTTATGTCTTTTTTTTACTTATCATAACTATGTGTTATAACTAAGTTAGTTTTCTAGGTTGTGATGAAATCTAATATCACCGGTTTATAAGAGGTTATTTTATAATTTGAGTAATTTAAAGGTTTACTTATTAAGGCTCTTAATGCTTCTTCTTGTTTGATCACCAATAAGATTGATGTGGTAAATCTAAAATAAACTAGACATAGGGATTTTAGGTTTCAACCTTTGACTTAATAGCCCACGATCTTCTTTGAGGATAGATAACCCTTAAATAGATTTCCTTACAGGATAGACATATACCTGTCGGGCGGAGGTAACCATAATTGGAACTTAAACTTAATGAATTCAGATAATTTAATTGACATAGACATATGATTCAATTGGATTAAACTGGGTATTTGTGTCTTACCATCGACAGATGCTTTCGCATAAATTCGTGTTCCAGGTCAGTAAACTGATTTATTACACAAATATAAAATAATCAATTCATCTTTTTAAAGATATTAGAAAGATTCACAACCCTAGATCTTTGAGTCTTTTATTTTCCTTAGTATTTTCTTTTGTCATTTTATCTTTTTATTTACTTAGCAATTCTACAAATCAAATCATTCAAGCAATCAATCACTTCTCCCTATAATTAGATATTTGTAAATAAATAGTATCAATAATTAATAACAACAGTAGGAATTAAGTACTCGTGGGATCGATATTTTTATACTACTTGAACGATACGTGCGCTTGCGTTATACGTGTGTGTTTACGCCTGTCAATGCCTCTACCTAAAACCCATCACAAAAATCAATTTAAAGTGACAAGTGATGTGACATGTGGGCCCCAATCGATTCTAAATGCGAGTGGGCCCGAAAACACTCCGGGGCTCGGGTTCGTTAATTCCGAATTAACGAATTTTCCATTGCGACATAATTAAATCAAATTTAATTAAATAATTTTGCCTAGCCAAAAATTACTATTCACATCGCTAATGAATTAATTCTAAATTAACTCGTTCGCCCGAATTAAAATCTAATTTCAATTCCGCGTCGAAATTCAATTTCGTATAATATATCGAATATTTTATTTTTTATCGATTAATTCCAAATTAATCATTCTCTCTCTTTAAATAATATTTTATCTCAAATAAGATATCTTCGTAATTAATCCCAGATTAATTTTCTCTTTAATAATTAATCCCAGATTAATAAAGTGCGAGTCATACGTCATCGGTGAATCTCGGAAAGAGAAGCGACCCATGAGATCCCCGAATATGTTGGCAGTAATCGGTCGTCGGACTATCCGAACACGTACGTACATAGTACTACGTTTTTACCGATTTATAAGACATGGTTGGCGTCTAGCAAATCACCGTGCCTACCCAATTCTCTAGAAATATTCTTACTGAATATGTGATCTATATCAGGCGTAGTATTCGTAGTATTGCGTATTACGATCCAGCATCGGATGTCACGTGCAAGGCCTGAAGCTGGAAATATGTCTGCCCCTTACGAAGCACATATCGGATCTCTGGTAACTAGTCTCTATAATCGGATAAACATGACCTAGTCAAAATATCCCGATATATGCAGTATAAAAGAGAACCAGTTTGTATCTACGTGATCATCATCTCGACTATGACTGGAGTGATACTTCCGTCTCGACATCACACCCAATACACTACGATTCTCAATATACCCAGAAGAGGCGTACACAGAACCTGTTAAAGCCCTGGACGACCAAAACCAAAGTATATTGATTGTCGCAAGTATTAGCGGTGCAAGTCTCAGGTTAAGACCAAATACACCTACCCTGATTCGGACTTCCATAGACACATAGTCATACTACCAATGGAATTCCGAGGGGTATATCCAGAGCGAAGCTGTTCCCGTACCATCGGTAAACACAACCTCCTATTACACTTGCATGAGTATCATATACCCAAATATATGAGAACTATGTCGTTATGCTCCCACAATGCGCACAAGTGTAATACTAGTCTATTTCATATTATCGATGTCAAATCTCGATAATACTACGACTAGGGATATTTAATGATTAAACCTTCGTGGATTGATAATGTCTCATATCATCTCAATTCGGAACTAATCATATGGACCTTCTATCATATATACATCTTGGTAATCTAATTACAAATGATAAAAGAGCAATTTCCTTTGTCACATAGTTAATTTGTACAACAACACCATGATCTGTACAAATAGTGATGTTATGGGCCATAACTGTCCAACAATTTCCCACTTGGCCTACAACCAATCACTCAAGTGTCCTACACCCGAACTATGTACGGTTCGCTCAAACTTCTGCTGAGAAAAAGCTTTCGTCATCAGGGATTTGCAGTGTTATCATCTGATGGGATTTATTCGATCATCACATCGCCACGAAGTATGATCCGAACGAATCAGATGAATATTTGAAGTATATATCTAGATCGTTGATGAGACCATTAATTTTTTAGCCTTTGTTGTAGCCTAGCTCAGCTGCTAACAGAACTACTCCTAATCTGATTAGGATTATTATTGATCCAAAGGATTCTATAGCTGCCTCAACTATAATAATATCCCGCTTTTGTTGTTTATTCGGTAACATTATCTTGCTTGGAAGATTTCCAGCTCACTTTTCCGTTATTCAAACTTTATAGTACCTTTGTTGCGACTTATAGTCGTTATTTCGGTTTGGAAACTTCCAGCAGTGAACCCAGTCACTTCAAGTTCTCATTCTCCATAGTATAAGAAAGCATCTTAGTTCATCTAAGATACTAAAGGATGTTCTTAACAACAATCCAGTGACTATCAGTGGATTGGCCTGATTGTGACTCCATATGCTCAAAGCGTATGAGACACCAGGTCGCGTACATTTATTTCAATGTACGAGTTCTCGGAGAGTGTCAACAACTTTAAATCTATCCCAGTATATCTTTATTCCTAAAATAAGGGTTGTCTCTCCAAAGAATTCTACGGAGAATTTTCATGAAAGCCAAGCTTTCACCGATAGTTTTATGGGAATATCATTTCCAAGAAATGACATATCATCATTTATAGGAAAATCACTGTCAGTGCTCTCCCACTAACCTTCTTATATACATAAGAATCATTTTAATTTTGAGTTAAATCATACACCATTATGATTACATCAAAACGATAATTCCAAGAACACCATGCTTGCTTCAATCCATCCATAGATCGAATTAACTTGCAAACCTTGTTTGCTCGTTTTGGTACGACAAAACCGTCAGGATGTTATAAACATCCTCCAAAAGGTTTCCGTTTAAGGAAAGCGATTTGACTTCCAGCTGCCATATTTCATAAATGAAACATGCAGCATCAGCAAGAATTATCCAAATGGATTTAACAATGGCAACAGGTAAAAGGTTTCGTCGTAATCGACATAATGTTGATAACGATACCTTTTCGCTACAAGCCTAGTTTAGTACGTTGGTATGTTGCCTTCCATGAATGTCTTCCTTGAAGACTTATATAGTACCAATAGGCACAATGCCTTTCGGTACATCAACTAGTATCCAAACTTAGTTGGTATACATGGAATCCATTTCGGACTTCATGGCACTTTTCCATTATAGGGATTCGATACCTTGTATCATTTCCTCATACGTAGTCAGATCATATTCCTCAATAAGATTGACATATTTATGAGGTGAGATCAGAAACCCATACCTCCTAGGTTATTTTCTGACTCTCCCCGACTTACGTGGTTCTTGTGTATTCGAAGATTATTGGAATAGTTTCATCCTTGATGAACTATTTATGTTCCATTAAGGAGTCAGTGCCCGAAATTGTATTACTCCGATTTTCATCGAGTTTTACTATCCTCTCACTTACCACTGCATATCGGTATTCCTCTTAGGAAAACCGCATGGTGAGCAACAATTACATTATTCTCTTGTGAGTTATATAAGTACTATACTTTGGTTTCCCTTGGATAACCCACAAATTAGGCACTTATCTGATTTGGGTTCTAGTTTGGTATCATCCAAACATATTCCTAGCATTCCCAAATCTTCAGGAATCAGAAAACCCGGTTTCTTTCTTGTTTATATAAAATATGAAATCTGTCAAACAGATTTTTATGGAACCATATTCAAAATAAGTTTTGCACTGTCTAATGCGTATCCTTTGAAGGAAATGGTAGCTCAGAGCGACTCATGATCAAACTTATCATGTCCAATAAAATTCGGTTTCTCTGTTCGGACAGACTGTCAGACTGACGTGTTCCGGGAAGATTCCTCAATGAAAAAATACTATATTCTTTCAAGTATTTGAGAAACTTATTGCTTAAGTATTTTCATCATGGTCTAACCGTGACGATTTAATACTTTAGCCGATCTATTTGTCTATTCGTGTCGAAACTCTAAAAGTTTCCGATTTGTGTTTCAAAAGAAAGACATAACCATAACGCGATGCCACATCCGTAAGGGTCACGAAAAATTCATATCCACCTCTAGCCTAGCTAGACATGGGCCCACTTACGTCACTATGAACGAGGACTAACAAATCGGTGGCACTTGCACTTTTACCAAGAAAATGTGTTTTAGGCACTTTGCCTAATAAACTAGATTCGTAGACATCATTTGAATAGAATCAAATCCGTCCTAGTATCCACTCTTCGAAAATGTGGATATACGAGTCTTGTTTAATTGTGTCCCAGACAACAATGCCACATATAAGTCTCAACTGATTAGATCAGTTTGAGCTATTTGTTTGTCATGTTATATGTTTGAGATTTATTTATATTCAAAATATAAATACTATTATTCACATCTAATGTGTTTATCTCAATATCATCTTTAAAAAATAAAACACTTTAGCGTTCTAGAATATAAAGGTATACCCGCAACGGGTTAAACCCTGATATAGAGATAATGTTTCTAGTCAAACTACTTACATTGTAACAGTTTACTAATTTAAGTACACACTCGAAGGATAGTTCCTAAACTTAGGTATCTACGGTTAAAACAGCGACTCTCGTCCCGTTTTCGATTCGCATATCAATCTCATCTGAAGTCAGTATCCTGCTTGTCAGCAGATTATGCACATCAGTACATATTTATGTACCATACTCAGTATCTAAAATCCAATTTTAATACTTGTAGCGAACATGTTTATGACAAACATATTTGAAGTCGGAGCCTTGCACCGTCTTCAATTCCTTCATGTCTGCCTTGTCCATACGGCAGCCACGCTTCTAGTGACCCCGTTTGCCACAGTTTAGGCAGACATTTTGGGATATGTCTTTTGTCTTCCCAGAAGGTTATAATGATTTTTCCTTTGCCCATTTTCCACACCCCAGAAGCCTTTGGCCAAGCCTTGGCCATCTAGAATGTTGAAATAAGATGCGCCTTGCGCTTCTTGCCTTATTGCAAACTCGGCCTTTGTCTCATTGAGTATAGTCATTAACTCTCCAAGAGTTTTCTATTGCAATTTGTACTTCTAAGATCTAAGGATAGATCTATGAAGATCCTTCAATTTCATTATCATACTTTAAAGATCTAATCCTTAGTTCTGACTAAGAAATTAAGGAGTCTATTTGGAAAGTATAACAGATTAAGCACTAAAGTTATCATCACATGAATATTCCAAATATCATGTTCTACTATTTGCTTAACTCCAGGCTTACGCCTAAGATGTTTTTTTATCAAATGAAGTAACTTCTTAGTTTTCAGGACTATCCTAATGCATTATTCCCAATTTGAAAATTAAAGTCGTTTAAATACATTTTCACCCAGGATTATGTTTTAAACACTAATCTTTCAATTATCTTGATTCTAATAGTCCAACTATTTAATCAACGATTTTAGGTACTATTGATTATAATGATTACTATAGTCTAACTATATAATCAACTATAATTTAAATTGGTTAAATTCAATTATATTGATTACTATAATCCAATTATAAAATCAACTATAATTGAAGTAGTTTGAATACAGTCCAACTGTTAATTAAAACAACGATTAATTATTAGTCCAACTTATATATTAATTTATTGACGAAAAATTTGAAATGAGCGCGTATGGCAAGTAACTAAATGAATATTGTAAATTTAATACTTACCTCCCACTATTTTTCGACGAGCCTCTAACCTTCTGTTGAGTACTCGGGAAACCTTGTTTCCTAGTGGGCTAGGATCCCGTTAAATAACACACAAACTTGACTTTGGCCAACAAATTGTATGATAATTAATTAGGTAGATATCTAAGATCAATTGGATCCCATCCAATTTCTAGATCCAGTAGGTGGACATCCAAGTCCGAAACATATATCTTATATATGCCAATATATCCAATATATTGCCTAACCTTTTTCCTCTGAATCAACTAAACATTGGCTTTGGCACAACAAGATTAATGATTCAAGTTAAGCGGGACCCATTGACTTTGGAAAGCTTCGTAATCGATGTCGATGGACAAGAAGTGATCTTGACTTTTGCGACTAAGTACTCAAAGTACGAATTCTTGAATTATATTAAACTACAACATTAAATCCAATTTAATTTGTATTTAATACTAATTCATTTATTTAATTCCAAATTAAATAATACACTTTTTATGCCTTTACGACTTAGTACCAAATCTAATCGTTACAAGTCTCAAAGCCCGATTAACATCCAATGTTTATTTAATTAAAGTCCAATGGGCTTTTAATTAATTTCTAAGGCATGGACTTTTGGTCAATATGGGTCAAACCCAAATACCAAAGCCCATTTAAGGAATCACCCTTATTTGCCAAGAAATCAATTTAGGCCCATTAGGCCCAATTAAAATATTAAAGGTACATTAGTTATATTTGGACTTTATGGATATAGTTTTGGGCCCAATTGGATCCAACCAATTTGCCTAAACCAAACTTGGCCCAACCAAGCCCATTAAGCCCAATTAAAACTTTAAAAGTCTAATTCCAAATTTGGCCCAATTAATTAAATTACCAAAATTCCAAATTTCATAATTTAATTAACCTAAGTATATAGCCATAATTAATTAACCAAATTAATATTTCCAAAACACCAATTAGCCTAATTAATTATGTTCATTATTATCAACACATGTCCAACATATTTGAATCAAAAAATCACATCATTTTCATGCTAACAAGTCTCGGCATTTTAGGGGTTTTTACGTCCGATTCGGTTTTAATCCAATTAAATCGACAATCAACATTTTCCCAAATGATTTCAACTCATCCAATGATCAAAATCAAAAAATACCATGACTTACGGCAAACATTCATATTTGGCCAAGCCTAAATTTTGGGGAAAAATTGATCCAATCAACTTTTCATGAAATTGATCACACACAACTTCAATACATCATCATTCAAGCATACTCAATCAATCAATTTTATCAAATCATGCTCAAATTGATTTTACCCAAATTTTACCCTAATTTATTTCATGCTCAAAATGGCTCAAGATACCATTGCTGGGTTTCTAGTTAGTCCCAAGAATCAATTCTAGCAAGAAAAATGTGCGAATACAACAATGAAGAATGGCGGAATCATACTTACATTGATCGGATTTGGCGATGCGAGGAACAACAAAAATTCTTCAAGCTTTTCCTTCCTAGAGGTCTCGGCTTTGGGCTAATTTTGTGCTCCAAAAATTCGGCCATGGTGATCCTACAAGCTCCAAGCTTTGTGTGTGATTCCATGCCCACGGGTGAGTTTCCCTATCACCTACACAAGACCCCGAATGTGTTCTAGCACCTTGGAATTTTACCACAAATTCCTTATTTATCTTCTTCTTCATTCTCGGTAATTTGCCAAAATTTTGAGAAGAAATGGCCCAAGGCCGAGAGATAGGAGAGAGTGAGAAAGGAGATGGTGTTTTGGTTGTGTTGTGTATCTAATACACAAAATCAAAGTCAAAATACCAAAATCAAATAATTGGTAAATGTCATACTTGTGTGTAATACAAGCAATCACCATGCCTCTACCTAAACCCATCACAAAAAACAACTTAAAGTGACAAGAGATGTGACATGTGGGCCCTACTTGATTCGAAATACGAGTTGGCCCGCAATCACTCCCGGGCTCGGGTTCGCTAATTCCGAATTAACGAATTTTCCGTTGCGACGTAATTAATCAAATTTAATAAAATAATTTTGCCTAGCAAAAATTATTATTCACGTCACTAACGAATTAATTCTAAATTAACTCGTTCGCCCGAATTAAAATCTAATTTCAATTCCGCGTCGAAATCCAATTTCGTATAATATATCGAATATATTATTTTATCGATTAATTCCAAATTAATCATTCTCTCTCTTTAAATAATATTTTATCCCAGATAAGATATCTCCGTAATTAATCCCTGATTAATTTTCTCTCTTATAATTAATCCCAATTTAATAAAGTGTGAGTCATACGTCATCGGTGAATCTTCGGGAAGCGACCCATGAGATTCCAGATATGTTGGCAGTAAATCCGGTCGTCGGACTATCCGAACACGTACGTACCTAGTACTACGTTTTTACCGATTTACAAGACATGGTTGGATTCGAGCAAAGCACCGTGCCTACCCAATTCTCCAGAAATATTCTTATTAGAATATGTGATCTATATCAGGCGTAGTATAAGTAGTATTGCATATTACGATCCAGCATCGGATGTCACGTGCAAGGCCTGGGGATGGAAATGTGTCTGCCCCGTACGAAGCACATATCGGATCTCTGGTAACTTGTCTCTATAATCGGATAAACATTACCTAGTCATAATATCCCGATAGTTGTCGCATAAAAGAGAACCAGTTTCCGTATCATACGTGATCATCATCTCCACTATGACTGGAGTGATACTTCTGTCTCGACATCAAACCCAATACACTACGATTCTCAATATACCCAGAAGAGGCGTACACATAACCTGTTAAAGCCCTAGATGACCAAAACCAAAGTATATTGATTGTCGCAAGTATTAGAGGTGCAAGTCTCAGGTTAAGACCAAATACACCTACCCAAATTCGGACTTCCATAGACACATAGTCATACTACCAATGGAATTCTGAGGGGTCTATCTAGAGAGAAGCTGTTCCCGTACCATCGGTAAACACAACCTCCTATTACACTTGCATGAGTATCTTATACCCAAATATATGATAACTATGTCGTTATGCTCCCACAACGCGCACAAGTGTAATACTAGTCTATTCCGCATTATCGATGTCCAATCTCGATAATACTACTACTAGGGATATTTAATGCTTAAACCTTCGTGGATTGATATTGTCTCATATCATCTCAATCCGGAACTAATCATATGGACCTTCTATCATTTATACATCTTGGTAATCTAATTACAAATGATAAAAGAGCAATTTCCTTTGTCACATAGTTAATTTGTACAACAATACCATAATCTATACAAATAGTGATGCTATGGGCCATAACTGTCCAACAAGTGCATCAACCAGTGTCCAAACTTGGTTGGTGTACATGGAATCCTTTTCGAACTTCATGGAATCTTTCCATAAACCGGAGTAGACACCTTGTATCGCTTCCTCATACGTAGCCGACACGTCTTCCTCAATAAGATTAATATCCACATGAGGTGAGATCAGAAACCCATACCTCTCAGGTTTTTTTCTGACTCTCATCGACCTACGTGGTCCTTGTGTATTCGAAGATTGTTGTACAGTTTCATCCCTGATGAACTGTTCTTGTTCCGTTAAGGATTTTGTGCCAGGAACAGTATCACTCTGAATTTCATCGAGTTCTACTTTCCTCCCACTAACCACAGCATTTAGGAATTCCTTCTCAAGGAAAACCGCATGTAGAGCAACAAATACTTTATTCTCTTGTGGGTGATAGAAGTAATATCCTTTGGTTTCCCTAGGATATCCTACAAATAGACATTTATCCGATTTAGGTTCAAGTTTGGTACCTTCCAAACGTTTGACATATACCCAGCAACCCCAAATCTTTAGGAATGAGAAACCTGGTTTCTTTCCTGTCCATATTTCATACTGAGTCTGTTAAACAGACTTTGACGGAACCTTATTCAAAATAAATATTGCACTGTTCAATGCATATCCCCAGAAGGAAATAGGTAGCTCTGTGCGACTCATCATAGACCTTACCATGTCTAACAAAGTTCGGTTTCTCCATTCGGACACACCGTTTAATTGTGGTGTTCCTTGAGGAGTCCACTGTGAAAGAATACCATATTCTTTCAAGTAATCAAGAAACTCATTGCTTAAGTATTCGCCACAACGGTCCGACCGTAATGTCTTAATACTTTTGCCAGTCAATTTTCTACTTCGTGTCGAAACTCTTGAATTTCTCAAAGGTTTCCGACTTGTATCTCATAAGATACACATAACTATAACGCGATGCATCATCCGTAAAGGTTACGAAGTATTCATATCCACCTCTAGCCTGGCTAGACATGGGCCCACATACGTCACTATGAACGAGGGCTAACAGCTCAGTGGCACGTGCACCTTTACCGCTAAAAGGTGATTTAGGCATCTTGCCTAATAAACAAGATTTGCATACGTCATATGAATTTGGATCAAATCCGTCCAAGTACCCACTCTTCGAAAGTGTGGATATATGTGTCTTGTTTATGTGTCCCAGACGACAAGGCCACATATAAGTTTCATATTTGTTACTTACTTTAAGCCTTTTGTTTGTTACATTATATGTTTGAGATTGATTCATATTCAAAATATAAAGACCATTATTTACATCAGTAGTGCAAATTTCCATATCATTTTTATACATAACACACCCAGTGTTTCTAAATACAAAAGTATACCCACATTGGGCTAACGTAGATACAGTAATAATATTCCTAGTCAAACTAGGTACATAATAACAGTCTGTAAGTTTAAGTACATGCCCCGAGGGCAGTTCAAAAACAAAAGTGCCAACGGCCAAAATGGAGACTCGTGTCCCATTTCCAACGCGGAGGTCAATCTCTCTCGAGGCCAGTCTCCTACTAATCTGGAGATCCTGCACATCAGAACATATATCAGTACCATAACTAGAATAAAAAATTCTATTTTTAAAACTAGTAGTGGACATGTTTATTTCTATAACAACATACCTGAAGCTGGTGCCTTGCCCGCTTTGATTTCCTTCATGTGTGCCTTGTACTCGCAGCAGTGACGCTTCCAGTGACCCCGCTTCCCGCACTGCAGACATACATTTTGGGATTTGTCCTTACCCTTCCCAGAAGGTTTTGACAATTTGGCTTTGCCTTTCTTTTTCTTCTTCTTTACACCTCCAGTCGCCTTGGGCCAAGCCCTTGGAGTCTGAGATGTTGAAGGGAAGTGCGCCTCGCGTTTCTTGCCCTTTAGGAGCTCGTTTTCTGCTTCGCGCAGTGTGGACATCAACTCTACAAGAGTTTGGTCTTGGTTCAACATATTGTAGTTCATGATGAACCCACTCCAAGTGTCAGGGAGAGACTGTAAGATCAAATCTACTGAAGTCTCAGCCTCGAAGACAATGTACATCTGTCTCAGCTGCTCAATGTCAGCAATTATCTGTGACACATGGTGCTCAACAGACGTACCCTCTGACATTCGAGCACGGAAGAGCTTCTTGTGCAACTTATATCTTTGCGATCTAAGATTAGATCGGTGAAGATCATGCAACCTCGCCATCATCTCATAGGGATCCAATCCCTTGTTTTGACGACGGAATTGCGGAGTCATAGCAGCAAGCATTACCGATTGAGCAGTCGTGTTGTCATCGCTATGAGTCTTCCAAAGCTTTAGCTCAAGCAACTGATCAGGTCGGGGCTTAGGACCAAGAGGTCTCTCTATAGTGTAGAGCAACTTCTCGGATCCAGGACAATCTTGAGATTCATGTCCCAATCTTGAAAGTTTGTGCCATTAAAGACATTATCGCCAATGAAAATATCCCTAATGCTTAACTTTCCTGTCATCTTAATCGCAATAGTCCAACTATTCGATTAACGATGTATGGGTACAGTCTAACTGTTACAAGAAAATTAATAATATATTAGTCCAACTAATAAAATAATTTCAAAGCGCGTAAAGCTAAGTATTTGAACGAAATTGCAAATTCAATACTAGCCTCCCACTATTTTTCGGCGAGCCTCTAACCCTCTGTTGAGTACTTGGGAAACCTAGTTTCCTAGTAGGCTAGGATCCCGTTAAATAACACACAACCTTGATTTTGGCCAACAAGTTGTATGATATTTAACTAGGTAGATCTCTAAGATCAATTGGATCTCATCCAATTCCTAGATCCGGTAGGTGGACCTATAAGTCCGAAACATATATACAATATATATGCCAATATATCCAATATATTTTCCTAACCTTTTTCCTCTGAATCAACTAAGCCTTGGCTTTGGCAGAACAAGCTTAATGATTCCAGTTAAGCGGAACCCATTGACTTTGGAAAGCTTCGTAATCGATGTCGATGGACAAGAAGTGATATTGACTTTGGCCAGCAAATCACAACTTGGAATAGACATACGATATGGAACAAAGCCTTCACGATTCAAACACATCCGTGATGGACAAAGGTCTTGACTTTGGTGAATAAACCAGTGCCAATCTTGGATCTTGAGTAAGATTGTGACATGAATCTCAAGATTGTCCTTTAAATAAAAGCATAATAAGGCACGTAAATAAATTAATAATGATATACCGATGGATATCTCACATATTGTTCCTAAAATAAATCAATCTATTTTCTCACCCCGGCTAGCACTATTCTAACTTCTACCCAATTACATAATACAATTAGAGAAACCTCATTAACATTGAGGGGAATTAGGTGAAAAGAGAATTACAAAGAATCGAGAGATAAGGCTGGAAACGCAGGTCCAATTTAATAAATTCTAAATTTTCAACAATTCCAAATTGCCCTTTCCCTTCTAATATCCATCTGATATGCATTATTCATTCAACACATTCATGTATTCACATAAAGCATGTTATTCAATCAATCTAATCCAATTAATTAATCTTTGAATAAAGTGATAATCCAATATTCAAACAACGATTTGATTTACGCGAGTCCAAGTCGTTTAAAAATAAGTACTCAAAGTACGAATTCTTGAATTATATCGAACTACAATTTAAATTTAATTAATTCGTATTCAATACTAATTCTATATTAATTCCAAATTAAATAATTACACTTTTAAATGCGCCTTTAAGACTTAGATTCCAAATCTAATCTAAATGGGTCTCAAAGCCCAATTAACATCCAATGTCATTTAATTAAAGTCCAATGGGCTTTCAATTAATTTCTTAAGGCATGGAATTTGGTGAATATGGGTCAAACCCAAATACCAAAGCCCAATTAAGGAATCACCCTATTTGCCAAGAAACCAATTTCGGCCCATTAGGCCCAATTAAACATAAACGGCCCATTTGTCATATTTGGACTTAACGGAATGGTTTAGGCCCAATTTGGATCCAATCCAATTGACCTAAACCAATTTGGCCCAACCAGGCCCATTAGGCCCAAATACAAGATTGTAAGCCCAATTCTAAATTAAGCCCAATTAATCAAATTCTAAATTTCTAAATTTCATAATTTATTAATTAAAGTGTATTACATTAATTAATTATCTAAATTAACTTTTCCAAAATATCAATTTAATCAATTAATCATACTTATCCATCATCAATACATGTCCAACATTATTGAAACAAAAAATCATCTCATTTCATGCTTTGAAGCTCACGACATTTATATGGATTTTATATCCGATTCCGATTTTATTCCGATTTAATCTCAAATCAATATATCCATGTCTTTCAACTCATCCAATGATCAAAAAACAAAAATACCATGACTTTATAGGAGCATATACATTCGGCCATCATATAACATTTGGGGAAAATTAATCCAATTCAATTTTCTTCAAATTGATCATGTATAACTCCAAGTTATTAACATACAAGAATACTTAAACAAACAATTTGATTAAAATATGCTCAAATCAAATTTGCCCAAATTTTAGTATATAAACCCTAATCAATTTCATGCTCAAATAGGGCTCTGATACGATTGTTTGGGTTTCTAAAGTGTCCCAAGATCATTTAAGCAATGAAACATGTGAATAATCAAAGAAGAATTTGCAGAATAATAGTTACAATCAACGGATGTTGGATGCGTCAAATATAAAAATTTCCTCCTTGAAGTTTCGGCCAAGGTCTCATTTGAATGTGAAATTCAAGCTCCAAGCTTTTGATAATGATTCCAAGCTCAAAGGTAGGTTTCCCTATCACCTTAGATGATTCCTTGTAAGTGCTAGCTTTGGAAATTTTTCTACAAAATTTCTTTGTTCTTCCTTGCAACTCTCGGCAATGAGAGCAAAATAGAAGGAGACTATTTTATGTTTCCAAAACTGTGTGAGAGAGAGAGAGTTAGATGAAGTGTGTTGACTTGTGTTAATTGATTTCCAAAATCAAAAGAAAGATATACCGAATATTTGGTATATGTCACTCAAGCCATCAATTTTACCAATGTGTTGAACAAGTCTTCACCAACTCACCAAACCCATCAACTAAAGTGACAAGTGATGTGACTTGTGATGTGACATGTGGGCCCCACTTAAATTCAAAATCCGAGTGGGCCCGCAAACACTCCCGGGCTCGGGTTCGTTAATTCCAAATTAACGAACTTTCCGTTGCGACGTAATTAAATCAAATTTAATTAAATAATTATGCCTAGTAAAATTACTATTCACGTCGTTAGAGAATTAATTCTAAATTAACTCGTTCGTTGGAATTAAAATCTAATTTTAATTCCGCATCGAAATCTAATTTCTTTTAACATATCGAATATATTATTTTATCGATTAATTCCAAATTAATCGTTCTCTCTCTCTTTAAATAATATTTTATCCTAAATAAAATCTCTCCATAATTAATCCTAGATTAATTATGTTCGAATCATACGTCATCGGTGAATCTTCGGGAAGCGACCCATGAGATCCATGGATATGTTGGCAGTAAATCCGGTCGTCGGACTATCCGAACACGTACATACCTCGTACTACAATTTTATTGATTGACGAGACATGGTTGGCTTCTAGCAAATCATCGTGCCTACCCAATTCTCCAGAAATATTCTTAATGGAATATATAATCTATGTCAGACGTAGTATACGTAGTATTGCATATATCGATCTAGTATCAGATGGTCACATGCAAGGCCTGGGACTGAAATAGTGTCTGCCATGTACGAAGCATATATTGGATCACAAGCAACTAGTCTCTTTAATCGGATAGTCATGACCATGTCATATTATCCCGATGGTTGCAACCAATTAGAGTACCAGTTTTTATCCATGCGTGATCATCGTCTCCATATGACTGAAGTGATACTTCCATCTTGACATAACACCCAAGACACTACGATTCTCAATAAACCTAGAAGAGGCGTACACAGAACCTGTTAAAGTCCTGGACGACCAAAACCAAAGTGTATTGATTGTCGAAAGTACTAGTGATGCAAGTCTAAGGTTAAGACCAAATACACATACCCTGATGCGGATTCCCATAGACATATTGCCATACTACCAATGGGATTTCGCGGGGTCTATCCAGAGCGAAGTTGTTTCCGTACCATCGGTAAACACAACCTCTTATCGCCCATGCATAAGTATCCAATACTTAAATATATGAGAACTATGTTGTTACGCTTCCATAACACGCACAAGTGCAATACAAGTCTATTCCGCATTATCGATGTCCAGTCTCGATAATACTACGACTAGGGATATTTAATGATTAAACCTGTATGGATTGATATTGTCTCATATCTTATAATCTGGAACTAATCATAGGGACTTTTATCATTTATATATTTAAGTAATCAAATTACAAAATGATAAAATGTAATTTCCATTGTCACATAGTTAATTTGTACAAAAATCACAATGTCTTTTACAAATAGTGACGCTATGGGTCATAATTGTCCAACAATCTCCCACTTGGCCTATAGCCAGTCACTCAAACATCTAACACCTGAACTATGTACATGTCGCTCAAAATTTTGCTAAGGAATAGCTTTCGTTAGCGGATCTGTAATGTTTTCCTCTGATGCGACCTTCTCGATCTTCACATCACCACGATGTATGATCTCACGAATCAGATGGAAACGTCGAAGAACATGCTTGGATCGTTGATGAGGCCGCGGTTCCTTAGCCTGCGCTATAGCCCTGTTATTGTCACAATACAATGGAACGGGCTCAGATGCTAACGGAACTGCTCCTAATCCAATTAGGAATTTACGGATCCAAACTGCCTCTTTTGCTGCTTCAGTTGCAGCAATATACTCTACTTTGTACCCGGATTGCGACTTGCAGTCATCTTTATCGGTTTGGAAACTTACATCGGTATACCTAGTTACCTCAAGTTCTCCATCTCCATAGATTAAGAAAGCATCCTTAGTTTTTCTAAGATACTTAAGGATATTCTTAACCGCCATCCAGTGACCATCACCTGGATCGGCTTGATAGTGACTACACATGCTCAAAGCATACGAGACATCAGGTCGTGTAAATATCATGGCATACATAATCGATTCGACTGCCAAGGCGAACGATATCCGACTCATGTTGTCTCTCTCATCTGGAGTTTTAGGACACATATCCTTAGATAGAGTGACGCCATGTGACACTAGCAACTGTCCCATCTTGGACTGATCCATGTTGAATCTCTTCAACACTTTGTCAATGTACGTGCTCTGGGAGAGTCCAAGTAGCTTTCTAGATCTATCCCGATAGATCTTTATTCCTAGAATAAAGGCTGTGTCTCCCAGATCTTTTATGGAGAATTTTAATGAAAGCCAAGCTTTCACCGATGTTAACATGGGAATGTCATTGCCAATAAGCAATACATCATCAACGTAAAGGACAATGAATGTCAGTGCGCTCCCACTAACCTTCTTATATACACAAGGATCATCCTCATTTTGAACGAAATCATATTCTTTTATGATCTCATCAAAACGTTGGTTCCAAGAACATTGACGATACCCTTTCGCTATAAGCCTAGATTTATATGTTTGTACATTGCCATCCATGTCAGTCTTCTTCTTGAAGACCCATTTGCAACCAATCGGCTTTACGCCTTCTGGTGCTGTTCGGTTTCTAGTTAGTCCCAAGAATAAATTCAAGCAAGAAACATGTGCGAATACAACAATGAAGAATGGCGGAATCATACTTACATTGATTGGATTTGGCGATGCGAGGAACAATGAAAATTCTTCAAGCTTTTCCTTCCTAGAGGTCTCGGATTTAGGCTAATTTTGTGCTCCAAATATTCGGCCATGGTGATCCTACGAGCTCCAAGCTTTGTGTGTGATTCCATACCCACGGGTGAGTTTCCCTATCACCTACGCAAGACCCCGAATGTGTGCTAGCACCTTGGAATTTTGCCACAAAATTCCCTATTTATCTTCTTCTTCATTCTCGGTAATTTACCAAAATTTTGAGAAGAAATGGCCCAAGGCCGAGAGATAGGAGAGAGTGAGAGAGGAGATGGTGTTTTGGTTGTGTTATGTATCTAATACACAAAATTAAAGTCAAAATACCAAAATCAAATAATTGGTAAATGTCATACTTGTGTGTAATACAAGCAATCACCATGCCTTTACCTAAACCCATCACAAAAAGCAACTTAAAGTGACAAGTGATGTGACATGTGATGTGACATGTGGGCTCAACTCGATTCGAAATACGAGTGGGCCCGCAAACACTCCCGGGCTCGGGTTTGCTAATTCCGAACTAACGAATTTTCAGTTGCGACGTAATTTAATCAAATTTAATTAAATAATTTTGCCTAGAAAAAATTACTATTCACGTCGCTAACGAATTAATTCTAAATTAACTCGTTCGCCCGAATTAAAATCTAATTTTAATTCCGCGTCGAAATCCAATTTCGTATAATATATCGAATATATTATTTTATCGATTAATTCCAAATTAATCGTTCTCTCTCTTTAAATAATATTTTTTCCCAGTAATTAATCCCAGATTAATTTTCTCGCTCTTATAATTAATCCCAGATTAATAAAGTGCGAGTCATACGTCATCGGTGAATCTTCGGGAAGCGACCCATGATATCCCCGGATATGTTGGCAGTAAATCCGGTCGTCGGAATATCCGAACACGTATGTACCTAGTACTACTTTTTTACTGATTTACAAGAAGTGGTTGGCTTCTAGCAAAGCACCTTGCCTACCCAATTCTCCAGAAATATTCTTACTGGAATATGTGATCTATATCAGGCGTAATATTCGTAGTATTGCGTATTACGATCCAGCATCTGATGTCAAGTGCAAGGCCTGGGGCTGGAAATGTGTCTGCCCCGTACGAAACACATATCGGATCTCTGGTAACTAGTCTCTATAATCAGATAAACCTGACCTAGTCATAATATCCCAATGGAATTCTGAGGGGTCTATCCAGAGAGAAGTTATTCCCATACCATTGGTAAACACAACCTCATATTACACTTGCATGAGTATCTTATACCCAAATATATGATAACTACGCCGTTATGCTCCCACAATGCGCACAAGTGTAATACTTGTCTATTCCGCATTATCGATATCCAATCTCGATAATACTACGACTAGGGATATTTAATGATTAAACCTTCGTGGATTGATATTGTCTCATATCATCTCAATCTGGAACTAATCATATGGACCTTCTATCATTTATATATCTTGGTAATCTAATTACAAATGATAAAAGAGCAATTTCCTTTGTCACATAGTAAATTTGTACAACAACACCATGATCTGTACAAATAGTGACGCTATGGGCCATAACTGTCCAACAAGTGCATCAACCAGTGTCCAAACTTGGTTGGTGTACATGGAATCCATTTCGGACTTCATGGCATCTTTCCATAAACCGGAGTAGAAACCTTGTATCGCTTCCTCATACATAGCCGGATTGTCTTCCTCAATATGATTAATATCCACATGGGGTGAGATCAGAAACCCATGCCTCTCAGGTTGTTTTTTGACTCTCTCCGACCGATGTGGTCCTTGTGTATTCGAAGATTGTGGTACAGTTTCATCCCTGATGAACTGTTCTTGTTTCGTTAAGGATTCTGTGCCAGGACCAGTATCACTCCGATTTTCATTGAGTTCTACTTTCCTCCCACTAACCACATCATTTAGGAATTCCTTCTCAAGGAAAACCGCATGTAGAGCAACAAATACTTTATTCTTTTGTGGGTGATAGAAGTAATATCCTTTGGTTTCCATAGGATATCCTACAAATAGGCATTTATCCGATTTGGGTTCAAGTTTGACATATACCCAGCAACCCCAAATCTTCAGGAATGAGAAACTTGGTTTCTTTCCTGTCCATATTTCATACGGAGTCTGTTAAACAGACTTTGACGGAACCTTATTCAAAATAAATATTGCACTGTTCAATGCATATTCCCATAAGGAAATAGGTAGCTTTGTGCGACTCATCATAGACCTTACCATATCTAACAAAGTTCGGTTTCTCCATTCGGACACACCGTTTAATTGTGGTGTTCCTGGAGGAGTCCACTGTGAAAGAATACCATATTCTTTCAAGTAATCAAAAAACTCATTGCTTAAGTATTCACCACCACGGTCCGACCGTAATGTCTTAATACTTTTACTGGTCTGTTTTTCTACTTCGTGTCGAAACTCTTTGAATTTCTCAAAGGTTTCCGACTTGTGTCTCATAAGATACACATAACCATAACGCGATGTATTATCCGTAAAGGTTACGAAGTATTCATATCCACCTCTAGCCTGGCTAGACATGGGCCCACATACGTCACTATGAATGAGGGCTAACAGCTCGGTGGCACGTGCACCTTTACCGCTAAAAGGTGATTTAGGCATCTTGCCTAATAAACAAGATTCGCATACGTCATATGAATTTGGATCAAATCCGTCCAAGTACCCACTCTTCAAAAGTGTGGATATATGTGTCTTGTTTATGTGTCCCAGACGACAATGCCACATATAAGTTTCATCTTTGTTACTTACTTTAAGCCTTTTGTTTGTTACATTATATGTTTGAGATTGATTCATATTCAAAATATAAAGACCATTATTTACATCAGCAGTGTAAATTTCCATATCATTTTAGACATAAAACACCCAGTGTTTCTAAATACAAAAGTATACCCACATTGGGCTAACGTAGATACAGAAATAATATTCCTAGTCAAACTAGGTACATAATAACAGTCTGTAAGTTTAAGTACATGCCTCGAGGGCAGTTCCAAAACAAAAGTGCCAACGGCCAAAACGGCGACTCGTGTCCCATTTCCAACGCGGAGGTCAATCTCTCCAGAGGCCAGTCTCCTACTAATCTGCAGATCCTGCACATCATTACATATATGAGTACCACAAACAGAATAAAAAATCCAATTTTTAAAACTAGTATTAGAAATGTTTATTTCTATAACAACATACCTGAAGCCGGTGTCTTGCCCGCTTTGATTTCCTTCATGTGTGCCTTGTACTCACAGCAGTCACGCTTCCAGTGACCCCGCTTCCCGCACTGCAGACACACATATTGGGATTTGTCCTTACCCTTCCCAGAAGGTTTTGACAATTTGGCCTTGCCTTTTTTTCTTCTTCTTCTTTACACCTTCAGTCGCCTTGGGACAAGCCCTTGGAGTCGGAGATGTTAAAGCGAAGTGCACCTCGCGCTTCTTGCCCTTTAGGAGCTCTTTTTCTGCTTCGCGCAGTGTGGACATCAACTCTCCAAGAGTTTGGTCTTGTTTAACATATTGTAGTTCATGATGAACCCACTCCAAGTGTCAGGGAGAGACTGTAAGATCAAATCTACTGAAGTCTCAACCTCTAAGACAATGTACATATGTCTCAGCTGCTCAATGTCATCAATTATCTGTGACACATGATACTCAACAGATGTACCCTCTGACATACGAGCGCGGAAGAGCTTCTTCTGCAACTCATATCTTTGCGATCTAAGATTAGATCGGTGAAGATCATGTAACTTCGACATCATCTCATAGGGATCCATTCCCTTGTTTTGACGACGGAATTGCGGAGTCATAGCAGCAAGCATTACCGATTGAGCAGTCGCGTTGTCATCGCTATGAGTCTTCCAAAGCTCTAGCTCAAGCAACTGATCAGGTCGGGGCTTAGGACCAAGAGGTCTCTCTATAGTGTAGAGAAACTTCTCGGATCCAGGATAATCTTGAGATTCATGTCCTAATCTTGAAAGTTTGTGCCATTAAAGACATTATCGCCATGACAATATCCCTAATGCTTAACTTTCTTGTCATCTTAATCGCAATAGTCCAACTATTCGATTAACGATGTATAGGTACAGTATAACTGTTACAATAAAAATAATAATATATTAGTCCAACTAATAAAATAATTTGAAAGCGTGTAAAGCTAAGTATTTGAACGAAATTGAAAATTCAATACTAGCCTCCCACTATTATTCGGCGAGCCTTTAACCCTCTGTTGAGTACTTGGGAAACCTAGTTTCCTAGTGGGCTAGGATCCTGTTAAATAACACACAACCTTGATTTTAGCCAACACGTTGTATGATATTTAACTAGGTAGATCTCTAAGATCAATTGGATCTCATCCAATTCCTAGTTCTGGTTGGTGGACCTCTAAGTCCGAAATATATATACATATATATGCCAATATATCCAATATATTTTCCTAACCTTTTTCCTCTGAATCAAATAAGCCTTGGCTTTGG
The DNA here is from genome assembly GCA_019454045.1 of Zanthoxylum bungeanum. Taxonomy (NCBI): domain Eukaryota; kingdom Viridiplantae; phylum Streptophyta; class Magnoliopsida; order Sapindales; family Rutaceae; genus Zanthoxylum; species Zanthoxylum bungeanum. The sequence goes on along the minus strand of SKCR01023455.1, from coordinate 109,859 downwards.
CACAACAAGCTTAATGATTCCAGTTAAGCGGAACCCATTGACTTTGGAAAGCTTCGTAATCGATTTCGATGGACAAGAAGTGATCTTGACTTTAGCCAAAAAATCACAACTTGGACAAGACATACGATATGGAACAAAGCCTTCACGATTCAAACACATCTGCGATGGACAAAGGTCTTGAATTTGGCCAACAAACCAGTGCCAATCTTGGATCTTGAGTAAGAATCACTCAATGGAAGGAAAACACTTAATATTTGTTGGGGGTTTTTTCGCGTATATTGGCAACCAATTTATTATCTTTGTTAGGTCTCATCATACACCCTTAAGCATGCATTCTAAAAGCATAATAAGGAGCGGTAAATAAATTAATAATGATATGTGTATGGATATCACACATATTCTTCCTAAAATAAATCACTTCATTTCCTCTCCCCGGCTAGCACTATTCTAACTTCTACCCAATTACATAATACAATTAGAGAAACCTCATTAACGTTGAAGGGAATTAGGTGAGAAGAGAATTAAAAAGAATCGAGAGATAAGGCTGGACACACAGGTCCAATTTTATAAATTCTAAATTTACAACAATTTCCAAAATTACCCTTTCCCTTCTAATATCCATCTGATATGCATTATTCATTCAACACATTCATGTATTCACATAAAGCATGTTATTCAATCAATCTAATCTAATTAATTAATCTTTGAATAAAGTGATAATCCAATGTTCAAACAACGATTTGATTTGCTCGAGTCCAACTCGTTTAAGATAAGTACTCAAAGTACGAATTCTTGAATTATATCGAACTATAATTTAAATCTAATTTAATTCGTATTCAATACTAATTCTATATTTAATTCCAAATTAAATAATTACACTTTTAAATGCGCCTTTAAGACTTAGATTCCAAATCTAATCTAAATGGGTCTCAAAGCCCAATTAACATCCAATGTCATTTAATTAAAGTCCAATGGGCTTTCAATTAATTTCTTAAGGCATGGAATTTGGTGAATATGGGTCAAACCCAAATACCAAAGTCCAATTAAGGAATCACCCTATTTGCCAAGAAACCAATTTCGGCCCATTAGGCCCAATTAAACATAAAAGGCCCATTTGTCATATTTGGACTTAATGGAATGGTTTAGGCCCAATTTGGATCCAATCCAATTGACCTTAACCAATTTGGCTTAACCAGGCACATTAGGCCCAAATACAACATTGTAAGCTCAATTCTAAATTTAGCCCAATTAATCAAATTCTAAATTTCCAAATTTCATAAGTTAATTAATTAAAGTGTATTACAATTATTAATTATCTAAATTAACATTTCCAAAATATCAATTTAATCAATAAATCATGCTTATCCATCATCAATACATGTCCAGCATTATTGAAACAAAAATCATCTCATTTCATGCTTTGAAGCTCACGACATTTATATGGATTTTATATCTGATTCCGATTTTAATCCGATTGAATCTCAAATCAATATATCCATGTCTTTCAACTCATCCAATGATCAAAAAACAAAAAATGCCATGACTTTATAGGAGCATATACATTCGGCCATCATATAACAATTGGGGAAAATTAATCCAATTCAATTTTCTTCAAATTGATCATGTATAACTCCAAGTTATTAACATACAAGCATACTCAAACAAACAATTTGATTAAAATATGCTCAAATCAAATTTGCCCAAATTTTAGTATATAAACCCTAAACAATTTCATGCTCAAATAGGGCTATGATACCATTGTTTGGGTTTCTAAAGTGTCCCAAGATCACTTAAGCAATGAAACATGTGAATACTCAAAGAAGAATTTGCAGAATAATACTTACAATGAACGGATATTGGATGCGTCAAATATAAAAAATTTCCTCCTTGAAGTTTCGACCAAGGTCTCCTTTGAATGTGAAATCCAGGCTCCAAGCTTTTGATAATGATTCCAAGCTCAAAGGTAGGTTTCCATATCACCTTAGATGATTCCTTGTAAGTGCTAGCTTTGGAAATTTTGCTACAAAATTTCCTTGTTCTTCCTTGCAACTCTCGGTAATGAGAGCAAAATAGAAGGAGACTATTTTATGTTTTCAAAACCGTGAGAGAGAGAGAGTTAGATGAAGTGTGTTGACTTGTGTTAATTGATTTCCAAAATCAAAAGAAAGATATACCAAATATTTGGTATATGTCACTCAAGCCATCAACTTTACCAAGTGTGTTGAACAAGTCTTCACCAACTCACCAAACCCATCAACTAAAGTGACAAGTGATGTGACATGTGGGCCCCACTTAAATTCAAAATCCGAGTGGGCCCGCAAACACTCCCGGGCTCGGGTTCGTTAATTCCGAATTAAAGAACTTTCCGTTGCGACGTAATTAAATCAAATTTAATTAAATAATTATGCCTAGCAAAATTACTATTCACGTCGCTAGCGAATTAATTCTAAATTAACTCGTTCGCCCGAATTAAAATCTAATTTTAATTTTGCATCGAAATCTAATTTCGTTTAATATATCGAATATATTATTTTATCGATTAATTCCAAATTAATCGTTCTCTCTCTTTAAATAGTATTTTATCCTAGATAAAATCTCTCCGTAATTAATCCTAGATTAATTATGTTCGAATCATACGTCATCGGTGAATCTTCGGAAAGCGAACCATGAGATCCATGGATATATTGGCAGTAAATCTGGTCGTCGGACTATCTAAACATGTACGTACCTCGTACTATAATTTTACCGATTTACGAGACATGGTTGGCTTCTAACAAAGCATCGTGCCTACCCAATTCTCCAGAAATATTCTTAAAGGAATATATAATCTATGTCAGACGTAGTATACGTAGTATTGCGTATATCGATCTAGTATCGGATGGTCATATGCAAGGCCTGGGACTGGAATAGTGTATGCCCCGTACGAAGCATATATTGGATCACAAGCAACTAATCTCTTTAATCGGATAATCATGACCATGTCATATTATCTCGATGGTTGCAACCAATTAGAGTACCAGTTTTTTATCCCTGCATATCATCATCTCCATATGACTAAAGTGAACTTCCATCTTGACATCACACTCAATACACAACGACTCTCAATAAACCCATAAGAGGCGTACACAGAACCTGTTAAAGTCCTGGACGACTGACCGGCATAAACACACACGTATAACGCAAGCGCACGTATCGTTCAAGTAGTATAAAAATATCGATCCCACGAGGACTTAATTCCTACTATTGTTATTAATTATTGATACTATTTATTTACAAGTATCTAATTATAGGGAGAATAGAATTGATTGCTTTTGATTGGTTGAATGTGGTTTTGCAAAATAAAATAAAAACAGACTTAAAAGAAAATACTAAGGAAAATAATAGAAAAGACTCAAAGATCTATGGTCGTGACTCCACAAAATATTATTATAAAGATGAATTGATTCTCTTATTTATGTGTAATAAATCAGTTTGCTAACTTGGAACACGAAAATATGCAAAAGCCTCAGTCGATGGTCAGACGCAAATACCCAGTATAACCCAATTGAACCATATGTCTATGTCAACCAAATTACCCGGATTCATTAAGATTAAGTTCCAATTATGGCTACCCCCGCCCAACAGGTATATGTCTATCCTGTAAGGAAATCTATTAAAGGGTTATCTATCCTCAAGGAAGATCGTGAGCTATTGAATCTAAGGCTGAAACATAAAATCCTTATGTCTAGTTCATTTTAAGTTTACCATATCAATCTTATCGGTGATCAGACAACAAGAAGCATTAAGCTTAAGACTCAATAAACAAACTAAAGAATTACCCATAAAAAGAAAATCAATTATTAAGTGTGTGGATATTGTGTTTCATCACTTCCCTATAATAAAATAAAATGCTGGGGTTAGAGGATCCACATTTAATATTTCTTATCTAGGAATCTCACTTATTATAATATATAAATTATTTTCTGTTCTGCTTTCTCAGGAATTAATAATGTTAAACAATTAAAACCAGCCATATAGGCGGTAATCCATTTAGTCCAACTACACCAGTCATATATGCGGTAATTATCTGTCACATAAAGACCAGCCATATAGGCGGTAAAGTAATTTATATTTAACTCGACCATATAGGCGGTAATAAATTCTAACATTAATTAATCCGGTTAAATTATAATTTATAATTTATAATTATGTGAGATTTACCTAGATAATTATATTAAATGTTTCACCTTTTACCCCAGTAGAAATTTAACTACAAAACATAAAAGAAAATAGAATAAGAAGAATAACTATTACTATTTCTATTACTGAAAATTAAAATATATAAATTAAATAATATTTTTAAAAACTAGATGCAATCCTCTAAAAATAGGGAAAAGCTCCCAAGGAAAGCACACCAAATGAAGTGAAGAAGGCCTGAATTTATAGGCAAAATCGGCTTCTGGCGTCACGACGCCAAGCTCCCAGCGTCGCGACGCTGGACATTGTCGACGTGGCACGCTCGGGTTCATCAGCTCATATTCTGGATAAGGTGATAAGGTGACACGTGGCAAGGTGGTTGGGATCTCAATTATTGTGACACGTGGCGGCTTCTGATTTTTCGGCTCTGATTCTTATCCGTCACGTGTCAGATATGGATAAGTTGGTCAATAATTGATGCTGACGTGGCGACACATGGCAAAGTGATTGTCGGCACCATATAATTGTGACACGTGGCACGCTGTGATTGGTTGATGATGACGTGGCAGCCACGTGGCACTTTGACTTGGTCAACAGGTGATGTGGTAATGACGTGGATTGACACATGGCACACATGGCGATGGCGACTGTCGGCACCATAGGATGATGACATGTGGCACGGCGCATGTTAGCAGATCGGCTGTGATGGTGACACGTGGCACGGTGCACATTAGCAAAGTGAAACTTTTCTTAGATTCAGACACGTGGACTCGGTGCACGTTAGCACTGTTCGGCGCATGTTAGGCGTCGCGACGCCAAGGGCTTGCGCATCGGGACGCTGAAAATTACCAAAATGACATTTTTTCAATTTTCACTGATTTGGTCAAAATCACCTCCAGAATGTCCTGAAACTTTATTTATCTACAAAATAACACAAAACACATCAAAATATTCACAAAACTCAAGAAATTATACAAAATATTAGGTTAAATGAGTGGGAAATAGTGATATAATTACCACTTATCACAACCCAAACCTAACATTTTGCTAGTCCTCGAGCAAAACAAAGAATAAAATAACATAATAAAATTTAAATATGCCATTTTCGTATGGATCACGGTTGCATTTAGCGTATGCAACAAGTCTTTAAACCCCTAGGTGTCCCTAGTGGACGAGTTGTAGTCTCGTGAGGGTTTACAGCAATGATACCCACAAACATTTTTTACAAAAGTAAAAAGAAAGTAAAACTAATGCACACAAAAGCAAAAAGACAAGAAAAAAAAAGAATAAAGAAGTTAGTAATTAATCAAGTGAAACTTCTACTGCAAGTTACTAGTTGTTTTCTTTCTTTCTAAATTACTGAATAAGTAAATTCTCCAATTATATTTACCATTCTCCATATACACATCCAACAAAATATTAAACAACTCATTTTTGCCCACAACAGTCATAAGTGCAGTTGATAATAGAGTAATATTTTTGTCCTAAAGTTTTATCTGAATTCACAACTTTTGTAGCAATGGAATAATTTTTCTAATTTTTCTGATTTTTTCTTTTTTTTTTTTCTATTTTTTTATTTATATACAATATCTTCCGTCTATTTAGCGAGTGTTGGGTCGGTGGCTCCCAAACCAGTTGGCTGTATGGCACCAGGTGTTAAGACACCCATACAGACTTAATTACTCAGACTTCAGATATATATATTTTTGTAGCATCTTTGATCTATGTAGCGAGCTTTGGGCTAGTGACACCCAAACCAATTGGCTTTAGGGAACTAGGCGTTAAAACACCCTTACAGAGTTAACAACTCGGATCTCAGATGTTTTTTTTTACTCCATTGCTTAATAACTCGGATCTCAGATGTTTTTTTTTACTCCATTGCTTTTTGAGATGCTTCCTCCAATTAAACTAGAGCACTGAATATTACAAACTTTTCAATTTTAGCTCATGTCCGTATGTTACTATGCATGTTGATAATACCTGCCAACTGCACATATGAAGATCCATTTTAGTCAGTTTTATGGAGAATTTACAAATTAAATAATTCAAAATGAAATAAACAAAAATTAACTTGTTCCGAAATAGGTTTGAGATACGTCTCAAGAGTGAAAACTCCTTACTCAGCTATCTCTTACCAATTTCACCTTTTTAGTCAAAATAAAACACAAAAACACAAAATATTTTTGTAATTTTTGAAAACTTTTCAATTTTTTTTGTATTTTTTGAAAAATTTTGGACTAAAAATAAAAATAACACACAAACTAAAAACAAGGTACTGATCAACTAATTCTCTCCCCCAAACCTAAATGAGACATTGTCCCCAATGTCTTAAATAGTAGAAGAAGAAGTTTAGAAGATAATACCTGGTTAGCTGAAATTCTACAGGAAATTAAAGGTTAAGATCCAGATTAATCCGACGCCTCTTACCACGATCGTCCTCGGACCAATTTATCTTTGAAAGGATAGGGTCTACTTGTAGTTCATAGGCTAAGAGTTGGTCTATTAGATCCGAAGCAGTTCTGGCAGTAAATAGGAGTTCTTTTAAAGGTTTTGACACAAACCCATTTCTTCGGGCATCATCAAGAAACACACAAAGAAAATCATAAAATCCATCAACGTTGTACAGTCCAAGCGATTTCTGGTGTATGTTCAGGTTCACCCAAGATAACACTATAAAAATTTCCTCCAATGTGCCCAAGCCACCTGGCAAAGCAATAAAAGCATCGGCACGGTTAATCATTTCTACTAATCATTCAGACATACTTGGCACGATCAGTTCATCTCCGTTTGATGATCCAATAAGATTTGCCTCTGCCAATGGTTTTGGGATGATTCCCAAAACGTGACTGCCTCCTTCCTGTACGGCCTTTGAAATGATCTCTATTAGTCCAAGATTGCCTCCACCATATACTAAGTGCATATTCCTTGCAGCTAAGACTCGACCCAATTCATATGCTGCTTCTACATATTGTGGCTTAGTACCAACACTACTACCGCAAAACACACAGATGTTTTCAACTCGTCTTCTTGAAGTGGCTTCCATGTTTTACTCTGGATGTCTTCAAAAGTGCAATGATGAGTTGAATTTATAATACCTGAAAAGGGTGAGTAAAATAATAGCACTAGTACCTGCCAAATGACATTTTTTTTCTAAACAACAAAAGAAATCATGAAAGGTCAAAAGGTTTGGATCATGTCTATGAAAATAAAGATAATTACAACATAAAAGCAAATCAAAGCAATAATTAAGGCAACGGCATTGTGTACGCAATACGCCACTAGCTTAGTATAAATTTATTAGGATGCGTCTCAAGAATCCATTCCTTACTCAACCATTGCTAATGAATTGTCTCTTATCTTTGCCAAACATCATTCCTCATGTCTTATGCTTTGGTTGAGCTTTTCCCTACAAAAATAACACACAAAATTAAAAACTCTACAACATGTATACACAAAATTTAAAAATAGAAATTACAACAAAGTGCATGTGTTGCCTCCCTGCTAGCGTTAAATTTTTCGTCTTCAGCCAGACGTGACTGAAATTTGTCAATGAGGTTTCAATGTCGTTTTGGATGTCCGATTAAAGACAATCCCGTGAGCGTTGCTTTTGAATGGTCTCTTCCAACGGTAAAGTGGTAAAAAATATTTTGTCACATTCAGTGCTTGTGCCAACTTTTTAACCTTTGTTGCTCCAGTGGTTCCTGAAAAGAAAGAAAGAAAATCAGGAGGTCTCGTATGGTGCTTAACTTGGAATGAAAGTTCCATTCTGTCAAGCTTTTGGGTGATATCTTTGATTTGTACTCCCCAAAATAGTGGTGTTTCACCTAAATGCTCTGGATCTTCAATTTGGTCTGACAATTGCTCCTTCATTTGCTCTGTTTCTTACTCCACCTTTTCTTCACAGATGTATTTTAGGATTTCCTCGTTCAGTTCTTCATCTGTCATATGTGAAAAATATGCTCCATAAGTGTCAACCTGAGGATGTAAAGAGATGTCAGATTTTAGGTCTTCATCCTCTGAGGCTGATGTGATTGGCTCAGATAGATCTTCTTCAAACATTTGTGCAAAGCATTCTCCAAGATCTTCATTTTGAGGTTGAAAAGTTTCATCCTCCTTTGTTGATGCAATTGGTACTAATAGCTCAGCTTCATCCTCGTCAGAATCTGAATAATAAAAATCAAATTGAGACTTCGCTGGCTTGGGTTCCCGAACTAATACCTCAGATTCCTGATACTGTTCAGCCTTCTCCTTTTCTAAAGTGTCATCGTGAAATGCTTGGTACTCGAAGGTTTCATCAGTGTCATCTGAAAATGGTCCTTGAGGTATGTAGCTCTGGTTTTCTGTTAATTATCTCACTTGATCTGTCATCCTCTGAATGGATGTTAATTGTCTTTGAATACTTTCGAGTTGATTCTGGAATGTTTCAAGCATTGTATCCAACTTTTCATCTCGTTTCTTGAAAAAATCTTTGAGCGTGTCAATCATCTGATCTTCTCTTAATTGTTCTGATTGTTGATGAAGATCATTGTAAGTGGGTGGTGGATAAGATGGAAAATATGGTTCTGTGAAATGTGATGGCTCGTCATACCATGAAGGATCTTGATTGCTCTGCCACCCTGGATGGTAGTTTTATTCGCAATAATTTCTAGGGTGGTTACCATTACATATATCACATCTCCCCATTGTGTTATGTTGAGCAAATGTAGTATTGCTTGGTTCTGGCATCCAGTGATAGTTGTTGGGCTGGACAACAGGCCTCAGAAATCCGTACTGTTGCTCCCAGATTTGGGGTGTATCTTCTTCTAGTAAAGCTCGTGATCTATCAATCTCCCAATAATATTCCATTTTCAATCTCCTGAAAACAAAAGAAAGAAATAAAAATTACAGATAAAAATAAAGAAAATTAGATACAAGTAAATTATATAGCTTCAAGATTAATAACTCAAGAAAAATAAGTCCCCGGCAACGGCGCCAAAAACTTGACCGGCGTAAACACACACATATAACGCAAGCGCACGTATCGTTGAAGTAGTATAAAAATATCGATCCCACAAGGAGTTAATTCCTACTGTTGTTATTAATTATTGATACTATTTATTTACAGATATCTAATTGAGGGAGAAGAGAATGATTGCTTGATTGATTTGGTTGATTGTATATTTGCTAAATAAATAAAAAGACAAAAGAAAATACTAAGGAAAATAATACTACGAACGCAATGGATATTATGCATTATCGATGTCCGGTCTCGATAATACTACGACTAGGGATATTTAATGATTAAACCTTTATGGATTGATATTGTCTCATATCTTATAATATGGATCTAATCATAGAGACTTTTATCATTTATATATTTAAGTAATCAAATTACAAAATGATAAAATGCAATTTCCATTGTCACATAGTTAATTTGTACAAAAACCAAAATGTCTTTGACAAATAGTGACGCTATGGGTCATAATTTTCCAACATTGAGCACTAAAGTTATCATCACAAAGAGTCTTTCTAAGCTCATGTTCTACTATTCGCTCAACTCTGGGCTCATGCACAAGAGGTTTCTCTATCAAATAGAATAACTTCTCATCTCCAAGACTATCCTGAAGTTCTATTCCAAATATGAAAATTAAAGTCGTTAAAGACATTTTCCCCAAGATTATGTCATTTGACGCTAATCTTTCATTCATCTTGATTGATATAGTCCAACTATCCAATCAACGATTTCAGGTACAATTAAATATAATGATTACTATAGTCTAACTATATAATCAACTATATTAGATTGGTTACATTCAAATGTATTGATTACTATAATCCAATTATATAACCAACCACAAATGAAGTAGTTTGAATACATCCAACTGTTAAATTAAAACAACAATTGAATATTAGTCCAACTAATATATTTTATAATTAATGACGAAAAATTAAATGACCGCGTATTGACAAGTATCTAAACGAAATTGCAAATTTAATACTTGCCTCCCACTATTTTTCAGCGAGCCTCTAACCCTCTGTGGAGTACTCGGGAAACCTAATTTCCTAGTGGGCTAGGATCCCGATAAATAACACACAACCTTGACTTTGGCCAACAAGCTGTCTGATATTTAACTAGGTAGATCTCTAAGATTCATTGGATCTCATCAAATTCCTAGATCCGGTAGGTGGACCTCCAAGTCCGAAACATATATATAATATATATGCCAATATATCCAATATATTTTCCTAACCTTTTCCTCTTAATCAACTAAGCATTGGCTTTGGCACAACAAGATTAATGATTCCAGTTAAGCGGGACCCATTGACTTTGGAAAGCTTTGTAATCGATGTCAATGGACAAGAAGTGATCTTGACTTTGGCCAACAACTGACAACTTGGACAAGACATGCGATATGGAACAAAGCCTTTATGATTCAAACACATCCGCGATGGACAAAGGTATTGACTTTAGCCAACAAACCAGTGCCAATCTTGGATCTTGAGAATGAATCACTCAATGGAAGGAAAACACTTAATATTTGTTGAGGGTTTTTCGCGTAAATTGGCAACCAATTTATTATCCTTAATTAGGTATCATCATACACTCTTAAGCATGCATTCTAAAAGCATAATAAGGCGCGGTAAGATAATAATGATATACGGATGGATATATAGTACAATTTGTTCCTAGAACAAATCTCTCCATTTCTTCTCTCTCGCTAGCACTATTCTTACTTCTAACCAATTACATAATACTTCTAAAGAAACCTCATTTACATCGAGGGGAATTGGTGAGAAGAGAAATACAATGAGAAAAGAGGTAAGAGGCTGGACACGCAAGTCCAATTAATAAATTCTAAATTTATTATAACAATTTCCAAAATTACCCTCACCCTTCTAATATCTATCTGATATACATTATTGTAACATCCCAGATTTTCGGGACCGTTCTAGAAGATTCCCGGACGAATGTTTTAGTCTCAGAGCATGTTGAGGATGAAGAATGAGAGTTTAAGTGATGTTATATGAGTTGGAATAATAGATTATGAATTTTCGTCGCGTCAGAAAACGCTTGGGATTAAAAATCAGTTGCGCGATTTTCGTAAAACGCGTAAAGTTTGCGGTTTTGGTCACGAAGAGAGAAAACGAACTCTGATCGAGTCAATTCTTGAACCATCAGACTCGTTTTTCCGAGACGAACAATTTTCATGTTGAACACTTTTCGAGAATCGTATTAGAAGGGCTCCGAAATTACAATATTCCAGAAGGTTCCAGAAAAGGGGCTGATCAGTAATTTTCGCAGAGGTTTAATTGTTATTTTCCAGGGCAGTATTTAAAGCCTTAAGGTTTTGGTAAATTTCAAAATGGCAAAAACCTTCTCCATCTCCCTCACCCGCACCCCACACGTCATTGGAGAAGAAGCGGTCGCCGTCAGCAACTCCGGCCACCTCAGGCCGGCGCACCGGTGCTGATCAAACCGCCGGATCACGACACACACCAGGGTGGCCGGCGGCGATGCTAATGACGCCGGCAATAGCGACGACGAGAGGAAGATCATGCGCGCAATATATATATATATATATATATATATATAAGTAAAGACAAGTATGAGTACATAGAAATAAAGAGGCACAAATTTAGATATACATTAGTATATGCATTTTTATAGATAGATAGAGGAATGATGTTATATTTAAGAATACATATATAGATATATTTGAGACTTGAGTATGGTGGTTGTAGAAACTACACCCTAGGGAATGAGATTAAAGTTTGAAAGAACGATAAAATTGTACAGAAATGAATATATAAGCACTGATGCATATAGATGGATACAAAATCAAGAACATAAGCATATATCTAATATGTAAGTACATGAGTTACGAGTATTTTAATCTATGTAATTTAAGTATGTTTAGGCATGAGCAAAGCATAAAATATAAGGTAAGTTGCATGAAGTAATAAGTAAGCTGTTTTATGGTAAGTGTGTGTATGTGTGTGCGCATTAGTTTTGGGAGTGAGTTAAATATGCCAATGTGGATAATACAGTATTGATAGTATGTATGTGGTGAATTTAAGCATGTTAGATAAGTTTCGTATTTGCTTAAGTGAAATGCATGTATTTAAATAATCTTAAATTGTTATAAATATACATGATTAAATGTATGTACATGTATGATATTTAATGAATCATGGTTAGAGTAGAAAGAAGCATGAGAAAGACATATATGCATGTGCATGTGTGTGTTAAGGTTTTCAGATATTGAGTTTCAGTTAGTTATGTTTTTGAGATTCAAAGTGTTTTAAAGAAAAGTTGAAGATGTTTTTTTGAAAGAAAAGTATTTCAGAAAAGTTTCTTACAGTTTTGAGATTCGACTCATGTTTTAAAAGGTTATCCACAGTTTTATGTTTTCGGGGCATGAGGTAAAACCTCACCTCAGTATGTAACTTGAGATACAGTTCAGAATTGACGGATATAGTAGCATGTGCACATGTGGAGGACTGAGGGGACGCTCTCAGATCCTCAAGCAGGACTAGGGGCTACAGGGTCCCGAAATCCTGATTTCAGAGCTGGGTGGCTACACTGTAGTTGAGTTATGGTCCTGGGTGTAGAGCTCTACGTTGCAGTTGAGTATTTGTCCTGGACGTAGGGCACCACCAGCCTCAGAGATGCCGCAGTTGAGTTATGGTCATGGGCATCAAGTACACCCAGTTGAGTTATGGTCCTGGGTGTAGAGAGACGTCATGTTGAGTTATGGTCCTGGACGTAGAGCAGTTTTCAGTTTTCAGATTTTCAGTACACAATTTTCAGATCATCAATATATAGTTTTCAAAAGTCAGATTTTAGTAAACAGTTTTCAGAAAATAGATTTTAGAAATAGTTTCCAGAAAACAACAGTTTTATAAGAGATTTAGAATTTTAAAGTAGAAATCAGTTTTCAAGCAAAGAGTTTTCGGAAAGAAACTTTCATAAAAGAGTTTTCAGAAACCGTTTTTAGAGAACAGTTTTTCAGAAAAGGTTTTCAGAAAGTATTTTTCTAAATAATATGATATGCTAAAGAAGAAAGTAATTTACGAGTTATGCATATCAATCATACATTTCAGATATCATTTCAGTATATGTAGCTTATATTCATGCATGATGGTATTGTCACATTTATATGCATAAGTGGTTAATAATGATATAACTTGTATGTTGATATAAGATTAACCTTTGTGAATGGCAGTGTATGACAACACGACTTTATATACATGTTCGGTATTATTGAGTTGAAAATAGTAATTTGCAAATGCATGTACTTATAGTGTTAAAGCTTAATAAGGTTCAAAATGATTATATGTGAAATGATAGATGTGACGGTACATTAGATTGCATATGTTTATAGTAGTGTGGTGATTTGTTATGTAAGTGACTTTAATTATCTGCATGTGAAGAATATTAATGATAGAGATAGCATATAGAATGTAAGACAGTTAAAGATGAATGTTTGATAAAAAGAATAAGTTTTAATTATCCGACTTGATGATATTTCAAGATAATAAAAGAAAGAAAGCTATCAAAATTGTCAGATCTAGAATTATCTCAGAGTATACAAAAAGGTAAAGAGAAGAATCGAATAGCACAGAAAAAGTGAAATGGATCTTAACCTGTTAGTTTGTGAAGTAGAATTTGATGAGTTATATGGATTTAATAGAAGTTAATATATATATATATAGGTGTATGTTCAGATGGAAAGACTAATAGTAAGTAACACAAAAAATAACGGATATAAGTTATAAAGTCAAATTAGATTTGTTGATGTTGGCATGATTACTTACTGAGTCAATATGACTCACACCTTTTCAGTTGTAGTTTTGCAGGTCAGTAGCAGAAGTTTGGTGAAGACTTTGAAGACAGTGGATTGCTCCAATCTGCAGTCAACAGAGAGTCAAGAGAGTCATGGGTTGAGTTATGGGTCCTCACGGCCCTTTGTATGGTCTTTGAATTAGCATTTGTATCTTATATGTATAAGTCGTGTAATAGCTTAGTTTTATTTTTGAATTCTGGCCGGAGGCCAAGTATTTGCAATTTGTTTATTGAGTTACCGGCCTGAGGCCGAGATTGTTGTATTTTTGTTGTATTTGGATGCTGGCTACAATCCAGGTTGCATGATGTTCTGCATACATCATGCCGAAATTTCGTTAGAATCAGAGGCTTATGGAGATGGGTTTTTTGAATTCTGACAGATGGATTATACGTATGCAATGACCTCGAGTTGCATAGTTTAGCGAGATTGTCTGTGGTCGTCATAATTCATGAGTGGGTGAATTATGGACACAAAATTGGATTTCGTGACGAATAAACCTAAACTTAGAGAGTCCCACCATATGAAGTGTACTTGTTGAGCACTTGGGCAATGCGATATGAATAATACGGATTATTCATAATACTTCATCGGATTAAATGAGTTAATTCGGATCGTTTAATCGGTTAAACGATAACACAAGCATTAGGGGATTTTGGCCATTTAATAATTATTGTGTATTTGTATTTGATACATAATTTGATTAGATACACATTAATTAATTGTCAAATGAGATTTTAACACAAGCCATATATATTTGTATCTGTTATTTAATGTAAATAAAAATACATATATAATAATAATTATATTAATTAATTATTTAGATATTTAAATGTTAAATATTTAAATGATTAAATAATATCTATATTTCATAAATGTTATGAAATATGGTTAATTATTATTGGAACACATGGCATGATATAATTAAACTTTATTTGTTCAATTATGATTGGTTAATATAATGTTTAATTCAATTTGATTAGATCAATTTTTTTTAATTGGACAAAA
The DNA here is from genome assembly GCA_019454045.1 of Zanthoxylum bungeanum. NCBI lineage: Eukaryota > Viridiplantae > Streptophyta > Magnoliopsida > Sapindales > Rutaceae > Zanthoxylum > Zanthoxylum bungeanum. The sequence continues at coordinate 94,851 of SKCR01023455.1, read as the reverse complement.
ATGCCATTGGTGAGTCGGTCACCTTGCTTTTTAAATTAAAAATTTTTTTTTCTTCCACAAGTTGTTCCACCATGGCCGAGAGCCTCAAAGAAAATTTGTTTCAATATTACTTGCTGATTCAAGTGAAAGAAAAGAAGAAAAACAAAGAAAATGCTTAGGAAAAACAAGGATTAATGGTAATTCTTCAACTCCATAAGCTTAGAAATTTTGTTTCATATTTCTTGATGATCTTATGAGATCCTAGGGTTTCTTATTTTCATAAAATTTGGGGCTTTTGGTTGTGGTGGATGGAATTGGAAGTGTTGATGCATTTGTGAAGTGATTTGGTTGATATTATTGTAATATTAGTCCAATTTATTCATTTGATGATATGTTATCATTCTAGAGTGTTATGACTACTCTTGTAATGCTTATAATCGTTCTTGGGTGCTTCATGTGTGGTGACTTTGGTTGGTGTTTTGATTAATTTGATTAATCTTGAAAAATTGGATTTAAAGCATGAAATTTGATAATTTTCTGTTCTGGATCAGATCTGGAATTGATTTTGTTTGGGTGATGAATTTGATGTCATTTGAATGTATTGGATGTGTTTTGGGTGTTGGAACAATTGCCGGAAATTATTTCGGAGTTAAAATAAGCGAAAACGGCCAAAAACGACATTACAGTTTGACTTTTGAGCCAACCGGGTGACGGTTGTTCAAACAGTGAATTTGTCACTGTTTGGGTAGCCCATGAACTTCCCTAACACTATTGGGGCTGACCTGGGTAGTCCTCATAAGTGTTGGGTTGTCGGTTGGGTCAAAAACGTGTTTTAAGCCATTTTGCGAAAAAATATTTTCGTAAACGTTTCGCGACGTCTTTTATATATTTATGTTGTTATTTGATATCGAATATATATGTTTAGGTGAAATATGATTAAATTATTCAAATTAGATATTGAATAATTTTTTCGGTAATTTAGAAAGTCTTAAAATTATGATTTCGCTCGAACCGCGCTTGCGCTGCGCCCTTCGCCCAAAACCCCCAACAATATGAACTGCTTCTACCCAAAATTATTTTTGTAGACTAGTTGTTCTGAGCATAGCTCTTACTCTTTCCAGCAGTGTTCTATTCATCCTTTCTGCCACACTATTTTATTAAGGAGTGTATAGTGTAGTAGTCTGCTTTTGATACCTTCTTGCTGACAATATGTATCAATATACTTGCTGCAATATTCTCCTCCATTATATGTCCTTAAACACTTGATTCTTTTTCCATTTTCTACTTCAAATTGTGCTTTGAAGTTTTTGAAAACTGGCATCACATTTGACTTGTTTTTATCAGGTACACCCATCAACTTTTAGAAAAGTCATCAATAAATGATACAAAATATTTTTCTTTTCCCAGAGATTGAACCAGTCCTTCCCAAACATCAGAGTGAATCAACTCTAAAATGGTTTTACTCCGAGCACTTGACTTGCTGAATTTTAATCTGTTTTGCTTACTTGTACCACAATGCTCACAAACGGTAAACTAGCAACTTTCAAGCATGGGAGTAGCTTTTGATTGTCGAGAATATTCATTCCATTTTCTGACATGTGGTATAGTTTCTGGTGCCACAACATAGAAACTTCCTCTCCAGAATCTAGTGATGTTGCCGATGCAATTGCTTCCTAAATTGAGTCTCCCAAGAGCATATACAAGTTTGCTGAGATGTTTTCAGCTTTCAAGACTGTAAGTACTACTTGTTGGGTTTTCTAGGTCAAACCAAGATCATATTAAACAATGAAATGCGCGAATATAACAAAGTAAAGTTGTGGAAATACTCACTTTGATCGGCTTTTGCGATGCGAAGACAACAAAAAAATTTCTTCCTCCATGGATGACTCTCGGCCAAGCTCCTTTCTTTGTGCTCCATGTGTTTTCTTCAAGCTCAAAGCTTGGGAATAAATTTCATTCTCATAGATGGGTTTCCCTATCACCTTTGTAAGACCTCTTTAGTGTGCTAGCACTTGGAAAATATTTACCACAAATTATTTGCTTTGCTCCTTGTAACTCTCATCCATGAGAGAATCTTTGAGAGAAAAATGGCTTCCAAGCCATGAGGGAGAGAAAAGAAGAAGGTGAAGTTGTTGTGTATATTTTATTTTCAAAAACCAAGTCAAAATGATATACCAAAATTAATTAAAATGGTATTTGTCATTCAATCCATCACACTTGAGTGTTTGGTAAGCAACCATCAAATCCCATCAACTTCCATCAACCAAAATGTGATATGATAGACAAGTGATGTGACTTGTGATGTGAGTAGTGGGCCCCACTTGATTCAAAATCCGAGTGGGCCCCGCAAACACTTTCGGGCTCGGGTTCGCTAATTCCGAATTAACGAATTTTCCGTTGCGACGTAATTAAATCAAATTTAATTAAATAAATATGCCTAGCAAAATTACTATTCACGTCGCTAGCGAATTAATTCTAAATTAACTCGTTTGCCCGAATTAAAATCCAATTTTAATTCCGCGTCGAAATCTAATTTCGTTTAATATATCGAATATATTATTTTATCGATTAATTTCAAATTAATCATTCTCTCTCTTCAAATAGTATTTTATCCCAGATAAAATATCTCCATAATTAATCCAAATTAATTTTCTATCTCTTATAATTAATCCCAGATTAATTATCTCTGAGTCATACGTCATCGGTGAATCTTCGGGAAGCGACCCATGAAATCCCTGGATATGTTGGCACTGAATCCGATCGTCGGACTATCCGAAAAGGTACGTACCTAGTACTATATTTTTACCGATTTACAAGACATGGTTGGCTTCTAGCAAAGCACCGTGCCAACCAAATTCTCCAGAAATATTCTTAATGGAATATATAATCTATTTTAGGCATAGTATACGTCATATTGCGTTTTACGATCCAGTATCAGATGTCACGTGATAGGCCTGTAGCTGGAATTGTGTCTACCCCATACGAAGCACATATCGGATCTATGGTAACTAGTCTCTATAATCGGATAAACATGACCTAGTCATATTATCCCGATAGCTGCAGCATACAAGAGTACCAATTCCTTATCCTACGTGACCATTATCTCCATATGAATGGAGTGATACTTCCATCTTGACATCACAACCAATACACTACGATTCTCAATATACCCAGAAGAGGCGCACACAGAACCTGTTAAAGCCTTGGACGACCAAAACCAAAGTATATTGATTGTCGTAAGTATTAGCGATGCAAGTCTTAGGTTAAGACCAAATACACCTACCCTGATTCGGACTTCCATAGACACATAGTCATACTACCATTGGAATATCGCGGGGTCTATCCAGAGCGAAGCTGTTTCCGTACCATCGGTTAAGACAACCTCCTATTACACTTGCATGAGTATCCAATACCCAAATATATGAGAACTATGACGTTATGCTCCCATAAAATGCACAAGTGCAATACTAGTCTATTCCGCATTATCGATGTCCAATCTCGATAATACTACGACTAGGGATATATTAATGATTAAACCTTAGTGGATTAATATTGTCTTATATATTATTAATTCGGAACTAATCATATGAACTTTTATCATTTATATATCCCGGTAATCCAATTACAACTGAATATAAAAGAGCAATTTCCTGTGTCACATAGTTAATTTGTACAACAACACCATGTTCTGTAAAAATAGTGATGCTATGGGTCATAATTGTTCAACAATCTCCCACTTGGCCTATAGCCAATCACTCAAGTGTCCTACACTTGAACTATGTACGAGTCGCTCAAACTTCTGATGAGAAATAACTTTCGTCAGCGGATTTGCAAAGTTATCATCTGATGCGATTTATTCGATCATCACATCACCATGATGTATGATCCGAACGAATCATATGAATAGTTGAAGTATATACTTGGATCGTTGATGAGACCATTAATTCCTTAGCCTGTGCTGTAGCCTAGCTCAGCTGCTAACAGAACTACTCCTAATTTGATTAGGATTATTATAGATCCAAATGGCTTCTTTTGCTGCCTCAGCTGCAATAATATTCTGCTTTTTTTGTTTATTCGGAAACAGTATCTTCCTTGGAAGATTTCTAGCTCATTGTTCCATTATTCAAACTATATAGTACCTTTATTCGACTTATAGTCGTTTTTATGGGTTAGGAAACTTGCAACGGTGAACCCAGTCACTTCAAGTTCTCCTTCTCCATAGCTTAAGAAAGCATTCTTAGTTCATCTAAGATACTTAAAGATGTTCTTTACATTAATCCAGTGACTATCACTTGGATTAGCCTGATTGTGACTTCATATGCTCAAAGCATCTGAGACACCAGGTCGCGTACATTTATTTCAATGTACGAGTTCTTGGAGAGTGCTAACAACTTTTAGATCTAACCCAGTAGATCTTTATTCCTGGAATAAAGGTTGTTTCTCCCAAGTAGTCTACGAAGAATTTTCATGAAAGCCAAGCTTTCACCGATTGTATTATGGGAATGTCATTTCCAAGAAATGATATGTCATCATTATTTAGGACAATCCCTGTCAGTGCGCTCCCACTAACCTCCTTATAAACACAAGAATCATTTTCGTTTTGAATTAAATCATATACCATTATGATTACATCAAAATGATAGTTCCAAGAACGCAATGCTTGCTTCAATCCATAAATGGATAGATTTAACTTGCAAACCTTGTTTTCTTGTTTAGGTATGACAAAATCGTCAGGATATTATAAAAATTCTCCAAAAGGTTTCCGTTTAAGGAAAGCGATTTTGACATTCAGCTGTCATATTTCATAAATGAAACATGCAACATTAGCAAGCATTATCCAAATGGATTTAACCATGGCAACGAGGAAAAGGTTTTGTCGTAATCGACACGATGTTGATAACGATACCTTTTCGCTACAAGCCTAGCTTTGTACGTTGGTATGTTGCCATCCATGTATGCCTTCCTTGAAGACTTATATAGTACCAATAGGCACAATGCCTTCTGGTACAACAACCAGTGTCCAAACTTGCTTGGCATACATGGAATCCATTTCGGACATCATGGCACTTTACTATAATAGAGAGTCGATACCTTCTATCACTTCCTCATACGTAGTCAGTTCATATTCCTCAATAAGATTGACATCTTCATGAGGTGAGATCAGAAACCCATACCTCCCAGGTTGTTTTCTGACTCTCTCCGACTTGCGCGGTTCTTGTGTATTTGAAGATTGTGGTACAGTTTCATCATTGATGAACTGTTTGTGTTCCATGAGAACTCTGTGTCTGGTACAATATTACTCTGATTTTCATCGAGTGTTACTTTCCTCCCACTTACCACTGCATACATGTATTCCTCTTAGGAAAAACGCATGGAGAGCAACAATTACATTGTTCTCTTGTGAGTTGTATAAGTACTATACTTTGGTTACCCTAGGATAACATACAAATTAGGCACTTATTCGATTTGGGTTCTAGTTTGGTATCATCCAAACATATGCCCAGCATTCCCAAATCTTCAGGAATGAGAAAACCCAGTTTCTTTCCTGTTCATATCTAATATGAAGTCTGTCAAACAGATTTTATGGAACCTTATTCAAAATAAGTATTGCACTGTTAAATGCGTATCCCTAGAAGGAAAATGGTAGCTCAGAGCGACTCATGATTAACCTTATTATGTCTAATAAAATTTGATTTCTCCGTTTGGACACACCGCTAAATTTAGGTGTTCCGGGAGGAGTCCATATTGAAAGAATACTATACTCTTTCAAGTATTGTGAAACTTGTTGCTTAAGTATTTTCCACCATGGTCTAACTGTGACGGTTTAATACTTTAGTCGATTTGTCTGTCTACTTCGTGTCGAAACTCTTTAAATTTATCAAAAGTTTCCGATTTGTTTTTCAAAAGAAACACATAACCATAACGCGATGCCACATCCGTAAAGGTTATGAAGTGTTCATATCCACCTCTAGCCTAGCTAGACATGGGCCCATTTACGTCACTATGAACGAGGGCTAATAGATCGGTGGCACTTATCCTTTTACCAAGTAAAAATTATTTTAGGCATTTTGCCCAATAAACTATATTCGTCGACATCATTTGATTAGAATCAAATCCGTCCTAGTACCCACTCTTCGAAAGTGTGGATATACGAGTCTTGTTTAATGTGTCCCAGATAACAATGCCACAAATAAGTCTCATCTGATTAATTCAGTTTGAGCTATTTATTTTTCATGCCATATGTATGAGATTCATTTATATTCAAAATATAAATACTGTTATTCACATCTAATGTGTTTATCTCAATATCATCTTTATAAAATAAAACACTTTAGTGTTCTACAATATAAAAGTATACCCACAACGGGTTAAACTCTGAAATAGAGATAATATTTTTAGTCAAACTGGTACATTATAACAGTTTCCTAATTTATGTACACACCCGAATGGTAGTTCCTAAACTTAGGTTTCTACGGTTAAAACAGCGACTGTTGTCCCGTTTCCGACTCGCAGATAAATCTTAACTGAAGTCAATCTCCTGCTAATCAGCAGATTCCGCACATCAGTACATATCTATGTACCACATCTAGTATCAAAATCCAATTTTGAGACTAATAGTGAACATGTTTATGACAAACATACTTGAAGCCCGAGCCTTGCCCCTCTTCACTTTCTTCACATTTGCCTTTCCATACGGCAGTCACGCTTCAGTGACCCCGTTTGCCACAGTTTAGGCAGACATCTTGGGATATGTCTTTTGTCTTCCCAGATGACTGTAATGATTTTTTCTTTGCCCCTTTTTAGAAGCTCTGGCTCTGCCTCCTTAAGCATAGCCATCAACTCTCCAAGAGTTTACTCTTGGTTCATTATGAACCTGCCCCAACTTTCGGGTATAGACTATAAGATCAAATCTTTGGCAGTCTCAGCCACGTAGGTAATGGCCAGCTAACCTAGCTAATCGATGCCAGCAATCATCTACGACACCTAGTGCTCGACAGATGTACCCTCTGATATACACGAGCTAAAGAGCTTCTTATGCAATTTGTACTTCTAAGATCTAAGAATAGATCTATGAAGATCTTTAATTTCAACATCATCGTATAAGGATCTAATCCTTAATTTTGACGATGGAATTAAAGAATCATTGCAGTAAGAATAAAGGATTGAGCACTAAAGTTATCATTACATTAATCTTCCAAAGATCATGTTCTACTATTTGCTCAACTTCAGGCTTAGGCCCGAGATGTTTCTCTATCAAATAAAGTAACTCCTCAGTTCCCAGGACTATCCTGAGGTATTATTCCTAATCTGAAAATTGGAGCCGTTTAAAGACATTTTCTTCTAGGAATATGTTTTAAACGCTAATCTTTCAGTTATCTTGATTGCTATAGTCCAACTATCCAATTAACGAATTCGGGTACTATTGAATATAATGATTACTATAGTCTAACTATGTAATCAATTATAATTTCATTGGTTAAATTCAAATATATTGATTACTATAATCCAATTATATAATCAACTATAAATTGAAGTAGTTTGAATACAGTCCAACTGTTTAATTAAAACAACGATTAAATATTAGTCCAACAAATATATTTATTTATTGATGAAAAATGAAATGAGCGCGTATTGGCAAATTTCTAAACGAAATTATAAATTTAATACTTGTCTCCCACTATTTTTCGGCGAGCCTCTAACCCTCTGTTGAGTACTCGGGAAACCTTGTTTCCTAGTGGGCTAGGATCCCGTTAAATAACACACAACCTTGACTTTGGCCAGCAAGCTGTATAATATTTAACTCGGTAGATCTCTAAGATCAATTAGATCTCATCCAATTCTTAGATCCAGTAGGTGGACATCCAAGTCCGAAACATATATCTAATATATGTTAATATATCCGATATATTCCCTAACCTTTTTTTCCTCTGAATCAACTAAGCCTTGGCTTTGGCACAATAAACTTAATAATTCCAGTTAAGCGGGACCCATTGACCTTGGAAAGCTTCGTAATCGATGTCGATGGACAAGAATTGATTTTGACTTTGGCCAACAAATCATAACTTGGACAAGACATACGATATGGAACAAAGCCTTCATGATTCAAATACATCCGCGATGGACAAAGGTCTTGACTTTAGTCAACAAACTAGTGCCAATCTTGGATCTTGAAAATGAATCATTCAATGGAAATGAAAAACGTTTAATATTTGTTGAGGGTTTTTCGCGTAATTGGCAACCAATTAATTATCTTTGATTAGGTCTCACCATACACCCTTAAGCATGCATTCTAAAAGCATAATAAGGCGCGATAAATAAATTAATAATGATATGCTGATGGATATTTAAAACAACTTGTTCCTAGAAAAAATTTCTCCATTTCCTCTCTCCCGCTAGCACAAATCTTACTTCTACCCAATTACATAACACTTCTAAAGAAACCTCATTTACATTGAGGGGAATATGTGAGAAGAGAAATACAAAGAATCAAGAGGTAATAGGCTGGACACGCAGGTCCAATTTAATAAATTCTAAATTTATTACAACAATTTCCAAAATTGCCTTCACCCATCTAATATCCATCCGATATACATTATTCATACATCACATCCATGTATTCACCTTAAGCATGTTATCAATCAATCTAATCCAATTAATTAATATGAAATTAATGACCATCCAATGTTCAAAAAACGATTTGATTTGCGCGAGTCAAACTCGTTTTAAGAATAAGTACTCAAAGTACGAATTCTCGAATTATATCAAACTACAACATTAAATCCAATTTAATTTGTATTCAATACTAATTCTTTATTTAATTCCAAACTAAATAATTACACTTTATTAATGAGCCTTTTGAGACTTAGATTCTAAATCTAATCTTTACGGGTCTCAAAGACCAATTAACATCTAATGTCAATTTAATTAAAGTCCAATGGGCTTTCAATTAATTTTTAAGGCATGGCTTTTGGCAACCAAAGCCCAATAAGGAATCACCATTTTGCCAAAAATCAATTTAGGCCCATTAAGCCCATTTAAATTTTAAAGGTCCATTATATTATATTTGGACTTTATGGATATGGTTTTGGGCCCAATTGTATCCAACCAATTAACCTAAACCAAAATTGGCCCAACCAAGCCCATTAAGCCAAATACAACTTTATTAGCCCAATTCCAAATTTAGCCCAACCAATTTAATCACAATATTCCAAATATCACAATTAAATTATTTAAAGTGTATTAGCCATAATGAATTAGTCAAATTAACATTTCCAAAATACCAATTTACATAATTAATCATGCTTATCATCATCAACACATGTCCAACATTATTGAATCAAAAAATCAATTCATTTCCATGCTATATAGGTCATGACAATTTGGGGATTTTAAATCCGATTTCGATTTTAATCCAATTAAATCCTAAATCAATTTATACCAAGTCTTTCAATTCATCCAATGATAAAAAAAAAAAATCACCATGACTTTAAGGCATACTCCACTTTCGGCCAAGCCAAAAATTGGGGAAAATTTAATCCAATTCAATTTTCATCAAATTGATCACATAAACTCGAAGTTATCATCATTCAAGCATACTCAAACAATCAATTTTATCAAATCATGCTCAAATCAATTTTACCCAAATTTTACCCTAAATCAATTTCATGCTTAATAATGGCTCTGATACCATTGTTGAGTTTTCTAGGTCAAACCAAGATCATATTAAGCAATGAAATGTGCGAATACAACAAAGTAAAGTTGTGGAAATACTCACTTTGATCGGCTTTTGCGATGCGAAGACAACAAAAAATTTCTTCCTCCATGGATGACTCTCGGCCAAGCTCATTTCTTTGTGCTCCATGTGTTGTCTTCAAGCTCCAAGCTTGGGTAAGGATTCCATGCTCATAGATGGGTTTCCCTATCACCTTTGTAAGACCTCTTTAGTGTGCTAGCACTTGGAAAATATTTGCCACAAATTGTTTCCTTTGCTCTTTGTAACTCTCGGCCATGAGAGAAACTTTGAGAGAAAAATTGGCTTCCAAGCCGTGAGGGAGAGAAGAGAAGAATATGAAGTTGTTGTGTATATTTTATTTTCAAAAACCAAGTCAAAATGATATACCAAAATTAATTAAAATGGTATTTGTCATTTAATCCATCACACTTGATTGTTTGGTAAGCAACCATCAAATCCCATCAACTTCCATCAACCAAAAGGTGATGTGATAGACAAGTGATGTGACTTGTGATGTGACTAGTGGGCCCCACTTGATTCAAAATTCGAGTGGGCCCGCAAACACTCCTGGGCTCGGGTTCACTAATTCTGAATTAACGAATTTTTCGTTGCGACGTAATTAAATCAAATTTAATTAAATAATTATGCCTAGCAAAATAACTATTCACGTCGCTAGCGGATTAATTCTAAATTAACTCGTTTGCCTGAATTAAATCCAATTTTAATTCCGCGTCGAAATCTAATTTCGTTTAATATATCGAATATATTATTTTATCGATTAATTCAAAATTAATCGTTCTCTCTCTTCAAATAGTATTTTATCCCAGATAAAATATCTCCGTAATTAATCCCAAATTAATTTTCTCTCTCTTATAATTAATCCCAGATTAATTATCTCTGAGTCATACGTCATCGGTGAATCTTCAGGAAGCGACTAATGAGATCCCTGGATATGTTGGCAGTAAATCCGGTCGTCGGACTATCCGAATACGTACATACCTAGTACTAAATTTTTACCGATTTACAAGACATTGTTGGCTTCTAGCAAAGCATCGTGCCTACCCAATTCTCCAGAAATATTCTTAATGGAATATATAATCTATATCAGGCGTAGTATACGTCGTATTGCGTATTACGATCCAGTATCGGATGTCACGTGCTAGGCCTGGAGCTGGAATTGTGTCTGCCCCTTACGAAGCACATATCGGATCTCTGGTAACTAGTCTCTATAATCGGATAAACATGACCTAGTCATATTATCCCGATAGTTGTAGCATACAAGAGTACCAGTTCCTTATCCTACGTGACCATCATCTCCATATGACTGGAGTGATACTTTCATCTTGACATCACACCCAATACACTACGATTCTCAATATACCTAGAAGAGGCGTACACAGAACCTGTTAAAGCCCTGTACGACCAAAACCAAAGTATATTGATTGTCGCAAGTATTAGCGATGCAAGTCTCAGGTTAAGACCAAATACACCTACCCTGATTCGGACTTCCATAGACACATAGTCATACTACCAATGGAATTCCGAGGGGTCTATCCAGAGCGAAGCTTTTTCCGTACCATCGATAAACACAACCTCCTATTACACTTGCATGAGTATCTAATACCCAAATATATGAGAACTATATGGTTATGCTCCCATAACATGTACAAGTGCAATACTAGTCTATTCCGCATTATCGATGTCCAATCTCGATAATACTATGACTAGGGATATTTTAATGATTAAACCTTAGTGGATTAATACTGTCTCATATCTTATTAATCTGGAACTAATCATATGAACTTTTATCATTTATATATCCCGGTAATCCAATTACAAATGATAAAAGAGCAATTTCCTGTGTCACATAGTTAATTTGTACAACAACACCATGTTCTGTACAAATAGTGATGTTATGGGTCATAATTATCCAACACTACTTTCACCATTTTAATACCCCTTTTTCAGTAACGATCTTGTATCCGAGGTCATCTAATTGTCCAACTGAAAGAAGATTTTTCTTCATTCCACAACATTTCGAACATCTTATACAGTGCGAATACTACCATTGTACATCTTTATTTTGATGGCTCTAATCCTAACAATTTTCAAGTCATGATCATTATCTAGAAAAACTGATCCTCCAAATACAGGTTCATAATGACATAATCATTCTCTCCTAGAGGTCATGTGCCATGTTGCTGTAGAATCAACCAATCATGCATCACTTAGCTATTTTATGCTATCATTGGACACCATTGCTACTTCACTGTAAAGTGCGCCACTTTCTTCAGAAGTACTTGCAACACATTTGTGAGATTTTGTTACAACATGAGCTTTTTCTGTATCATTCTTCAGATTCCAACAATCTTTCTTGACGTGCCATTTCTTGCCACAATCGTAGCATTTAACATTATTCTTACTTTTTCATTTCGATCTGTCATGATTTTGACTCCCACTTGAGCCACGTTCCGTTGATATCCCTCTTGTCATCGCCAATGATTCTACTTGTTGCAAACTAGATTATCCGTCTTCCTTATTTTTGTGCCTAGACTCTTCTTCCAGAGTAGCAGCAGCTGCAACTTCATCAAAGACTAGATTATCAGTGACAACATTACTTGTCAATTTGATGATAAATTGATCATACGAATCATGCAGACTTTGAAATAGAATCTCCGCACGTTCATTTGTTGATATACTATAATCCAACACAGTGAGTTGGGAAAATAGTGTATTCACGTTCATTTTTCAATTACCTGTAGTAGTCTGGGTTTGGTACAAAGGTGGTTGTGTGGAGTAAACCATAATTTCTGCCAATTAGTGACTGCCTGCAGTATGTTTTAGTATCATGAGCTGATGTCATACCGAGCTGATCCAAGTACCTGTTTGTCATGTCCAAAACATCCTTAGAAATCAACCAAATAACACAGAAATATTTTGGGCATAAGATATAGTCATTTATCAGAAGCTAAACACAAACGCATTGGTAAAAAAGTTGTGGCCACTGTTTTAAGCCCCACCTGACTCAGCAACCCATGAAATCGCTGAAGTTGCAGAACTCTTGAGGATGTTCTCAAGCTCAGTGACGGATCCACATGGGGACCAGTGAGGGCAGTTGCCCCCACTGGCCCCACAATTTGTTTTTTGGTTTATATTTTATAAATTATATATTTATATATATATATATATATATATATATATATATTAGAAAATAGAAACAAATAAAAAACACACATAAATATATTATTTATTGATTTTTTAAGTTGTATTTTTAACATAATATGTAGGTCCAAGCTCAAATTATTTAAAAAAATTCCAATATATTTTTGCATCAATCACATTTCCTAAACATGTCTAAAATAAATGATAACCTTGAATTTATTTAGATCATTATATTTTATTTGTATGTGTATAGATAATTGACTACTTTTTATTTTAAATCCATTTATTTATGTGTTTTTCCATTTGCAAAAGAATATGGATTTCACTACATTTAAATATAAATAAAATAATCATGTTTATGCTTAGATTTGGTTATTGAACTTATAATTTATTGATATATTTATAGTGATTGTTTTACTAAACCACGTCGTATATCAATCTAAATATAATTATTTTGTATATATTTTTTATATTCATTTTCCATAACTTTGTCCCCACTAACTTCATTTTCTGGTTACGCCACTGCTCAAGCTGACTAAATGTGTGAGCCTCACCATCAAGATAGGATGGATCGAGAATTTTTTCAACAAGGTGTTGATCAACTCCTGATAAAAAAGAACAATCCGATTAGATTTTCACTCATTTGAGGCACAAGATTACAGAAGTTGATCAAACATACCTGGCCCCATATTATATATGTGATCGGTGGCAACATCTAAAGATTGGCCCGATTTATTAAAAAAATCTTTGAACCAGCTTGCATCAAAGAACCCTCCCGGTGCTATTACCAGAGGCTTAGAGTCCACACCCGTATAAATTTCCTGGACTATGTTTCGTAGAGAGATTGTATCCAAAGCATATTGATCTGCTGCAACTCGTGTTCCAACTCCACTTCCACACAATTCATTCCCTGACCAGCAAATGCACAAGTTTTATCACCCCAAATTCCTTAAACATGAATGAACATTAACACACAAAATGCGGTCTTACCAAGCTCCCAGCCATGAATCGAGTAATTCTTGTAGAGTACAGCCACTGCATGGCCTGCATGAAGCAACGCAGAAGCTTCCCCCATGGTTTTCAGCAGGCATCTGTTGGAAATGGTGATCAAGCAATATTCACTTTTTGTATGAATATTTGATATTTATGCAATATAATATTTATTTTATCATGGTTATTTATTTATTAATATGGTATAACTCTTACTTTTATTTATATATTGTAAATCTAAAAGTTAGATTGCTCTAAGAGTTAGAGATTTCGAGTTACACTCGGAACCTTATATGAAATTAGTAAAGACCCGAGAGTTACTACATATGGTGATATAGTTGCAAGAGTTGCAAATGGTGTTGAAAAATATCACGCATTCTCTCAAATATAAATTATTCATAGTCTAAATATATTGACATGGGTCGGTCATTATATTGGTAAGACTAGTGCATTGTCTATATATGTAATGGACATATGGTTTGTCTCAACAGACTGTGAGCTTAGCGGAAGTTCATATAGAAATGCAGATATTCATTAATTGAATGAGTATTGAACAAACTCATAAAAGATGACTAATAGATATTCCATAAAACTGTCAATAGTTATCTTTTCGAGTTGAGTAGTTATTGTGGTCCTTTGACTGAGAGACACCACGGTGGTCTTGTGAGTGATCCTCTGTGCTTGATACCATGCATGTCAGAGACCTTTCCTGGTCTGGCCTCTGGATGACTGTTAGGTATAGACCGATGCTCACGAAGATCAATGTGTGTTAATATGAGGATTCGTCAGTCCATATGGTTGGATTTTGTTTCCAGAAATTTCCAGAATATATTCCGGAAATCTTATGGCCGAAAGTTTGTTGACGAAATTGTTTCTTTGACATTATAAATAATATTGAATAGAGTTTCACATATATTATTTATTAATGGAATATAGTTTTGAAAAGTTAGTTTATATTGAGTAGATAAGGTTTTGACAGTATAACTATAACCTTACTCAATTGGAAACGGAAATGACGAAGGGATTATACATTAGCTTTTTACCTCGACTTGTATGGTTCGACGTGTCGTGTTGTTTTAGACATGATTTGTAGGTGGGCAGGCTTTCATGTATATATATATATACACTAATATATGAGATATATAAGTAATATATAAGTAACAACCGAACGTGAGCCTAGAGAGTTCCATTATATTGAGTTTACTTGTTGAGCACTAGGGCGACCTCTCGTCAAATGCTGACAAAATATTTTTTGGGTATTTAGGATTAAATTGTTTAATCCAATAATTCATGAGATGAATTGAATTAATTAATTTTATAGTAAGAGTTGATATACGTTTATTGTATAATAAATATAAATTTGATTTATATTGAATTAGTAATTAATTTGTGAATTAATTTAATTGTTAAATTAATATGCAAAATTAATTACGTAGATTATACAAATAAATGTATTATTAATTAAAGGTAACTAAGTTAAAGCAATTGAACATTTTTTGTTAAGTAACTAATTCATTCAATTTTAACTAAGTTGCTAAAGTTGGTGAGATTAAATTTTAACATTGGTTAAGTAAAGAATTTTGAAACATGTGGTGTGGAGTAAGATGCTTTTAAACCATGGTTTAAAATTAATGGCTATGGTTTGTTTTTTGTTTTCTTTTAATTAATTATTAATAAAAACAAATATGGCTTTTGCTTTTTGTTTTTTCTCTCTCTCACTGCCGTGCATAATTGGAGATAGAAAACAAAAATATAACAAGTGAACAAACAACAACAAAAAAAATTTAACAAAAATTGATCTCGGGCGGGATCCGCTACGCACGGCTTATCCGTTCTTCACACAACAACATCAACAATCATACATGAGTCCAAGTTAACTTTCGGTGGCTTGATTGGGGCTTTGATTGTCATTGGTGATGGTCAACAAATGGTGAGCAAATGGTCCCACCAAATCAGGGAGTGAAAGGTGGGTGAACAGTAACAAACCTTTCCTATAAATTCAAGCATTCTCAGTGAGCTTCACCATCCCGAAGTGTGAGTAATAAGCTCCAGGTACAGAGCTTGAGAGTGTGTGAGGTTTTTTGTATAGTGTAAAGTTTAAACACTTGTATCTATTCTTGTAGTAATATAAATTGGATTCGGTTTTTCCTCAAACATATTCTACAGTGATTAGAGAATCACAACAGTACTTTCTGACTGTATAACCTATGAAGGACTCAGCATTAGTACTGTCCCAAGCTCTCCGAGCAGAACCATCAGTTTGTATAGACCGTCCATTGAGAGCATTTAATCCAAAAATTATCTTAGCCCTGGATTGAGTACAGTAACAATTAAATGAAAATGACTCCAACTTTCAGATTAAATAAGGCTTCAGATAAACAATTTATACGCAAAAGAAATAGTCATATACCCAGATTTCTTGAAAAAATCATTAAGTTCATCCCATCTATGCATTGGTAAACATCCTTGGGTAAATCCAAACAATTCTGAAGTGTTTTGACAAATTGAATGCAAGGTTGCTGATTATCTTCAGTATCATATATAACTTTGTCTTGCAAAAGTACCACCCAGTCTAATCTTCAATAGCGAAAAAGCTGATAAAATCAGTGAAATTAAGTTTTTAGGTCACCATAAATCAGGAGAGGCTCTATCATTTAATAGAAATTAAAATCTTCTAACTCCAAAAATTTTCTTACCTTTTATTGCATTCAAGAATATATTGGTGCTAAGGTCCTGCATTAAAAAAAAAAAAAAAACAAAAAAAAAAAAAACAAGAAAGGAAAAAGAAAAATCAGATGTATAATTATATATATATAAAAAAAAAATGCATCTACTCATTCCCTTTTCTCTTCACGATAATTTTCATATATCATATCTATTGTTGCTGTTAGGGATGGAAAATCTGGATCCGGACCCAGGTCCGGATCCGGAAGAGGTTTCACAACCCCGGAAGGTCTACCCGGTATGGATCCGGGTAGACCCGTCCGGACCCGATTACCCGCATTCTTTTTTTTATTTTTATTGTTTTTATTTTTTAAAGTTTTAATTGTATTTTTTTATATTTATATTTGTATTTTGTCAATTTTATTAGTTTTATTTCAATTCTTTTAATTTTTTTTATTAAATTCTATTATTTATTTATATATATATGCATAATATTTTATATTTTTATTAAAATCTAATTTATTTTTTTATTTAATTTTTTTTTACGGACCCGGGTAGACCCGGGTCCGGACCCGGAATCACCCGGTCTTCCCGGACCCGGGTCGTCCGGGTCCATGCGGACCCGGGCCGGATCCGGGTCTTGTTGCCATCCCTAGTTGCTGGTGCATTTAAAAAATTACAACAGCAACATCACTGAGATCTTCAAATTGACATACAAATATAAACAAGCGTCAATGAACTTCTTCACACAACTGCTAACATCTTCAAGTATTTGAAACCCGATTTAAAAAATCAATGAATCTCTTTGATGACATTTAAGTTAAAAAAGAAAAAGAAAAAAAAAAAAATGAGCATTACCAGATTGAGCAGAGAAGCTCTGCCCCAGCTGCATATCCCATAATCACATTTCTCAGGTGGCCACTGTTGGACATTATGACCCATAACATCACTATTTGTAAAGAACATTGTGTTTTTGTACAAATTAACTATGTGACAAAATAAATTGCTATTTTATCATTATTGTAATTGGATTACTTGGATATATATATATATATATTAGTGATAAAAGTCCATATGATATGAGACAGTATTAATCCACGAACGTTTAATCATTAAATATTCTTAGTCGAAGTATTATCGAGA
Source organism: Zanthoxylum bungeanum (assembly GCA_019454045.1). NCBI lineage: Eukaryota > Viridiplantae > Streptophyta > Magnoliopsida > Sapindales > Rutaceae > Zanthoxylum > Zanthoxylum bungeanum. The sequence goes on along the minus strand of SKCR01023455.1, from coordinate 77,180 downwards.
CTGTACATTGATAATGCGGAATAGACTAGTATTACACTTGTGCGCGTTATGGAAGCTTAACGGCATAGTTCTCATATATTTAGGTATTGGATACTTATGCAAGTGTAATAAGAGGTTCTGTTAGCTGTTGGACCGGGAACAGTTCGCTCTGGATAGACCCACTCGGAATCCCATTGGTAGTATGACTATGTGTCTATGAGAATCTGAATCAGGGTAGGTGTATGTGATCTTTAACCTGAGATTTGCGTCGCTATTACTTGCGACAATCATTTTACTTTGGTATTGGTCGTCTAGAGCTTTAACAGGTTCTGTATACGCCTATATTGGGTTTACTGAGAATCGTAGTGTATTGGATGTGATGTCAAGATGAGAGTCATATGGAGATGATGGTCATACATGATACGAAACTAGTACTCTAAAAACTGCAGCTATCGGGATAGTATGACTAGGTCATGACTTCCCGATTACAGAGAACAGTTACTCGGGATCCGATATATGCTTCGTACAGGGCAGACACAGAGCCAGCCCTAGGCCTAGCATGTGACATCCGATATTGGATTGTATTACGCATTACATAGTATTACTAGGCCTGATACAGATAATATTCATCGGTGAATATTTCTGAAGAGTTGGATAGGCACGGTGCTTTGCTAGAAGCCAACTATGTCTTGTAAATCGGTGAGAACGTGGTACGGGGTACGCACGTGTTCGGATAGTCCGATAACCATATTTACTGCCAACATATCCAATTCACCAATGACATTTGACTCAAATAGAATTAATTTGGGATTAATCATAAGAGAGAATTAATATAGGATTAATTGCGGTAAAAATTAATTTGGGATTAAATTCGCATAGAAGAGAGAACACGATTAATTTACAATTAATCGATAAAATAAATTTAATATTTAAATTGGATTTTTCTATTTTATTTATTTATTTGGGCTAAAATAATATATCTAATATATTAATTGAAATCGGATTTCAATACAAAATTATAATTGGATTTTAATTCGGGCGAACGAATTAATTTAGAATTAATTCGAAAGCGACTATCGTAATAATTTTGCGAGGCATAATTATTTAATTAAATTGGATTTAATTATGTCGCGACGACAAATTCGTTTAATCGGAATTAAACAAACTCGGGCCCAAGTCTAGTTGTGTGTTGGAGAAGCCAACTTAAATTTTGAATTTAAAAAGTGGTGGGACAACTTGACTTACATCAAATGTCTTAACTTTGATGGAAGTTGTTGGTTTTATTAATTGGATGCTTTAACAGACACAACAGCCAAGTCTTGAATTCACTATTAACTCTCTCATTCTTCTTGCAATTGCCGAATCGCTTTCTCTCTTGGAGTGAAATTTTGCTTCAAAAATTTCACAAAGCTAGCACTTAGAGAGTCTTTTGAGGTGAAGAGAGAAACTCACCCAATGACCAACATACAAAAAGCTTGGAGCTTCATCCAAATAAGGAAATTTCTGAAATTTCTCCAAATCAATGTGAGTGATTCCGCAACTTTACTTGATTTTTCACACATAGAATCATGTTTAGGATCTTGTGGCTTGTCTTAGAGACTAACAATGGTATCAGAGCCTTACTAAATATGATTTTGGAATCTAGGGTTTATAAACTTTAATTATGGATATTTGCTTGGAGCATGAAAATTCAAAATTGAGTTGTTGGTTGATGTTAGATGATGATAACTTAGAGTTGTGCATTGTTGGATTGTTGAAAAATTGATTGGATCAAATTTCCCCAATTCCATTATGTTGGCCGAATGTGACCCTAGTGTAGCTCATGGTAATTTTTTAAATTTTGACACTTGGATGTGTTAATGGAATGAAATATATGTGGAATGTTGATTTAATTGGATTGAAATCAAATTGGATGTTAATTTCTTATCAATTGTCGTGAATGAGCATGTTGTTGGAGACTTGATTTTGCTTCAATTTGTGTTGGACATGAATTGGAATGATTAACATGATTAATTAGATTAATTAATATTTTCGAAATGTTAGATTAATTAATTAGTTATGTAAATTACACTTAAATTGGATTAATATAATATTTGGAATATTGTATTAATGTAAATTACTCCCTAAAATACTTATTGGGCTAATTATGTTATATTTGGATTAATGGGATTGGTTGGACCAAGTTTAGTTGTGGACAATTGGGTTGGATCCAATTGGGCATAAATTGTTTCCATAAAAGTCCAAAATATGACTTTTGTGCATTTAATTATCTAATTTGGCCTAATGGGCCAAAATTAATTTATGGCATATGGTGATTCATAAATAGGCCAAGGCATTATGGGTTTGATCCATAATGGCCAAAAGTTCATGCATAAAGAATTAATTAAGGCCCATTGGACCTAATAGAAATGACATTGGATGCTAAATGAGCCTTTGAGACCATTTCGATTGGATTTGGAATCCAAGTCTATAAAGGCATTAATATAATAAGTGTAATTGTTGAATTTGAAATTAAACTTGAATTATTATTGAATACAATTAAAATTGGATTTAATATTATAGTTCGATATAATTCAAGAATACTTACTTTGAGTATTTATTCTTAAACGAGTTGGACTCGCGCAAATCAAATCGTTATATGAACATTGGATGGTCATTAATTGAAGAATTAATTAATTGGATTAGATTGATTGACAATATGCTTTGTGTGAATGCTTGGATGTATTTGTTTGAATAATGTGTATCAGATGGATATTAGATGGGTGGGGACAATTTTGGAAATTATTGTAAATATGATATTTATTTGTAATTGGACCCGCGTGTCCAGCCTATCACCTCTCATTCTCATTGTATTTCTCTTCTCACCAATTCCCCTCAATGTAAATGAGGTTTCTTATAGTGTTATGTAATTGGGTACTTTGAAGAATGTAATGTGCTAGCGAGAGAGAGTTGTTCTAGGAACAAAATGTGAATATTCATCCGCATATCATTATTATATTTATCGCGTCTTATTATTCTTTTAGAATGCATGTTTAAGGGTGTATGATGAGACCTAATCAAAGATAATAAATTGGTTGCTAATTTATGAAAACGCCCTCGCATTTAATATTAAGTGTTTCCTTCCATTGAGTGGTTCTCTCTCAAGATCCAAGATTGGCTTTGATTTGTTGGCCAAAGTCAAGATCATTGTCTATCACGATGTGTTTGAACCATGAAAGCTTTGTTAATATCGCATGTCTTGGGCAGTTGTGACTTGTTGGCCAAAGTCAATGTCACTCTTGTTCATCGACGTGGATTATGAAGCTTTCTCACTATCAATGGGTCGCACTTAACTGGAATCATTAAGCTTGTTGAGCCAAAACAAGGCTTAGTTGATTCAGAGGAATCAAGTTGGGAATATATTGGATATATGTTTCGGATTTGAATATCCACCTACCGGATGGATGAGATCCAATTGATCTTATAGATCTACCTAGTTAAATTTTATACAGCTTGTTGGCCAAAGTCAAGGTTGTGTATTATTTAACGGGATCCTAGCCCACTAGGAAACTATGTTTCCCAAGTACTCAACGGAGGGTTAGAGGCTCGCCGAAAATTAGTGGGAGGCTAGTATTAAATTTGCAATTTCATTTTATACTCGCTAATATGCGAGCTCTATTGTTATTTTTCGTTATTATATATATTAGTTGGACTAATATTATTTATTGTTTTCTTTGAATAGTTAGACTGTACTCAACACTACTCCATTTGTAGTTGGTTATATAGTTGGACTATAGTAACCATTGCATTTGAGTGTACCTGTAACACTTGATTTGATAGTTGGACTATAGCAATCAAAAAGGCTGGAAAGATTAGCGTTTGTGACATAATCATGGGTGAGAATGTCTTTAACGGTGTAAATTTTCCAGACTGGGAAATGAATCTCAGGATAGTCTTGGGAGCTGAGAAGTTGCTCTATGTAATAGAGAGACCTCTCGGGCCTGAGCCCGAACTTGATCAGCCAGTAGAGCATGAGCTTTGGAAGACTCATCGTGATGATAATTTTACTGCTCAATCTGTTATGCTTGCTGCAATGACTCCTCAATTTCATCGTCTAAACAAGGGATTGGATCCTTATGCGGTGATGTTGAAGTTGAAGGATCTTCATAGATCTAATCTTAGATCTCAGAAGTATGATTTGTAAAAGAAGCTATTTGACTCTCGTATGTCAGAGGGTACATATGTCGAACACTACTGTTGGGTGTGCAAACAAAGTCCCAAGTCCATATTGGTTAGAAATGGGGAAGATCATGGACATATAAGGATTGACATGTATCTTCATTGGTATGAGGCCTTTTGGGTATAGCCCAATAGGAAATCCATGATGGCTTAGGCCCAAAGTGGACAATATCATACCAACGTGGAGATAAGTGGTGTCATAGGTTCCTAACAAGTGGTATCAGAGCCATGTCCCGAAGTTAGCCATGTGGATGAATCCTCGGAATACATAACAAAATGTGGTGAGCCTCGATCGTGATCCGTGAATGTGCTCGGTTAGATAAGTGGTGTGCTCCGGTCTTCATGGACGTGTCCTAATCCCAACACGGTGAAGAGGAGTTGGCCTCGGCTAGAGTGGACGGATGGATGATCGTTTGAGGGGAGGCTCAGTGGTCCTTTGTTCGAGGGGAGGATTGTTGGGTGTACAAACAAAGTCCCAAAGTCCCACATTGGTTAGAAATGGGGAAGATCATGGGCATATAAGGATGGACATGTATCTTCATTGGTATGAGGCCTTTTGGGTATAGCCCAAGAGCAAATCCATGAGGGCTTAGGCCCAAAGTGGACAATATCATACCAATGTGGAGATAAATGTTGTCCTAGGTTCCTTACAACTACGTGTAGCAGATGATTGCTGACATCGAATAGCTGGGTCAGCTGGGCATTACCTTCGAGGCTGAGACTTCCATAGATTTGATCTTACAGTCTCTGCCTGACTGTTGGGGCAGATTTGTCATGAACTATAATATGATGAACCAATAGAAAACTCTTGGAGAGTTAATGGCTATGTTGAAAGAGGCAGAGCCAGAGCTTCTGAAAGGTAAGAAGCGAGATGAGCATCTTACTTCGACATCCAAGAAGGACAAGACTTGGCCGAAGGCTTCTGGGGGTGTGAAGAAGAAAAAGAAGAAAGGCAAGGCTCAATCATCGCAGTCTTCTGGGAAGAAAAATGACATATCCCAAGACGTCTACCTACATTGTGGCAAACAGGGTCACTGGAAGGTGACTGCCGTAAGTACAAGGTGGACTTGAAGGAAGCGAAGGCGGGCAAGGCTCCGGCTTCAGGTATGTTTGTTATTGAAACAAACATGTCTACTAATAGTTTTAAAAATTGAATTTTTTATATTGGATATGGTACTCACATATGTACTGATGTGTAGGATCTGCAGAATAGTAGGAGACTGGCTTCAGGGGAGATCGACCTACGAGTCGGTAATGGGACGAAAGTCGTTGTTTTAGCCGTTGGCACCTATGTTTTGAACCTGCCCTCAAGGCATGTACTTATATTAGGGGACTGTTATTTTGTACCTAGTTTGACTAGGAATATTATCTCTTTATCTAGTTTAACCCGATGCGGGTATACCGTTGTATTCAGGAATACTGGGTGTTTTATTTATAAAGATGATATTAAAATATGTACAGTAGATGTAAATAATGGTCTTTATATTTTGAATTTAAACGAATCTCAAACATATAACATGACAAACAAAAAGCTCAAATCGAGTAAAACGGATGAGACTTATTTGTGGCATTGTCGTCTGGGACACATTAACAAAACTCGTATATCCACACTTTTGAAGAATGGATACTTGGACGGATTTGATCATAATTCATATGATGTCTGCGAATCTTGTTTGTTAGGAAAAATGCCTAAAACACCTTTTAGTGGTAAATATGTACGTGCCACCGAGCTGTTAGCCCTTGTTCATAATGAGATATGTGGGCCTATGTCTAGCCAGGCTAGAGGTAGATTTGAATACTTCGTAACCTTTACAAATGATGCATCGTGTTATGGTTATGTGTATCTTATGAAACATAAGTCAGAAACTTTTGAGAAATTCAAAGAGTTTTGACAAGAAGTAGAAAAACAGACCAGCAAAATTATTAAAACATTACGGTCGGACCGTGGTGGAGAATATTTAAGCAATTAGTTTCAAGATTACTTGAAAAAATATGGTATTCTTTCATAGTGGACTCCTCCCGGAACACCTCAATTGAACGGTGTGTCCGAACGGAGAAACTGGACTTTGTTGGACATGGTAAAGTCAATGATGAGTCGCACAGAGCTACCGATTTCCTTATGGGGATACGCATTAAACAATGCAATACTTATTTTGAATAAGGTTCCGTCAAAGTCTGTTGAACAGACTCCATATGAGATATGGACAGAAAAGAAACCAGGTTTCTTATTCCTGAAGATTTGGGGATGCTGGGCATATGTTAAACGTTTGGATAGTACCAAACTAGAACCCAAATCGGATAAGTGCCTATTTGTATGTTATCCTAAGGAAACGAAAGGATATTATTTCTACAACCCACAAGAGAACAAAAATTTGTTGCTCTTCATGCAGCTTTCCTAGAAAAGGAATTCATGAATGCAGTGGTAAGTGGGAGGAAAGTAGAACTCGATGAAAATCAGAGTGATACTGTTCCTGGCACCGACCCCCTCACGGAACACAAACAGTCCATCAGGATGAGACTGTTCCACAGTCTTCTAATACACAATAACAAAGTAAGTCAGAGAGAGTCAGAAAATAACCTGAGAGGTATGAGTTTCTAATCTCACCTCATGTAGACATTAATCTTATTGAGGAATATGAACTGACTATGTATGAGGAAGTGATACAAGGTATTGACTCCGTTTTATGGCAAGAAACCATGAAGTCCGAAATGGATTCCATGTATACCAACCAAGTTTGGACACTGGTTGATATACCAGAAGGCATTAAGCCTATTGGTTGTAAATGGATCTTCAAAAGGAAAACAGACATGGAAGGCAACATACAAACATACAAAGCTAGGCTTGTAGCTAAAGGGTATCGTCAACGACATGGTGTCGATTACGATGAGACCTTTTCACCCGTTGCCATGATTAAATCCATTCGGATAATGCTTGCTATTGCTGCATATTTCGATTATATAATAGGGCAGAAGGATGTCAAAACCGCTTTCCTTAATGGAAACCTTTCAGAGGATGTTTATATGCAACAACCTGATGGTTTTGTCGTACCAAGATATGCAAACAAGGTTTGCAAGTTAAACCGATCCATTTATGGATTAAAGCAAACATCGCGTTCTTGGAACCAACGTTTTGATGAGATCATAAAAGAATATGGTTTCATTCAAAATGAAGATGATTCTTGTGTATATAAGAAGGTTAGTGGGAGTGCACTGACATTCATTATCTTATACGTTGATGATGTATTGCTTCTTGGCAATGACATTCACATGCTACAATCGGTGAAAGCTTAGCTTTCATTAAAATTCTCCATGAAAGACCTGAGAGAGACAACTTTTATTCTAGGAATAAGGATCTACCGGGATAGATCTAGAAAGCTGCTGGCACTCTCCCAGGGCTCTTACATTGACAAAGTGTTGAAGAGATTCAACATGGATCAGTCCAAGAGGGGGCTGCTTTCGGTGTCACACGACGTCTCTTTATCGAAGGACATGTGTCCTAAAACTCGAGATGAGAGAGATACAATGATTCGGATCCCGTATGCTTCAGCAGTCGGATCGATCATGTACGCCATGATATGTACGCGACCTGATGTCTCATATGCTTTGAGCATGTGCAGTCGCTATCAGGCCGATCCAGGTGATGGTCACTGGATTGCTATAAAGAACATCATTAAGTATCTTAGACGAACTAAAGATGCTTTCTTAGTCTATGGGGAAGGAGAACTTGAGGTGACTAGGTTCACCGATGTAAGTTTCCAAACCGACAAAGACGACTGTAAGTCGCAATCAGAATACATATTTTATTTGAACAACGGAGCAATGAGCTGGAAATCTTACAAGCAAGAGACTATTGCCGATTCAACAACAGAAACAGAATATATTACTGCAGCTAAGGCAACAAAAGAAGTAGTTTGGATCCGTAAATTCCTAATTGGATTAGGAGTAGTTCCGTTAGCAGCTGAGCTTGTACTTTTGTATTGTGACAATAATGGGGCTATCGCACAGGCTAAGGAACCATGGTCTCATCAACGATCCAAGCATGTACTTCGACGATTTCATCTGATTAGTGAGATCATACATCGTTCAGATATTAGAACTAATCGATGATAACATTGCAGATCCGCTAACGAAGGCTATATCTCAGTAAAGTTTGAGCGATATGTACATAGTTCAGATATTAGATACTTGAGTGATTGGCTATAGGCCAAGTGGGAGATTGTTGGAAAATTATGACCCATAGCATCACTATTTGTAAAGAACATTGTGTTTTTGTACAAATTAACTATGTGATAAAAGAAAATTGTTATTTTATCTTTATTGTAATTAGATTACTTGGATATATATTAATGATAAAAGTCCATATGGTTAAATCGGATTAATAAGATATGAGACAGTATTAATTCACGAACGGTTTAATCATTAAATATCCTTAGTCGAAGTATTATCGAGACTGGACATTGATAATGTGGAATAGACTAACGGCATAGTTCTCATATATTTAGGTATTGGATACTTATGCAAGTGTAATAAGAGGTTCTGTTAGCCGTTGGACCGGGAACAGTTCGCTCTGGATAGATCCACTCGGAATCTCATTGGTAGTATGACTTTGTGTCTATGGGAATCCGAATCAGGGTAGATGTATGTGATCTTTAACCTAAGACTTACGTCGCTATTACTTGCGACAATCAGTTTACTTTGGTATTGGTCGTCTAGAGCTTTAACAAGATCTATATACGCTTGTATTGGGTTTACTGAGAATCGTAGTATATTGGATGTGATGTCAAGATGAGAGTATCACTTCAGTCATATGGAGATGATGGTCACGCAGGATACGAAACTAGTACTCTAAAAGCTGCAGCTATCGGGATAGTATGACTAGGTTATGACTTCCCGATTATAGAGATTAGTTACTCGGTATCCGATATATGATTCGTACGAGGCAGACACAGAGCCAGCCTTAGGCCTAGCATGTGATATATGATACTGGATCGTATTACGCATTACATAGTATTACTACGCCTGATACATATGATATTCCTCAGCGAATATCATATGGCTAGAAGCCAACCATGTCTTGTAAATCGGTGAGAACGTGATACGGGGTACGCACGTGTTCGGATAGTCCGATAACCGTATTTATTGCCAACATATCCTGGAATCTCTTGGGTCGCTTCCCAAAGATTCACCAATGATATTTGACTCAAATAGAATTAATTTGGGATTAATCATAAGAGAAAAAATTAATCTGGGATTAATTGTGGCAGTAATTAATTTGGGATTAAATTCGTATAGAAGAGAGAACACGATTAATTTAGAATTAATCGATAAAATAAATTTAATAGTTAAATTGGATTTTTCTATTTATTTTATTTATTTTTGCTAAAATAATATATCTGATATATTAATTGAAATCAGATTTAAATACGAAATTAAAATTAGATTTTAATTCGGACAAACGAATTAATTTAGAATTAATTCGAAAGTGACTAACGTAATAATTTTGTGAGACATAATTATTTAATTAAATTGGATTTGATTATGTCGCGACGACAAATTCGTTTAATCGGAATTAATCAAACCCGGGCCCAAGTCTAGTTGTGTGTTGGAGAAGCCAACTTAAATTTTGAATTTAAAAAGTGGTGGGACAATTTGACTTACATCAAATGTTTTAACTTTGATGGAAGTTGTTGGTTTTATTAATTGGATGCTTTAACACACACACCAACCAAGTCTTGAATTCACTATTCACTCTCTCATTCTTCTTGCAATTGTCAAATCGCTTTCTCTCTTGGAGTGAAATTTTGCTTCAAAATTTTCACAAAGCTAGCACTTGAAGAGTCATTTGAGGTGATAGGGAAACTCACCCAAGGACCAAACAACATACAAAAAGCTTGGAGTTTCATCCAAAGATGGAAATTTTCGAAATTTCTCCAAATCAATGTAAGTGATTCCGCAACTTTACTTGATTTTTCACACATATAATCATGTTTAGGATCTTGTGACATGTCTTAGAGACTAACAGCCACCCGTCCAATATAGCACAAACAAAATCATCATCAATCTTTCCAATGACATTTTTTCTTCTGTCAATGAAAACATTTCCTTCAACAAAAGCTACATCTCCAGCTGCTGCTGCCTGTATAATGAAGAAGCTGCTGCTGCTTAACAAAAAACAAACCCCATAAAGCAAAAGCTTTAACAAAGCCTGAGAACCCATTTCAGGTTTTTGATAATGTTCAAGATCTGAGTATGTTTCTGTATTTATTTGGGTTACGAATATGGACCTATGAGAGTAAAGATGGAACTGGGAAAGGTTGCCAAAGTTTGCAGTGAAACCGCTAAAAGACATATAATAATATATAATAAAGAGCTGCATGATATATTATTAATGCACATAACTATTTCTATTTAATTAATTGCTAGCGTTCGTATAAAAATATACGATTCGGTGCTTATTTAAGATTCTCACATAATTAATTATTACGAATTTATTTTTTAAATATGTTTAAGTTTCTTTATAAAAGATTTAGAAGAGGAGATTAGCTGCACTAAATAAATGCAAAGTGTATAGGATTCTCGAATAATCAATTATTTAAAATTTATTTTTCAGATATGTTTGTGTTTCATTTTTTAAGTGGAGGAGATGAGCGGCATTACATTAATGCAAATATTATTAAAATTTGAACGCTCATAAGTATGTGTTAGGGGTGATCACGGTTTCAGGTCAAACCACAACCTGACCAGAACCGCACCAACCCGAACCGCACCGCGCGGTTTGAAAAAAAAATTAAAAATGATTTCGGGTTAATCGGAACCAAATAGCAAATTTCAGGTCGTTGTGCGGTTTTGACCCAACCGTGACTCGAACCGCCTAAACCGCCGACCCGCATTCAAATTAGATATTATTTTATATTTTTCTTCTTCTTTAACCATGAAATTTAAGATATTTAATGATCATATGACAATATGCAATGTATAAATGAAAATTATGTATTTTTTCTCTTCAATTATTATGTGAAAATACACAAAATTTCCTTAAAAAAATTTATAATCCAAACCGCCGACCCGAACCGCCCAAACCGTTAAACCGCCAACCCGAACCGTCGCGGTTTTCCTTATCAAATTTACGGTTTCGGATTCTAATTTCCCAAACAGCCAACCCGCGTGGTTCGAAGTGAAAAACGAAAAAAACGACCCAAACCGCACCGCGAACACCCCTAGTATGTGTATATAATTGGAATATTACATATAAGTGGCAAGATCCGAATCCGTAAGAATTTGAAAATTTGGATCCATATATTTAAAAAATCTATATTTATGGGTTTGGATTTTTGGATATCTAGATCAGAATATTTTTATAAAAGATCTGGATTTAAAAATATAATAAAGTTAAATTATGATCCGGTGTATATATGTATATTATCTGGATCCGGTATCCTGAGATACGGATCAGGTATAAGATGTAGGGCATATGATCTTCCTACTTCTAAAGGGTCATAAGTGAGGATATAAATATCTGATTTCAATTCATAATATATTGATTTGAAATTAATCAAAAATTAAGAGTTTATATGGTTTGGCGACCTTTTAAAAGCTGTTCATTAGGAATTTTAGCACTATTGCAGCACCCATTATTGTCCGGAAAAAGTAGATTTCAGTCGGGTGACAGGTCACTAGCTTTGTTAATCTTGAAAGTGAAATTAAGCATTGCACCAATACTACCTAAGTTTCAAGTAGTTGTTTGAGGTGGAGTGTGATGCGTTTGGGGTAGGCACAAGTGCAGTTTTAATGTAAGGAGGGCAACTGATTGAGTATTTCAGCGAGAAGATTCACGAGGCAAAACAAAAATGGTCAACTTATGAGCAAGAATTTATTATTGTTTTTCTTGTTCTTTTGTATGGGAGTGTTGTACCCCGAAAGGGTGTGGCTTAATAAGAAAGGGCATAATATTTAGTTGTTAGGTTTTAAGTTTGAATCCGGGAATATATTTATTGTAAGAGTTCGGGACAGACGGGGTTTTACTTTCCGCTTAAGTCCAGATCGGATAATTTAACGGTAAGGTTTCTAATATTTAAAAAAAATATATATATATTGGAGCATTGTCTGATACAACCGGAGTTCGTAACTTTATAATGATCCCTAAGCATTGAAGTTCATTAACACCCCGAGGTATTTTTTTATGAAATCGTTGGAAACTTCACCACCAAACCACATATTCCGTACTTAAGCGGAGCAAATAAAACCACTCAGCATTATCAGGTTCTTACAAGAAACGTATTCTTTGAATTCAAACCCAAGGCCTTAAAGTGAGATCCTGAGCCCCTACCCCACCAAGCCATCCGCACCTTGTCCAAATGCATTAGCAATGGTATACTTTTATGCTGAAATTAACCATTGTGTCGAAGCACAGGTCAAGCTCGCAGAATAAGGTGGCTGTTGCTTTGAGCAAGCGAGCTGATTTATTAGTGATCCTACAGGCCGAGATTACTGATTTTGAGCATTTGCAGGGCTTATATACTGATGATGGATTTAAAAGCTATATGGGAGAAGTACTGTATTAACCGTCAAGATGCTGACAAGTTCGTTCTTTCTATTTTGGGCAATCGGTTGTGTATTTCTCGTTGTTTTAAAAGCGAACAACTTATTCGTACTATATTTGAGGTTGATTTAGGTGGTCATTTGGGTCTTGATACAAACCATTATTTTACTAGAGGATCGATGATTTGGCGTGGGCTGAAGAGGGATACTGGTAAGATTAGATCCGGCCATGATTTCGGTTCGGAATCGAAATCAAACTGAAAGAAACCGGTTCATTTCAATTCTAACTGGAACCGTTGGAATCTTCCAATTTTAAGGAATCGGACCAGAACCTTAGGTTCAAGGAAACTGTAAGGTTTCACGGTTTCAACTGGAATCGTAACGATTCCACGGTTGAAACTGTTTTCCAACGGCTACTAATCGTTGGTTGGCTCCCTGCCATATATATATATATATTAAATGATTGAACCCTCAATAACAATAATAAAACAGCTACTTTTATGGATAATTTAGGCATCACAAAATTAAACAAATAATCTATAAATAGAGGCCATAATTCATTTGTATACACACCAACAATTCTCTCATTCTCAATTTTCTTAATTCTTTCATTCCAATTCTCTCATATTTTCAATTCTCCAATTGATTTAATTTTACAATTCTTCAATATTAACAAAAAATGACAAGCTCATCTGAGAACACCATATGCAATGTCCCAACCCAAAAGAGCGGTTAAAGTGTCGGTAAACGAAGAAGAGAAGTTAAGTCTCGATCTTCTGATATTTTTAAAATTCATTTTCATTTAGTCGAGACTGAAAATGAAGCTGCATGAGTCATATGCAACTATTGTGGTATATCATAAAAATTTATTGGCATGTTTGGTGGAGGTTTGACAATTTTCATTATTTATTTTTTTTTTTTTTTATTTTGAAAATGACTTTAATAATTACACATAACACACTTCTAGATGTTTCATCAATGAACTCTTCCGAATTCGAAATTATTATGAACATCAAAGTTGTAGATCTTTGAGTCTTCTTTAATTTGGAACTTGAATTACCTCAATTCAGTATCGGAGTAGAAAGTTATGGGAATAATACGAATATTGCACAAAGTTGAAATTTTCGAAATTGTACTTCGTTAGAACGCCATTTCAAGTTTCCAATCTCCAAAATTCATATGTCAAGTCCAGTTTCTACCATTCTTTGTTCCATATTTCATCCTGATTGATTCCATTCAGTCCCGATTTTATTTTATCTGTAAAATAAACTAAAACACATCAAAACGTTCATTAAATATGATAAACTAAACAAAATATTAGGTAAAAGGGCGGTAAATATTGATATATTTTCCACTCATCACACCCTCAAACCTAATATTTTGCTAGTCCTCGAGAAAAATAATAAAATAAAATACAATAAACAATTAAAATTAAACTAAGCCACTTTCGTAGGGATCACAATTGCATTTAGCATATGCAACAAGCCTTTAAACCCCAGTATCCCTAGTGAACGAGTTGTAGTCTCGTGAGGGCTTATAGCGACGATGCCCATAAACGTCAATATCAAACTAATGCACACAAAATAAAAAGACAAGAGAAAAGAGAATAAAGAAGTTAGTGACTAAACAAGTGAAACTTCTTATGCAAGTCAATAGTTGTCTTCTTTATTTTTAAATTACCAAATAAGTAAATTCTCTGATTATTTTTATCATTTTCATATACACAACCAACAAGGTATTAATCAAATTATTGTGCCCACAATATTCATAAGTGTAGTTCAAAAGAGAGTAATATTTTTGTCCTAAAATTATATCAGATTTCACACCTTTTTAGCAATGAATTTTTTTCTTTTTATTTATTTATTTATTTTTTTGCATAAAATAAAGAAAGCAACATCTTCAATCCATGTAACGAGCTTTGGGCCGGTGACTCCCAAACCAGTTAGTTTTAGGGCACTAGGTGTTAAGACACCCCTACGGACTTAATTACTCGGATTTCAGATGTTTCTTTTTATTTTTATAACATCTTTAATCCATGTAGCGAGCTTTGGGCCAAGAACTCCCAAGTCAGTTGGCTTTAGGGTACTAGGTGTTAAAACACCCATACGGACTTAATTACTCGGATCTCAGGCATTATTTTTTTACACACTTTTTTTTCTTCTTGAAATGGCTTCTATTTTTTTTTCTTTCTCAAAGCTGGATGCCTTCAAAAATGCAATGATGAGTTGAATTTATAGCACCTGAAAATGGTGAGTAATAATAGCACTAGTACCTGCCAAATGACAATTATTAGTGAAATAGTAAAATAAATCGTGAAAGGTCAAAAAGGTCTGGATCCTGTTGGAGAAAATTAAAGAAAATAACAAAACAAATCACAATTATTAGATATATACAAAGAGAAAATAATATTTACAAGAAAGTAACGACTTGGATGACGTCTATGCGTCAGGGACAAGCTTCACATCCAATTTTCTTATAAATTGGCAAACAGGGTCTTTTAAAGTCAGATTCCCGAGACTTAATTGTTGTCTTTCCTTTCAGAATTGTGTATTGATAAGTGTGGTTTATACCCACTTATTCGGGCATTCTTAACTTGTTATTTTGTTATATTTCGAGATATTTAATATCATTTATAGTTCATTTTATATTTTAATTGTAGGAGCATTAATACATGGATCTGGGAATAATTACACGTGTTTTGGAAACTTTCGGGAGCATCGGAAGCAATGAGCAAATCACCAGGCGCTGCAGCGCCTAGACCCAGCCAAATTCCCGAGAGTAAGGCGCCTCAACACCACAAATCTATATAAATGGCACCTGGGCGCCATTAATTCTTTGGAAGAAGAAAGGCGCCAAGGCGCATTTGAAGTTCAACAAGAGAAGCAAGGCGCCAATTGAGAAAGAGAACACATGCGCATTGGCGCCTCAAAATCAAAACAAGTTAACTGGCACCATGGCGCCAGTGGAAGAAAGGAAGATAGGAGCCATGGCGCCTGTTCCCACAGTACCATACAAATTGCCGAGAAGGCAGCGCCGTGGCGCCCACTTAAGGAGCCGCGGCGCTGCGGGAAGAATCAGACGCGCTCCAGGGAAGTGATTTTAGGGTTTTCAATAATCCTAATGATACCCAAAGACTCCCAGACTCCATTAATCAGCACAATGTTTGAATAGGTACGGCTCATCCCAGACATAATGCTTGACTTCTTTGAAGAATTTCTTTTGTTGCTGAGTTGTCCATTCCAACGACCATTCTCCTGATACTATGTAGTTGACATAGTCGGCATACCAAGGGACATCATGTTATTTCATGACAAACAACTGTTCATATGGAAAAGTTTCTTTGATTATCAGTTCTTAGCGAGCTAGAAGATTTTCTTTACAATTATTTCATGCAAAGTTATGTTTGAGAAAAGAAATATTTTTCAGAAAACGTTTTGTACAGTTTTGAGACTCAAACATGAATTTTATGTTTTCAGGGCATGGGGGAAAAACCGACCCTAGTATGAAACTTGATATAGATTGGAATTGACAGACATAGAACATGTGCACATGTAGAGGACTAGGGGGACGGCGATACGTAACCCCCCTCTAGATCCTAGTTTCAGAGCCATGATGGCGGCATAGGTTCGTGTACCTGGACTCTAGGTCAGAGCTTGTGTGGTAGAATAGATCCATAAACAGAAGTTGGTTTCTGCTCCCATCATTGTAGCACCAGACTGGACCCTTCCATTTGAGGTGATGTGCGATGCTAGTGATTTTAAGGTAGGTGCTGTTTTAGGACAACGCAAAGCAAAACTTTTCCACACCATTTATTACTCCAGTAGAACTCTGAATGAAGCTCAACTTAACTACACAACCACTGAAAATGAGTTACTTGCAATTGTGTTCGCTTTTGATAAATTTTGCTATTATCTGCTGGGTCCCAAAGTGGTGGTCTATATAGATCTTTCATCAATTAAATATCTGATCGTGAAGAAAGATGCCAAACCCAGATTAATTTGTTGGATACTTCTACTGTACTTTTAATGCTTAAAGATTCATCCGTATATTATATACACAAGGCTTATGATGATAATAATTTGATATAGGATATGTGTTCAAACCGATACAAGACCCTAAGGGTGGTCTCCAGCGCGCTAGGGTGGAGCTAGGATTTTAAAACTGATTTTGGGAAAATTATGTCTCGCATCGTGACGCAAGAAGGACTGCGCGTCGCGACGCGCAACGCCTAAATTCCAATTTTCATTTTCTTCTTACGTCGCGACGCGTAATTCTTCTTGCGTCGTGACACGTACTGGAATTCCAGGGTTCTGTTTTCTTCTTCCAATCTCATCCAAAGCTCAATTCATCCAAATCCACTTCATATCAATGCTTACATACTACATACCAATATACAATACATCATCTTACACTCCATTCAACATACATCAATCTAGACCCGGCCGGTGGTTCGGTTCTGGTTCGAAACCAAACCGAACCGGCCGGTTTTCGGTTCCACACTTAAGTGGAACCGGAACCTAAAACCGAACCGGAACCGAACGGTTCGGTTCCGGTTCGGTTCAGTTCCTTTTATTTTTTTTAATTAATTAAAATAAAAATGAGAGGAATCAAAACTTAAATAAAAAAATTTATTAATTAAAAAATGAGATTAAATTTATAAATAAAAAAATTTTATTACATTGAAGAGCTTGAGCTTAAATTTTAAAAATTTAAGTTGCCTACGTATCCTCCAAGGGTGAGAGGAATCAAAGCTCACGTAGTTCCATTACAAGTTTAAGACATATCCCATTTGTAAATTATAATTTTACAATTATCAATCATCATTATCAGTTGATCCTTCGGCTCCGGTTCCACTTGCACGTGTTGCAGAAGCATTATCGAACAAATCTTCAAAATCATCGGGGGCATCTTCTTGTTGTCTCAGATCAGCTCGAGTCCAATCATCCACACAAGCTGTTGCTTCTAGAGTGCTTGGATGTAATGAAGATTGCCTAGCTTCCAATATATTACCTCCCAAGCTGAAGGCTTGCTCAACCGCAACGGTGGAAATAGGTGCTGCCAAGATCTCTTTAGCAATAATAGATAAAACAGGATATATATTTTGATGCCGGTTCCACCATTCAAGGATTTTAAAATTTTTATTGCATAAACTTTCATTAGAAAACTCAAAATTTGTAGATAAATAATTATCTAATTCAGGATTATTAGTTGTCGTATCCCTAGATTTTTTATTTCGTTGCAATAATCAACGATCCCATGCGCTAAGTCTTGTTTGAATTACCGGTTCGCTACTACTAGATTGACCTAATGTTCCTAAGTTATATATTACAATATAATCATTAAATAAAATAATTAAATCACTTCTTAATTTCGTCATTATGCTTGTAATATCAATGTCATCTAATATTCCTAAATAACCATAGTAAGCTTGTAAACCACCATTCAAACCTTCTAATTTAAATCTAGGATCAAAAACAGCAGCAATAAGATAAAGTAAATGAATTTCTCTAAAATAATGCAACCATTTTACCTTCATAACAGTAATGGCTTCGAGCAAAACAAGATCATTAGGGTCGTCACTGTCAACATGCTCATCGAGAGTGCCAACAATATTCAAACTCTCAAGAAGAAATAAATGTGTTGTAGGATAATAAACACCGCTAAAAACTAAAGTAGCATAATTAAATACTCTTAAAATATCTAAAAAAAATTCACAAATATCCCATTGACTAGGATAAAGTGTGATATTTTGAACATGTTGAGAAAAAAAAAACTACATAATGCATCTTTGTATTGAAATGCTTGACATAAAAGGAAATAAGTAGAATTCCAACGTGTTGGAACATCTCTAGAAAATTTAATCGGTTTAATACCATTTATTTTACAAAACTTGGTCCATTCTCTCCTAACTTGAGAATTTGACCAAATACAGTTAAGTGCCATTTTAATTGGATCAAGGAAAGGAGATAATAATTTTAGACCGTCTTGCACACATAAGTCTAGGACATGACATGTACAACGAATATGAAAAAAGCGACCCCCTAAATTTGGTTCACATAAGGATTTTAAATCATTAATGGATGCAGTATTTGCAGATGCATTATCAAATCCTATTGTTAAAATTTTTTCTACTAAACCATATTCATCAAAAATTACCTTCATCATTCTATAAATACTTTGTGCAGTATGTGGGTCATCAAAAACTCTAAATGCAATAAGTCTTTTTGCATGGTAAATGATGCATCAATCCGTGACAAGTCACACCCATGTATGAGTGTGTTGCCAATGGTCACTCCAAATATCAGAACATATAGAAATATGACCTTTCATCTCTTTAAATATTTCATTTAAAATAATTTTACCATCTTTATATAATTTGAAAATATGACGTTTTGTTGTGTTTCGAGTCATTCTACATGCAGCATGGTTTAAAGCATTATACACGTAATTAGTAAAATGAAGTTTTTCACCAAAGCTTAAAGAAAGATGTGCCATACATGTTAATTTCGCAAATTCTTCTCTATTTTTTGCATCATAATATTTAAATAAATCTACACTACTCGTACCTCTACTAGATGATGCGTACCTGGCCATTTGAGTCTGCGTCGTATCAATGAAAAATTCAACCGGATGATGTTTGTCCATGTGCTGGATCATATTGCCGTATCCACCAGAAAATTTATAGATAACCTTACAATAGTTGCAAATTGCTCGTTGTGAACCATCTTCTAGGCGTTCCAAAGTAAAATGAATTTTGAAAATATCCGAGGACCGAGCCTTAACTTCTCTTCTCCGTGATTGTGCACTGACACTAGGGCCGCTCTCTTGGGTTGACATATTTGAAATAATGTTCTCAGATGAGCTTGCCATTTTTTGTTTGAGAAATTAGGAAGAAAAATAAGAAAATTGAATAATTGCGATGCGAATGATAACAAATTAACAACTAAATAAATTGAGATTGAGAATAAGAATATAAGAGAATTGTATTGAAGTAAGATTGAGAATAAGAGAATTATAGAAAATGAGAGAGTTGAGAATTTGGTGTGATGAAATTATGAAAAATGAATCCTACTTATAGAATTTTAGAATTTTTTTGATACCAAAAATGCCCATAAATATAACCGTTTTATTACCGTTATTAGGGGTATATTAGTAATTTATATTTTATATAATAAATATATTTTATTTTTAATTATTTTTTTTTGGCAGGGAGCCGTTACTAGCCGTTGGGGGAATTAGGCCCCCAACGGCTAGTAGCCGTTGAGGGAATTAGGCCCCCAACGGCTAGTAGCCGTTGGGGGCCGTAGGGTTCCTGTTGGAACCCTACGGTTCTAACAGGAACCCGACGGTTCCAACCGGAACCGTTTGGTTCCGGTTCGGACCGGTTCGAGTTGGGGTGGAACCCCAACCGAACCGGTCCCATTCCGGTTCGGTTCCTGAACCGGACCGTGGCCGGGTCTATATCAATCCTCTATTTTATCAATAATTCAATTTCTAATCATATTACACACTTATCAAATCATACCTAAACTTAACAAATTGGGATTTATCAACATTTCCAATGTTTCAAATCAAAGAAATCATACAATCATCATCATGTCATGTTCACAACATAACACAAGCAACCAAATCATCAAACTTTATTATTTAAGTAAAATTTGGGTTTTGGGTTTCTCACCTCTTCCTCTTGATTTCTCAAATCTCCATCGTTGCCAAGCCTCTCCATTCATTATTTCTTACTTCTTTACTCTTCTTCTTCTTCTTCTCTTCTTCTTCTTTCTTCTTCTTCTCCTCCTCCTCCTCCTCTTTCCAATCTCTTTCTCTTCGGCTTTCTCACTTTTCTTTTCTATTTTGCATCTATTTTTTTGGTATTGATGAATAGTAGCCCCTTTATATAGTGAGACTTATTGATATTAATAACAATGTAAAAGTGTGTAGAGAAATGGAGAAATTGGGAGATTTTTATCATTTGGGTCCGAAATTACTATCATCTAAATTTTTTGTGATATTTTTGGACTATTTCTGATCCGAATTTGGAAAAATATTCAACGTGAAAGTTATAGGTCTCAACCTCAGCTTTCCGACGGTATAAAATTCATAAGAATTTGAGATCGTATGAAAATGTTACACCCCAAATATGGAACCTTATCCAATGTTTAAAAATAGATTATCCGATTATTTTATTTTTTTTCCTATTATCTTGCTACCCTTATCTCCACTACTCCACTTTATTTTCCACTACAACAAGAAACCTAAACTAACCTTTCATTAACTTTATAACATCTATTAATCAAAACACAAAAAGCTTATTTGATGTGTGTTTATCATTGAAAAACCAAAAGAAGAGAGTAGAGTGAGTGATCAGTAGAGGAATAAGGAATAGAAAATTTCCAGAAAAATCATTGAGCAGTTAGAGAGAGAAAACGAAACCAGTTTAGAGAGAGAAAGAGTGGGCATGAGAGAGAAAGAGGGATTTCGATGTCTTCCGGTCACCTTTTCCGGCGAGTGACCACTCCAGGAGAATTCCCTCGCAGAGACGAAGCTGACACCACCGGTCCGATCGCCTGAAACCGTTGGACGTGCTCCCTCGCGCCGCCGCTTTGTCGCCTCACGTGCCCACGCGCCACCGTGCGTGCAAAACACCTCCCAGACCAGAATCTTCCCCTCGTCGAGATACGCGGGTTAGGCACCTCATTTTCCCAATTCGGACATTTGGTTGTCGTGAAACGAGCTAAGAATGAGAGTTAACACTGTTCGATCATTCGTCGGTGATCACCGAGCATCCGCCATTACCACCATTGTCGTTGTGATACTGGTGACGTGTTTTGTCTGTGGATCACCTCGTTCTGAAATTCTGAAGTCGTTGGAGCTCGGTATGTTATATTTTACAGTTTATGGGTGTATTTGTAAGATTTTAAGAGTTTTGGACTTATTCGTAATTTGGTATGTTTATAGACCTAAATGCATGAATTCTGTTTTCTAGTGAGTAATAGGTAATAAATGAGAAGTTTGAGACTAAATTGATAATATTGGAGAGTATTGAAGTTAAATTGTAAATTTGAAAAGTTTAGGGGTAAAATCGTAATTTTAGTAAAATATAGGGACCTGATCGTAATTTTATGTTTTTTCAGATTTTATCGAGGACATATAGATATAGAGAGTTTTGCATCGATTGAGGTAAATACAGAGCACGATTATTCCCTTAACATAAATGTTTGTTGATTGATGTTTGATATTTGAGTTACGTAATAAATATATTTATATATATTGGAAAATTGATCGAAAAATCGTTAGCATGAGAACATAAATTGTGAATATAATTTTTGGGTATAAATTGTATGCTTGTACTATGAATCGATGTATTTCAGAATCATGTGATTTTGAGATGAGTTGATGGATGAGATGTGTTGTATTGGATGTTGTGTGAGATTGTTGTTATGCTGCCAGATTTAGTATGATAATGGTTGGATATGCGAGATTATGTGAGATTAGCAGAGGCGTGTGGTTCAATCCCCCTCTTGCACATTTATGTGGGATTATATGGTAGGAAACCTTTGGGGTAAGAGAGAGACTCTCCCAATGATTTCAATCCATTATTATACCGAATCCGGATAGCAAACCTTGTTTGATTGAGACGTGTTGTTGTGAGTATGTTTTACCTGAGTTAGTTTTTATATATGTTAACTGTTGTTTTAATATATTCATTATTATATATATATTTTTTGTTGGTGAGGTCATGTTGAGATTATGAGTGTTTTTACTTACTGAGCTCTTTTAGCTCACCCCCCATTTCCCAAACATCCCAGGTAGTTCGCCAGCGCATCAGTAGCAGTATTCAATACCAGGATTTGACTAATTTGCCACAACCATCAGTCGGGTTGGTCCAGACATTTTTTTTGGTTTTTGAGATAAGATATTTAGGATAATTTTCATGTTTTCAGACACTTTTGGTGTAAACATTTATTTGGAATTTATTGGACTATATTTTATGAAATATTATTTCTCCTTGTGAACTTTTGGTTCAGTTGCATGACATATAAGTGCTCGAGCTGATGTGGTTCGCGAACCCCTTTCTAGGGTTGGGCCCGCTCTAGGGAAGGGTCATGATAAATTTTGGTATCAGAGCGTAGGTTATAGATTCTGTAGGCTAGTTGCATTAGATCGGGGTATTAAAAGGGTAGTTTTGTATCTATAGTAAAATGTCTGGACGTGGCTGTGGTACTAGTACTCAACGTGGGGGAAGGTTAGTTTGACGATATGTGAGAATTTTGAGTATTAGTTTAAAGAGACCTCACACTTAGCCGGTAGATCCTGAATTGGTTGTAGCTTCATCTGTTGTGCCACCAATTATTGAGGGTAACAAAGGTTCTAAACCTATACCTCCAGTAGTTCTGACAGTCGACTCATCGTTACTCATGCAGTTGTACATAATCATATTCCTACGACTATACCTAATATGACCCATGTCTCTCCTTCAGTTCCCCGATGACCATTAATCTAGAAGATGTTTTGGGGAGGTTTATTGATGGTTTCCAGTGGACTAGTGACTAATATACCTTCAAGCAGCGGTGGCAGTGCGAGCAAGCTAGACCGATTTCTTAATTTAAGGTCTCCTCAATTTCATGATAAGCTGATCCCATTGCTGTAGAGAAATAGAAGAATGACATCAAGCATATATTCAGTGTATTAGACTTGACAG
Organism: Zanthoxylum bungeanum; assembly: GCA_019454045.1. Classification (NCBI taxonomy): domain Eukaryota; kingdom Viridiplantae; phylum Streptophyta; class Magnoliopsida; order Sapindales; family Rutaceae; genus Zanthoxylum; species Zanthoxylum bungeanum. The sequence continues at coordinate 53,746 of SKCR01023455.1, read as the reverse complement.
ATCAAGAGAATGTTAGGTTTGTTTCCTTTATGATGAAAGGTGAGGCGGAGACCTAGTGGAAGCACATTGGGACTGTACTGACAGATAGATTGAGAGTGTCAGATTATTGGAGAGTTGATGGACTTAGAAGACCTCAGTATATCACTTGGGATATGTCCGAGGAAACCTTTAATGATAAGTATTTCCCTTATGCTTATCGTAGTGAGCAGCATCGTTAGTTTGAGTATATGGTTCAAGGACCATCGGAGACAGTGATGGAGTATGAGAGGCAGATGATTTCCCTATCCCGGTACTACCCACAGTTAATTCGGCGAGAAGAGGACAAATGTGAGAAGTTCAAGGGTGGGCTGAAACAAAAGATTAGGTTACGGATCTCAATTTTGGGGAAGCTGCCATATACATTACTATTTAATAGAGCTATGATTGCAGAGAGTGACATCAGAGTTGAGAGGGAGAACATAACAAACTTCTGAGAGTAGGAAGAAAGGGCGAGATGAGATTTCAAATGGGAGACAAAGAATACCTAATAGTAGACAATATTCCCCGTAGTTGGGACACAACGGGATACCACCCAGAGGCACACATAGTGCACCTCCTAGAGAACAGTTCTATGGGGATAGGACTGAGCAGGTCTATAGTAGAGGCACAATACCATCTGTTGATCAGAATGCAGCGAGTGTATCACATCGACCGACTAGTACACGCCGATGCTATAACTGTGGTCAGGTGGGATATAGCAGCATACAATACAATAAAGCAAAAAGATGTTACAAATGTCAGCAGTTTGGACATTTGGTCAGAGATTGTTCCCCTGGTGATGGATCTCGATGGGTAGAGCAACCAGCAGGAGGAGTGGTGGCAACGAGATGTGGTCGAGGGACAAGTTTTGGTGGTAGTCGCGGGTGAGGCTCGGGTTTCATACAGGGCAGAGATGGAAGGACTCCGAGTGGAGCATATGGTGGTACAGGACAAACATCTCAGATTTATAATACACTGCGGCAATCATGGGTTTGATGAATATATTTTTTCAGCCGTATTTGGATAAATTTATTGTAGTGTTTATTAATGACATCCTTGTGTATTTGTCCTCACGGATCGATCATTAGCAGCACATTCGTTTGATATTGGATATTTTGAGGAGGGAGCAGTTATATGTCAAGTTATCCAAATGTGAGTTTTGGCTGGACAGAGTGGTGTTCCTGAGACATATCATCTCAGAAGATGGTATCTATGTAGATCCGCAGAAAGTCGAAGCAGTTTTGAAATAGGAAAGACCAATGACATTGACAGAGGTTCAGAGCTTCTTGGGATCAGCAGGCTACTACCGTCGATTTATCTGAGACTTCTCTATTATTGCTGCTCTGATGACTCAGTGACGAGAAATGAGGTACCATTTGGGTAGACTGGCGATTGTGAGAGGAGTTTCCAGATTTTGAAGGAGAAATTGACTACTGCACCAGTACTCACTCTACTATGTGGACTTGATGGATATTTGGTTTGATGCATCACCTCAGGGATTAGGATGTGTGGTGATGCAGCATGGGATAATGATTGCGTATGCCTCGAGATAGTTAAAGACCCATGAGAAGAATTATCCCACCCATGATTTGGAGTTAGCAGCGATTGTTCATGCTCTTAAGATTTGGAGGCATTATCTATATGGTGCCAAGTGCGAGATTTATACCAACCATAAAAGCCTGGAATATCTCCCCATTTAAAGAGAGTTGAATTTAAGGCAGAGACGTTGGATGGAGTTCCTCGGTGACTATGATTGTACTATTAATTACTATCCGAGGAAGGCCAATGTAGTTGCTGACGCACTCAATAGGAAAAACGTGGGTAAACTGTAATTTCTGAGAGCTAGACAGAGGATGTTTAAGGAGATGGCGACGTTAAGTTTGACCTTTGAGGTATCTGACAGTGGAGGGCTTCTTGCTCATATAAAAGTTTGGCCTACACTGTTAGATAGACTCAAAACAGCACAAGACAAAAATGAACAATGCAAGAAATGGAAAGCGGAGGCTGCAGATGGAGAAGTTACTACTTTCAGATTGAGTTCAGAGGATGTATTACTTTTTGGTGACAGAGTTATGGTACCATCTATTGGAGCACTGAAGCATGAGATTTTCGATGAAACTCATGATGCCCCGTATAACATGCATCCTGAGAGTATCAAGGTGGGTTCTAATATAGGTCCCAAGAATCATGAAATAAGCATAAAAAAAAAACGCATGAATACACAAAGGAGTAAGGCGGAATACATACTCACATTGATGGGTTTGAGATGCGAAGAACAAAGCCTTCAAGCCTCCCTCAAAGTCACGGCAGGCCTCCTCCTGCAGTGGGCTGTGCGGTTTTACTGGTTTTTGTCCCTCCAAGAATCGCCATTGATGAACACCATGAAGCTCCAAGCTTCAAGCTCCAAAATTGATTCCAAGCTCATGTGTTAGTTTCCCTATCACCTAATATAACCCATAGTGTGTGCTAGCACTACTCTTCTTCCTTTGCTTCTCACAATTCGGTCAAACCAGAAAATTTGAGAAGAAATCGATTCCAAAACCGTGAAGGAGAGGAAGAAGAAAAGAAGGGAAAAGAGATGCGTAAAAGGGAAGAGTTGAGTAGAGAGAATAAAAGAAATGTAATTAGTTTTTATAATTTCTAAATTAATAAAAAACCATTTACTAATTCTTTTTACTTTCTATTTAGCTAAAGTCAAAAGTAAAAGCAAAAGTTGCTTTTTCAACTTCTACATCAATCACTCAAATCAAGTGACAACATGTCACATCACTCAAAGTGACATTTGATTTGACGCTTGATGTGACTTGTGATTTGACGCATGATTTGACTTCCGTGCCGCACTCGAATTCGAAATGCGAATGCGCTCGCAAATAATCCCGGGCTCGGGTTCGCTAATTCCAAATTAACAAATTTTCCATCGCGTCGTAATTAAATGATTGAGCCTAGCGAAATCACTATTCACGTCGCTAACGAATTAATCCTAAATTAATTCGTTCGCCCGAATTAAAATCCAATTTTAATTTCGCGTCGAAATCCAATTTCTAATAATATATCAAATATATTATTTTATCGATTAATTCCAAATTAATCGTTCTCTCTCTTTAATTAATATTGTATCCCAGATAAAATATCTCCGTGATTAATCCCAGATTAATTTTCTCTCTCTTCTAATTAATCCCAGATTAATTAGTGCGAGTTATACGTCATCGGTGAATCTTCGGAAGCGACCCATGAGATCTCCGGATATGTTGGCAGTAAATACGGTCGTCGGACTATCCGAACACGTAAGTACCTCGTACTACGTTTATACCGATTTACAAGACAAGGTTGGCTTCTAGCAAAGCGCCATGCCTACCCAATTCTCCAGAAATATTCTTACAGGAATATATAGATCTGTATCAAGCGTAGTATACCGTAGTATTGTGTATATCAGCCCAGTATCGGATAGTCACGTGCTAGGGCTGGGGCTGGATAAGTGTCTGCCCCGTCCGAAGCACATGTCGGATGTCTGGTAACTAGTCTCTATAATCGGATATACATGACCTTGTCATAATATCCCGATGGCCGGCCAGCACTTAAGAGCACTAATACCGTATCCTGCGTGACATCATCTCCACTATGACTGAAGTGATACTTCCGTCTTGACATCACACCCAATACACTACGACTCTCTGATAAACCCAGAAGTGGTGTACTCAGAACCGGTTAAAGCCCTGTACCACCAAGACCAAAGTCTACCGATTATCGCAAGTATTAGCGATGTAAGTCTCAGGTTAAGACTATACACACCTACCTTGATTTCGGCCTCCCATAGACACATAGTCATAATACCAATGGGATTCCGATGGGTCTATCCACAGCGAAGCTGTTTCCCATACCATCGGTGAAACACAACCTCCTACTGCACTTGCATAAGTATCCTATACTTAAATATATGAGAACTATGCCATTGTGCCCTCACAACGCGCACAAGTGCAATACTAGCCTATTCCGCATTATCGATGTCCTGTATCGATAATACTACGACTAGGGATATTTAATGATTAATCCTTCGTGGACTGATACTGTCTCATATCATTCTCAATCCAGGAACTAATCATATGGACCTCTCTTCATTTATACATCTAAGGTGATCTAATCACAAATGATGAGAGTACAATCTCCTTTGTCACATAGTTAATTTGTACAACAACACCGTGATCTGTACAAATAGTGACGCTATGGGTCATAATTGTCCAACAATCTCCCACTTGGCCTATAGCCAGTCACTCGAGTGTCTAACACCCGAACTATGTACGGTTGGCTCAAACTGCTAAGAAAAGCTTTCGTCAGCGGATTTGCATGATTATCATCTTGATCCGATTTATTCGATCATCACATCACCACGATGTATGATCCGAACGAATCAGACGAATATCTAAGTATGTATCTGGATCGTTGATGAGACCATTAATTCTTTAGCTTGTGCTGACGCCTAGCTCAGCTGCTAACAGAACTATATCTAATCTAATTAGATTTGTATCGACCCAAATGACTTCTATTGCTGCTTTAGCTGCAACAACAACCCGCATTTGTTGTTTATTCGGTAACAATATCTTGCTTGGAAGATTTCCAGCTCACTGTACCGTTATTCAAACTGTATAGTACCGTTTGCGACTTTTAGTCGTCTTTATCGGTTATATGAAACTTGCTACAGTGACCCCAGTCACTTTAAGTTCTCCTTCTCCATAGACTAAGACAACATCCTTAGTTCTATAAGATACTAACGGATGTTCTTAACATTAATCCAGTGACTATCACTCGGATTGGCCTGTTTGTGAATCCATATGCTCAAAGCGTATGATACACCAGGTCTTGTACATTTTTCAATGTACGGTTTCTAGGAGAGTATTTCGAAAGCCAAGCTTTCGCCGATATTATTTTATGGGAATATCATTTCCAAGAAATGACGTATTATCATTATTTTATAGGACAGCCACTGTCAGTGCGCTCCCACTAACCTCCTTATATACACTAGAATTATTTTCGTTTTGAATTAAATCGTACACCATTATGATTATATCAAAACGATAATTCCAAGAACCTAATGCTTGCTTCAATCCAATCATGGATCGAATAACCTGCATTATCCAAATGGATTTACCGTGGCCAGGTAAAAGGTTGAATCGTAATCAACACAATGTTGATAACGATACCTTTCCGTTAAAAGCCTAGCTTTATACGCTGGTATGTTGCCATCCATGTATGTCTTCCTAGAAGACTTTTAAGTACCATTAGGCACAATGCCTTGTGGTACATCAACTAGTATCCAAACTGGTTGATATACATGGAATCCATTTCGGATTATACGGCACTTTGCCATAATTAGGGAGTTGATACTTTGTATCACTTCCTCATACGTAGTCAGTTGGTATTCCTCAATAAGATTCACATCTTTATGAGGTTAGATCAGAAACCCATACCCCAGGTTGTTTTCTGACTCTGTCCGACCTACGCGGTTCTTGTGTATTCGAAGATTAATGGTAATAGTCTCATCCTGGATGAACTATTCATGTTCCATTAAGATTCAGTGCCTTGAACAGTATTACTACTCCGATTTCCATCGAGTTATACTATCCTCCCACTTACCACTGCATATCGGTATTCCTCTCAGGAAAACCGTATGGTGAGTAACAATCTAATTGTTCTCTTGTGAGGTGTATAAGTACAATACTTATGGTATCCCTAGGATAACCTACATTTGGCACTTATCCTATTTGGGTTTTAGTTTGGTATCATCCAAACATATGCCTAGCATACCCAAATTATCAAGAATGAGAAACCCGGTTCTTTCCCGTTCATATCTAATATGATATCTGTCAAACAGATTATTATGGAACCTTATTCAAAATAAGTTCTTGCACTGTTTAAAGCTTATCCGTTGAAGGAAATGGTAGCTCAGAGCGACTCGTGATTAACCTTATTATGTCTAACAAAATTCGGTTAATCCGTTCGGACACACCGTCAAACTGACGTATTCCGGGAGGAGTCCTTATTTGAAAGAATACTATACTCCTTCATAAAAACTAGAAACTTATTGCTTAAGTATTTTCCATTACAGTCTTACCATGACGGTTTAATACTTTAGCCGATCTATTTGTCTATTTCGTGTCGAAACTCTAAAAGTTTCCGTACAGGTCACGAAATATTCATATCCATATCTAGCCTAGCTAGACATGGGCCTACTTGCTTCACTATGAAGTAGGGCTAACAGATCGGTGGCATTTACACTTTTACCAAGTAAATAGTGTTTTAGGCACTTTGCCCAAATTGACTAGATTCGTAGACTTTATTTGAATGGAATCATATCAGTCCTGGTATCCGCTCTTCAAAAGTGCGGATATACGATTCTTGTTTATCAGTGTCCCTGACAACTATGCCACAATTAAGTTTCTTAACTGATCAAATCAGTTTGAGCTATTTATTTGTCATGTTATATATTTGAGATATTATTTATATTCAAAATATAAATCCTGTTATTCACATCTAATGTGTTTATCTCAATATCATCTTTATATAATGAAACACTTTAGTGTTCTAGAATATAAAGGTACACCCGCAGCGGGTTATACGCGATATAGAGATAATGTTTCTAGTCAAACTAGCTACATTATAACAGTTTCTAAATTTAAGTACTAACCCGAAGGTAGTTCCTAAATTCAGGTATCTACGGTTAAAACAGCGACTTTCGTCCCGTTTTCCAATTCGCAGATAAATCTCTATTGAAGTCAGTATCCTGTTCAAAACAGATTCTGAACATCAATATATTTTATGTACCACACTAAGTATTTAAAATCCAATTTCAATACTAGTTGTGAACATAATTATGACAATCATATTTGAAGTCAGAGCCTTCCTCGTCTTCTATTCCTTCTTAGGATATGTCATTTATCTTCCCAGAAGATTATAATGATTTGCCTTTGCTGTTTCAACACTCCAGAAGCCTTTGGCCAAGCCTCGTGTTTCTGGAATATCGAATAAGGTGCGCCTTGCGCTACAATAATATATTATTTATCAAATAAAATAACCTATTAATTTCCAGGACCATCCTGAAACTTATTCCCAATTTGAAAATTAAACCATTTAAACACATTTTCCCCCAGGATTATGTTTTAAATGTCAATCTTTCATTATATCTTGATTCTAATAGTCCAACTATTTAATCAACGATTTGTGGTACTATTTATTATAATGATTATAATAGTCCAACTATATAATCAAATATAATTTAAATTAATTAACCTCAATTACATTGATTACTATAATCCAATTATAAAATCAACTGTAAATCGAAATTAATTAATTCAAATATATTGATTAATATAATCCAATTATATAATCAAATATAATACAGTCCAACTGTTTATTAAAAAAAACAATTTAAATATTAGTCCAACTAACATTTAATCTAAAGACGAAATAATTTGATTGAGCGCGTATGGCGAGTAATTGAACGAGTATTGCAAATTCAATTCTTGCCTCCCACTATTTTTCGGCGAGCCTCTAACCCTCTGTCGAGTACTCGGGAAACCGTGTTTCCTAGTGGGCTAGGATCCCGTTAAATATCACACAATCTTGACTTTGGCCAACAAATTGTATGATAATTAACTAGGTAGATCTCGAAGATCAATTGGATCTCATCCAATTCCTAGATCCAGTAGGCGGATATCCAAATCCTAAACATATATCTTATATATGCCAATACATCCAATGTATTACCTAACCTTTTTCCTCTGAATCAACTAAGCCTTGGCTTTGGCACAACAAACCTAGTGATCCCAGTCAAGCGCGACCCATTGACCATGGAAAGCTTCGTAATCAATGTCGATGGACAAGAAGTGGTCTTGACTTTGGCCAAAAACCACAACTTGGACAAGACACCGATATGGAACAAAACTCTCGTGATTCAAACACATCTTCGACGGACAAAGGGCTTGACTTTGGCCAACAACCCAATGCCAATCTCGGATCTTGAGTAAGAATCACTCAATGGAAGGAAAAACACTTGATATTGAGCGAGGGTTTTTCGCGTGCAATTGGCTACCAATTTATTATCTTATTAAGGTCTCATCATCATACACCCTTAAACATGCATTCTAAACACATAATAAAGCGCATATGAAATAAAATAATAATGATATGCGGATGGATACTTTACATTGATCCTAGATCAAATCTCTCATTTTCTCTCTCCAAAGCTAGCACATGTATTTACTTCTACCCGTTACACACACTTCTAAAGAAACCTCATTTACATTGAGGGGGATAGGTGAGAAGAGAATACAAAGAGTATAGAGGTGATAAGGCTGGACACGCAGGTCCAATTAATAAATCAAATTTATTACAATTTCCAAAATTGTCACACCCGACTAATATCCATCCGATATACATTATTCATGCATCGCAACCATGTATTCACACAAGCATGTTATCAATCAATCTAATCCAATTAATTAATCTGATAATTAGTGATCATCCAATGTTCAAACAACGATTTGATTTTTGCGTGAGTCAAACTCGTTTTGCAAATAAGTACTCAAAGTAAGAATTCTTGAATTAAATTAAACTACATAATTAAATCCAATTTAATACGCATTTAATTCTAATTCACTATTTAATTCCAAATTAAATATTACACTTTTATTAACGAACCTTTACGACTTAAATTCCAAATTTAATCGCAACGGGTCTCAAAGCCCGATTAACATCTAATGTTTATTTAATTAAAGTCCAATGGGCTTTTAATTAATTTCTATAAGCGTGGACTTTTGGTCAACTCGGGTCAAACCGAACAACCAAAATCCAATCCGGAGTTACCTACCCCATAAGCCCATAAATCAATTTTGGCCCATTAGGCCCAATTAATAATTAAGGTCCATTAAGTCATAATTGGACTTTATGGATGCGGTTTTAGGCCCAATTGGATCCAACCAAATTGGCCTAAACTCAACTTTGTACAACAAAGCCCAAAAGCCCAATTACAACCTTAAGGCCCAATTTCCAAAATAAGCCCAAATTAATAACTTATAAAATTCCAAATTCCATAATAATTAACCTAAGTGTAATACACAATTAACCACCCAATTAATATTTCTAAAACATCAATTAGCATAATTAATCATGCACTTTAATCACAAATAGTGTTCAACACAATTTTAACAAAATCAAACCCATTACATGCTTTTGTTCTCGGCAATTAGGGGTTTTTCCAATCCGATTCGGTTTCAATCCAATTGAATCCACAATCATCTTTCCCAAATCAATTCAACTCATCCAATGATTAAAATAAAAAACACAATGAATTTCAAATTCAATTGAATTCGGCCAAGCCACTTTAATTGGGAAAAATGTTCCAAATCAAAATTCAATCAAATTGAACTTGATTCCAAATTTTGGGTAAACAATTGGTAATATGTTTGTAAACTTGATTGGAATCAAGTTCAATTTGATTCATCATCAAATGGGTAATGACTTAAGCATTCTCATTCATCCAATTTCACAAAATATGCTCAAAATCAAGTTTACCCAAATTTTTTCACTTTAGGCCAACATACAAATTGGGGAAACTTGTTCCAAACACAATTTCTTCAAATTGATCCAATCAATCATTAATTCATCAACATTTAAGCATACTTAATCAATCAATTTAATCAAATCATGCTTCAATTGATTTTACCCAATTGTCATGCCCAAAATTTAGGGAAATTGAATCCAACCAATTTCATGAAATTGATCATGCACAACTTCAATTAATCAACATACAAGCATACTTAATCATCCAATTTAACCAAATCATGCTTCAATTGATTATCCCCAATTTTAACCCTAACTTTTTCATGCTTGATAATAGCTCAAGATACCATTGTTGGTTTCTAATATAGGTCCCAAGAATCATGAAATCAAGCATAAAAAAAACGCATGAATACACAAAGGAGTACAGGAGGAGGAATACATACTCACTTTGATGGGTTTGAGATGCGAAGAACAAAGCCTTCAAGCCTCCCTCAAAGTCACGGCAGCAGCTCCTCCTTGCAGTGGGCTGTGGCGGTTTTACTGGTTTTTGTCCCTCCAAGAATCGGCCATTGATGAAACATGGAAGCTCCAATCTTCAAGCTCCAAAATTGATTCCAAGCTCATGTGTTAGTTCCCTATCACCTTAATATAACCCATATGTGTGCTAGCACTACTCTTCTTCCTTTGCTTCTCACACAAATTCGGTCAAACCAGAAAATTTGAGAAGAAATCGGTTCCAAAACCGTGAAGGAGAGGAGAAGAAAAGAGAGGGAAAAGAGATGCGTAAAAGGGAGCGAGTGGAGAGAGAGAAAGAAAAAGAAATGTAATTAGTTTTTATAATTTCTAAAATTAATAAAAAACCATTTACCAATTCTTTTTACTTTCTATTTAATGCTAAAGTCAAAAAGTAAAAGCAAAAGTTGCTTTTTCAACTTCTACATCAATCACTCAAATCAAGTGACAACATGTCACATCACTCAAAGTGACATTTGATTTGACGCTTGATGTGACTTGTGATTTGACGCATGATTTGACTTCCGTGCCGCACTCGAATTCGAAATGCGAATGCGCTCGCAAATAATCCCGGGCTCGGGTTCGCTAATTCCAAATTAACAAATTTTTCGTCGCGTCGTAATTAAATGATTGAGCCTAGCGAAATCACTATTCACGTCGCTAACGAATTAATCCTAAATTAATTCGTTCGCCCGAATTAAAATCAATTTTAATTTCGCGTCGAAATCCAATTTCTAATAATATATCAAATATTATTTTATCGATTAATTCCAAATTAATCATTCTCTCTCTTTAATTAATATTTTATCCCAGATAAAATATCTCCGTGATTAATCCCAGATTAATTTTCTCTCTCTTCTAATTAATCCCAGATTAATTAAGTGCGAGTTATACGTCATCGGTGAATCTTCGGGAAGCGACCCATGAGATCCCCGGATACGTTGGCAGTAAATACGGTCGTCGGACTATCCGAACACGTAAGTACCTCGTACTACGTTTATACCGATTTACAAGACAAGGTTGGCTTCTAGCAAAGCGCCATGCCTACCCAATTCTCCAGAAATATTCTTACAGGAATATATAGATCTGTATCAAGCGTAGTATACCGTAGTATTGTGTATATCGGCCCAGTATCGGATAGTCACGTGCTAGGGCTGGGGCTGGATAAGTGTCTGCCCCGTCCGAAGCACATGTCGGATGTCTGGTAACTAGTCTCTATAATCGGATATACATGACCTTGTCATAATATCCCGATGGTCGGCCAGCACTTAAGAGCACTAATACCGTATCCTGCGTGATATCATCTCCACTATGACTGAAGTGATACTTCCGTCTTGACATCACACCCAATACACTACGACTCTCTGATAAACCCAGAAGTGGTGTACTCAGAACCGGTTAAATCCATGTACCACCAAGACCAAAGTCTACCGATTATCGCAAGTATTAGCGATGTAAGTCTCAGGTTAAGACTATACACACCTACCTTGATTTCGGCCTCCCATAGACACATAGTCATAATACCAATGGGATTCCGATGGTCTATCCAGAGCGAAGCTGTTTCCCGTACCATCGGTGAACACAACCTCCTACTGCACTTGCATAAGTATCCTATACTTAAATATATGAGAACTATGCCATTGTGCCCTCACAACGCGCACACAGTGCAATACTAGCCTATTCCGCATTATCGATGTCCTGTCTCGATAATACTACGACTAGGGATATTAATGATTAATCCTTCGTGGACTAATACTGTCTCATATCATCTCAATCCAGGAACTAATCATATGGACCTCTCTTCATTTATTACATCTAAGGTGATCTAATCATAAATGATGAGAGTACAATCTCTTTTGTCACATAGTTAATTTGTACAACAACACCGTGATCTGTACAAATAGTGACGCTATAGGTCATAATTGTCCAATATCAAGATGTATCAAAATCTGAAGAAAACATACTGTTGGTCGGGAATAAAGAGAGAGATTGCAGAGTTTGTATCTCGTTGCCTGGTTTGTCAGCAAGTTGGCACAACATCAGCACCCAACTGGATTACTCCAGCCTTTACCTATACCTGAGTGGCCGTGGGAAAACATTGAGATGGATTTTGTAATAGGGCTATCGAGGATATAGAAAAGCTACGATGCAATTTGGGTGATAGTAGACCGATTATCTAAGTTTGCCCATTTTCTACCGATTCAAGTTACGTGGGGACCAGAGAGACTAGCAGAAGTGTATGTGAGAAGATTGTGTGATTACATGGAGTATCGGTATCGATTGTATCAGATAGGGATTCCAGATTCACTTCTTGTTTTTGGTAGGGTTTTTAGAAATCTATGGGTCGAAGATTCTATGAGCACAACATTTCACCCTCAGACTGACGGACAGTCAGAGCGGACTATTCAAACATTGGAGGACCTACTGAGATCGTGTGTATTGACTTTTGCTGGAGGATGGGATGGTCATCTACATATGATAGAGTTTGCCTACAACAACAGCTTTCAGGCAAGTATCGGTATTGCTCCATTTGAGGCATTGTATGGGAGGAGGTGCATGACTTCCGTTTGTTAGGGCAAGGTTACAGATAGACAGATTCATGGTTCAGACTTGGTAGATATGACATCTGAGAGGATCAGACTTATCCGAGCTAGACTGTTGGAGGTGCAGAGTCGATAGAAGAGATATGCTGACAAAAGAATAAAAGACCTTGAGTTTCAAGTGGGGGATAAAGTCTTCTTGAAAGTCTCCCATTGGAAGGGAGTATTGAGATTCGACTAGAAAGGAAAGTTAACACCGTGCTGTATTAGTACTTACGAGATATTGGAGAGAGTGGGTAAAGTGGCATATCGTCTGGCATTACCACCAGAGTTAGAAAAGATTCACAATGTGTTTCATGTGTTAGTACTGAAGAAGTACGTACCAGATCCTACTCACATCCTGGAGAGCTAACCGGTCGAATTGAGAGAGAATATGACTTATGAAGAAAAGCCCGTGAAGATTATAGAGCAAAAAGTCCAAGAGTTGAGATCCAGACAGATCCCCCTTGTAAAGGTCATGTGGACTAATCATCACATACAGGAGGTGACTTGGGAAGTGGAACAAGACATGAGATAGAAATATCCAGAGCTATTTGAGAATTGAGAAATTTCGAGGACAAAATTTTTTATAAGATGTGTAGACTGTGGAACCTTATCCCATGTTTAAAAATAAATTATCCATTTATTTTTTTTTCCTATTATCTTGCTACTCTTATCTCCACTACTCCACTTTATTTGCCCCTGCAACAAGAAACCTAAACTAACATTTCATTAAATTTATAACACCTATTAATCAAAACACAAAAAGCTTATTTTATGTGTGTTTATCATTGAAAAACCAAAAGAAGAGAGTAGAGTGAGAGATCAGTAGAGGAATAAGGAATATAAAACTTCCAGAAAAATCATTGAGCAAATAGAGAGAGAAAATGAAACCAATTTAGAGAGAGAAAGAGTGGGCATGAGAGAGAAAGATGGATTTCGATGTCTTCCGGTCACCTTTTTCGGCGAGTGACCACTCCAAGAGAATCCCCTCATCGAGACGAAGCCAACGCCGCTAGTCCGATCGCCTGAAATCACCGGACGCGCTCCCACGCTCTGCCGCTTCGTCGCCTCACATGCCCACACGCCGCCGTGCGTGCAAAATACCTCCCGGACCAGAATCTTCCCCTCTTCGAGATACACGGGTTAGGCACCTCGTTTTCCCAATTCAGACATTCGGTTGTCGTGAAACAAGCTAAGAATGAGAGTTAACGTTGTTCAGTCGTTCGTCGATGATCACCGAGCATCCGCCATTACCACCACTACCGTTGTGATACTGGTAACGTGTTTTGTCTATGGACCACCTCGTTATGAAATTATGAAGTCGTTGGAGCTCGGTTTGTTATATTTTACAGTTTATGGGTGTATTTGTAAGATTTTAAGAGTTTTGGACTTATCGTAATTTGACATGTTTAGGGACCTAAATGCATGAATTATGTTTTCTAGTGAGTAATAGGTGATAAATGAGAAGTTTTGGATTAAATTGATAATATTGGAGAGTATTGAAGTTAAATTATAAATTTGAAAAGTTTAGGGGTAAAATCGTAATTTTAATAAAATATAGGGACATGATCGTAATTTTATAATTTTTTCAGATTTTATCGAGGACATATAGATATAGAGAGTTTTGCGTGCATTGAGGTAAGTACAAAGCACGATGATTCCCTTAACATAAATGTTTGTTGATTGATGTTTGATATGTGAGTTACGTACTAAATATATTTATATATATTGGAAAATTAATCGAAAAATCGATAGCATGAGAACATAAATTGTGAATATAATTTTTGGGTATAAATTGTATGCTTGTACTATGAATCGAAGTATTTGAGAATCATGTGATTTTGAGATGAGTTGACGGATGAGATGTGTTGTATTGGATGCTGTGTGAGATTGTTGTTATGCTGCCAGATTTAGTATGATAATAGTCGGATATGCGAGATTATGTGAGATTAGCAGAGGCGTGTGGTTCAATCCCCCTCTTGCACATTTATGCGGGATTATATGTTGGGAAACCTTAGAGGTAAGAGAGAGACTCTCCCAATGGTTTCAATCCATTATTATACCGAATCGGGATAACAAATCTTGTTTGATTGAGATGTGTTGTTGTGAGTATGTTTTGCCTGAGTTAGTTTTTATATATATTAACTGTTGTTTTAATATATTCATTATCATATATATATTTTATTGGTGAGGTCATATTGAGAGTATGAGTGTTTTTACTTACTGAGCTCTTTTAGCTCACCCCCCCCCCCCCCCAATTTCCCAAACATCCCAAGTAGTTCGCCCACACATCAGTAGTAGTATTCAGTACCAGGATTTGAATCATTTGCCACAGCAGTCAGTCGGGTTGGTCCAGACATTTCTTTTGGTTTTTGAGATAGGATATTTAGGATAATTTTCATGTTTTCTGACATTTTGGTGTAAACATTATTTGGAATTTATTGGACTGCATTTTATGAAATATTATTTCTCCTTGTGAACTTTTGGTTCAGTTGCATGACATATAGGTGCTCGAGCTGATGTAGTTCGCGAATCTCTTTCTAGGGTTGGGCCCGCTCTAGGGAGGGGTTGTGACACCAAATAATATGGGCGGTTCAAAGGAAACACGATACAATCTCGTCTCAACATAATTTATTTATATTATCTTCATCCAACGATACCACAGTACTACAACGTAATAGTAACTAAATTACCGGTCGTTACACAATGCAAATGAGAATATAAAACTTGCTTGAACCATTTCGGTATGATATGTTGAATGGAGATGTTGGTGTTTTTGTTTATTTGATTGTGATAAATTTTGGTGGTAGACAATATGAATTTATAGGGCTTGTCTTCTAACTGTTACATTTCAATGTTCATTCTTAATTTCTTAAGTTTTATTTTGCATCATACTTAATTCTAGTTAAGGCAAAGTGAACTAAGTAGTAGCAAACGGCAACAATTAAGCTTTGCCGGCAGTTTTCACATCTTCTAGTTTGTTAATAAATTAGTTTTAATTTGGGAAAGTATTGGATAATCAAATAATTATCAGAGTTGGTGCGATGTAGGAGTTGATGAGAATTTATTCTAATTGTCGTATCTTAATAGTTCTGATCGAAAAAATATTCCAAAATTTTTTACAGGATCAGATTTCATTTTGGGAGAATAAAACAAAATACGAGATGGGATAAAAAGATTTTATTATTTTATTATTATTAATTTTTTTTTGGTTGGGAAAAAAATTAGTGAATTTTTTCTAAAAAAAAAAAAATTGTTGAGAGCATGTGTTTCTTTTAAGGGATAGATTCATCCCTAATCCACTATAAATATTATTTTGTATTTATACTGAGCACAAGTTTTTATACTATCCTTCGTAGCATGGGACTTTATAATAATTCTATGTTTTTATATTAATGTTTATTTTCCCCGAATAATTATTTTTTATTGTCCTCTAAATAATATAAAAAAACACAAAAATTATATTTTCATCATCAAAATCCCTTTTTGTGTGTTTGTATTCCATACACATGGGCGTGTGTGAATTAATATATGGGTAAGTATAAATAGCACATGTCTGTAGAAAAATCTAGATTTATTTATTAATATTGTAATTCTCAATTCAGTCCCTCAGGTTTAGTTTAATATAAATTTACAATTAATTTCATGAAAAAGTTCCCATTTTTCCATTAAACCTTGCGTTCGATGCAGCTACATAAGCGAAAAATAAAATTTACTCAAAAATGTTAAAATAACCTGGGTCGTTACAAAATCGGTAAAAAACGTGAGTTAAAAATTTGGATGAATAGTGATTTCAGGGTCAAAGGAAGAATCTCAAAGTTTCCACACTTTTCCATACTTTTCCAAATTTCAAAAGGGTCCTAGTATATAAAGACCTTACTTTTCATGCTTACAAAATTTCGAAAGCAAAAAATGAAAATGAAAATGAAAAAGGAAGAAACATGGCCGAGAGAAGAAGAAGAAAGAAGAAGAAGAAGAAAAAGAAAAGAAGAAGAAGAAAGAAAGAAGAAGAAGAAAAAGAAAAGAGAAAGAAAGAAGAGAAAGAGCAAGAGAAGGAGAAGTAAAGGAGGCTTGGTGTCACGGGCCAACTTTTTCCTTAACGGAAAAAGTGCTTGTGCGACACTTACTAAGGAACACGTCCGTGTAAGTCAGCCTATCTCCAGCCTCTACACCCAAATTCTCATTTTTGGGAGGTTTAAAACCCTTAATTAATGAATTACGAAAGCTCACAAGCTATCTCAACGCATACTCTAGCGGGCCCGTTCAACACCGGGACCCGGTACTCGAATAGCACAACCGGATATAAAGTATGGCATTTTCCGCCAACTCAATCTCGACAATACATCATTGTCCCAACGTTGTCTAAGGGCGAGAGGGTTCACAGCTAAAGCCCCAAGACCACCGAAGCCCCCTTGGCCCTTCCCAAGGTTCACCTAGGCTTCCCCCCTAAAGAGGTTTTAAAGACATTGCACATGTCTCACCAGTATACGCACCTAGCGCTTGAGTTGTCACACCCCCCTCTAAAATCTATCTTAATAAGAGTTTTCAGGAACTCTTCTGGGCATTCAGTAAGCCACCATATAAGCGACTTTGGGTTAAAATCTCGTCCCTAAACGAGCTTGTCTTGATGGGTTTCCACAACACCCCCACTTTAGCGGAAAAGACCCAAAAGTGGGCACACTGCAAAAATCTCCCGGCAAATCTCGAAATCCAACTCTGGGGCTGAGATTTTCCCAGTACAAGTGACCATAAGATTCACTTTGGAACTTGGTCCCATTCGATTCGACACCTCGGGTCGTTAGCTCATTCACAATGCACCAAATTAGGCTAACGACTAGCGGCAAGCTAGCATATCTCAAAATCTCCCGCCAAACTTCAGAACGGGACCCCACGGGTGAAACCTTCCCAGTACATCTACCCATAAGAGTTACTTAGGGCTTGTAGCAAGCTCAATCCGGCATTCCGAAATATAGGCTCCTTCACAACGCTGCACAACTAGGCAGTTCCTAGCGACAAGCGAGACGTTTCTAAATCTCCAGGCAAACTTCCGAATAAGGCCTCATGGATGGAAAATCACCAGTACAAGGGTACATGAAGGGTACATATAACCCTTAACGACCTTCAACCGATGTCCCGAAACATGAGCTCCTTTGTAAAGTGATTGCACGTCCTAGCTTAAAACTAGGACCGTGACATTCTCCCCCACTTCATTTATCGTCGTCCTCGACGATAGCATAACTTATGGGGTTAGGATTGTAACATCCCCCCCACTCATTCGGTGACTTCCTCAACGATGGCAACTCAAGTTGCATCTGTCACGAATCTCTTTCGATCCTTATAGATAGGGCACACAAGGAAGACATTGAAACCACATTCATATGTCAATGAATGGAATCACATGTCTGTGTTAGCCACATTATCCAATGCTATATCGAATTGGGCACAAAATATTTAAACACAACAGCATCATATACGCTTTTCGTACATAAGTCTTGGTTTCTGATATAATGGCTCAACTTCGGCACTAGGCACAAGCTTACCCTTTTTGTCGAAATCCCCAAATTCTGTAACTTACCACAATATGGGATTGATATTATCTCCGTACATGTTTGGGAACTCTTTTATTCTCGTACATGTTAAGATTATCAATTCCACACATTGTTCACATCTTCTTGGAATCCCCATCGTGACATGTGGAGCAACTCCACACACGTGATTGTGTATTATTTTTCGTGTCCAGTCTCAGTCATAACTCCATGCAAACTCTCGTACATGAGTGCTTTCGATTTCGGCCACTACTTTCTACACGCTCTTGTGTGCGAGTTTTCATTTTTTTTTCTTTTCTTCAATAACTTCTTACAAAAAGCGCCATACACGTAAACGTGAATGGGTTTTGATAAAAACAAATGGTTTTTGTTCATTTTGATTATGAATAGATCGGTTGTTCACTTAACCCTGGCCCCCTGCCTACCTGTTCATCAAGGCGCTTAGAGTAGCACATCGGGTCTCCCGAAGATGAACACACACCCGATCAACAATTAGCCTATGGTGGAGCTAATTCCCATTAGTCCCCTCTTGGACACACGTAGTTGCTCTCATATCACTAGCAACTATTTCATTCTCACGTTTAACTCTGGGTCACTTGCTCTGTCATGAGCTTCTCAATTGTCTCGATACTCAACTGTCGCAGATAGAATTGTTTCCAACTCCTATCATTCCCACGACCACTCTTAGTCTTCTCACCTTATTACTCTTAGGCACCAAGCCAACTCGTACTACTCTCCCTAGTTTTTTCCACCCCACTTTTGGCACTCTAGCCAATTCTACACTGACTCACAAGGTCATTTCACGAAACTTTGTTCAACATAAGATCACTTCCTTGAAGTAATCACCATTCTCAAACTCACTCCAAAGCCAAAGTCACATATCTGGCCTATTACCCGTGTAACTCGTACATACACTCTCATTTCGACTACTCATAGTCGCATTATGTCACATGCATTCTCCAAAATGCAAGCATCTCAGCCCTTCCGGGACCACACTCACAACTCTCGCAATTGCAATTTACATGCAATATTTGTGCAACTCGTTGCACCTCCAACTCGTAAGGCACTCTACTTTACGAGCAACTCGTTATATTACCGCAAATAATTCAATCTCGGTCTTCCACACAATCATTACATAACCAACACAATGGTTATCACATTCCATAAGGGTCATTGGAGACACCTCACTCATTTCAGGCTCACTCCCCCACTTTTACTTTGGCCTATCTCAAGCCATCACACTTTCGTTGGTATCCCCACTCACGGGAATCCACACAACTCGTTACTCGTAGCCCTGAGTTGAGGGCATTCCCACTATAGAGAATCCACACAACTCGCTACTCGTAGCTTTAAGCTAATGGCATTCCTAATCACAGGAATCCAAACAACTTGTTGCTCATAGCCTTACGAAGGCTTCATTCCTCAAGACATTCTCAAACTACTCACACAGAGTATCGGGTTCACACTCGGTCCCTGACATTGCCTCACACAAGAGGACTACAGATCTCGACTCTCTATCACATTCTGGCACTCAACTGCCATGGGAAAAGGGTTTCACGCCCCTTTTTGGACCCCACACAACTTCGACCAACCCCGCATCGGGTTCTCCTGTACACATATACTCATGCCCATATCACATCGGCATCCTCATGGTGTTTCTCGTACACCCCAAATATCTCTCACACCTTCATGGTGTGCAGACTACTTGATTGTCTCTTGTAGACAAGTTTCGCATCCATTTCGGGTCTCTCCCGAACATTTTGGCTTCACCCGAGCCAACCTCATATGAAACTAGCACTTCTCAAGTGCTCTCACATTGTCTTTCATCCATCCATCTCAATTTGGGATTTAAACTTCCCTGCATGCGCCAACACGCACTCTTCCGGCTTCCTCTCGAGCCGTTTCTCTACTGAGGCTTCACACTAGCCTTACGATGTTCCCATCGTCTCAACAACGTCTACCCACATCCGTAGACATTCCACGTGCCCAACCTAGGGCTCTGATACCAACTGTCACGGGCCAACTTTTTCCTTAACGGAAAAAGGGCTCGTGCGGCACTTACCAAGGAACACGTCCTGTGTAAGTCAGCCTATCTCCAACCTCTACACCCAAATTCTCATTTTTGGGAGGTTTCAGACCCTTAATTTAATGAATTACGAAAGCTCACAAGCTATCTCAACGCATACTCTAGCGGGCCCGTTCAACACCGGGACCCGGTACTCGAATAGCACAACCGGATATAAAATATGGCATTTTCCTGCCAACTCAATCTCGACAATACATCATTGTCCCAACATTGTCTAAGGGCAAGAGGGTTCACGGCTAAAGCCCCAAGACCACCGAAGCCCCCTTGGCCCTTCCCAAGGTTCACCTAGGCTTCCCCCCTAAAGAGGTTTTAAAGACATTGCACATGTCTCACCAGTATACGCACCTAGCGCTTGAGTTGTCACACCCCCTCTAAAATCTATCTTAAGAGGAGTTTTCTGGAAATCTTCCGGGCATTCAATAAGCCACCATATAAGCGACTTTGGGTTAAAATCTCGTCTCTAAACGAGCTTATCTTGATGGGTTTCCACAACACCCCCACTTTAGCGGAAAAGACCCAAAAGTGGGCACACTGCTAAAATCTCCCGGCAAATCTCGAAATCCAACTCTGGGGCTGAGATTTTCCCAGTACAAGTGACCATAAGATTCACTTTGGAACTTGGTCCCATTCGATTCGACACCCCGGGTCGTTAGCTCCTTCACAATGCACCAAATTAGGCTAACGACTAGCGGCAAGCTAGCATATCTCAAAATCTCCCGCCAAACTTCAGAACGGGACCCCAGAGATGAAAACTTCCCAGTACATCTACCCATAAGAGTTACTTAGGGCTTGTAGCAAGCTCAATCCGGCATTCCGAAATATAGGCTCCTACACAACGCTGCACAACTAGGCCAGTTCCTAGCGACAAGCGAGCACGTTTCTAAATTTCCAGGCAAACTTCCGAATAAGGCCTCATGGATGGAAACTCACCAGTACAAGGGTACATGAAGGGTACATATAACCCTTAACGACCTTCAACCGATGTCCCGAAACATGAGCTCCTTTGTAAAGTGATTGCACGTCCTAGCCTGAAACTAGGACCGTGACACTTGGCATCCATTGGGGGCTTAGGAAATGAAGAATATCAAAAACAAGAAGGTAAGAAATCTTGACCCAAATTTTAGTTTGTTGAATTTTGAAAATATGATGATAGAATGGAGATATTAGCATGATAAGGTTAAATGGAGTGAATAGAAGATAGATTCTTATTTCTTCGAAAGTTTCTTAGCTTTAGCTTTATTGTTTGGTGTTTCTGTTGCAGAATCCTAAAAAGGATTTATTTATGCTTTTATTTTAGAGTTATTCTTTGTATATTGTATTTTGTTTATGTTGGTGATAAAAGATGTTTTGCCTAGTTTATTGATTTTGTTGTCTGTTGGGATGAATCGTAAGACTTAGTGGTAACTGGCCTCTACTAAATTGTTAAAACCTTGGATTTGAGTGAATGAGTTGAGAAACTAAGAAGCTGGTTATGTTTAATTACACCAAGGAAACAGTCCTACAATTATTGGTTTTTTGGTTTTGTGGTTTGTGCTGACAAAGGCTTTTGCGCTTTTTTTTCCAGTTTTCAAAGGCTAGTCAGAAGATGGTTGAATATTTACAGAGTTATATGAGAATTATTCACAAAAATCATGCTGAGAGTATTACAACTTTCATCAAAGACAGTGTGGATGAAGAACTAAAGGACTCAGATGAAAAGCTTGCTCCAGAGAAGAGAATCACTTTATGTGTTGAGGGGAATTTGTTGAGGGGACTATTAGTGTTGGGAAGACAACTTTCCTGCTAAATAGGCAAATCAATTTCATAAATTGATATAAATATTGTTAATTTTGTTTCCTTTACAAGCTAATGGCTATGATTTTGACAATGATGATTATCACAGGTACCATACGTATTCCTTAGAGCGTGTGCGTGTGTATTATGTTAAATTATGAACTCTAATGCATTTTCAATTTTATAGTTTTGTTCATGGGAGGTTATCATATGAGAACCTAAAGCCAGATCCTGTTCCAAGGAATCTATTACTTAGCTTGCCTATCCGAAAAGTTGTAAGTTTCTCCTTAGCCTCAATCTCAAACTACAAAAGCGATGATGGGATTTGTCAGCTTAATTAAAAAAAGATTCATTCTTATGATAATTGCTTTGTATGTGACAGATTTTTTCAAATGTTGATAAGATGCATGTGACTAAAGTTCTTAGAAAGCTTGCATTAGAAGATTGCTTTGATGGAATTGTAAATTTTGAGAACCTAAACACCACTGACAAAATCAGTAACAATTATGAAGGCAAAGGTTTGTTATGCAGCAGAGTCTCAGGCACTGCAGTTCTTGATGCTACAAATGATTGTTCTGTTCTTCCAAAAAGTCCAATTGTTTGTAAACCATTTGAAGATGCATTTGAACATGTCTTCAAATTAGCCAACATCAACTCTTACAACATCATATTGGAAAGTACAATGAATTTGAATTTGGTTGAGAATGCAGTAGTAATTTTGAAATCTGCTTTTGCTATCATTTCCATAACTTTTTGAATCTCGTGATGCTGAACTTTCTTTACTTATGCATTGTGCTAATCACATCTTTAAGGCGATATACATACTTTAATAAATGTAGTTTTTGACCATTAAGGTTAGTTTCAATCGACAGTTTTCCATTTGTTGTGATATTTGATGGTCATAGCTCCATATGCAGTATTTTGAAAATGTGGCTCTTAAAATCAATGTGAAGGTTTGGCTTGCCCCCATTTTTGGCCTGTTTATTATTAATGGTTAATGCTAGGGTTAGTTGGAATTGGAAAACATGCTAGGGTTAGTTGAATTGACTGTGACAGGTTGTGGCCTCAATGGACTGGCGAGATAACCAAGTACAGAGGACTTGTCCCTGCTCAGTCGCACCGTGAGGAAATTATCCAAGATCTCTATAAATCTTTTCAAGATCCTCAGAGAGGTTTAGTTTATGGAGGACTGATCAGGTTAGAAGTAGACATGGAAACACATTTCAGGTGCCTTAATTAGCAGAAACTTAATTCTTCTGTTTGTCTTTTACAGGGAGCTATTAATTACTTTCAGAAGATCAACTGGATTTAAACCTCACAGGATTATTTTCTACCGGTAATTGTTGTTCAGTTGTGAACATTAATTATGTTTGCTGGAATATTGCCTGATATTGTTTCATTTGCGTTCCAGAGATGGTGTTAGTGAAGGGTAGTTTAGTCAGGTTTTGTTGCATGAAATGAGTGCCATCCGACAGGTAATTCTATTCTGTGATGGATGTTTTTGGTATGCCCTTGTGTTAGGAACTGTTGTTGATACCCATATTTGCCACAGAGTTCGATTTTTACCTTAACAGCCATGCCGGAATTCAGGTAAACATAACTTAACTCTCTCAAACCAGCTTTGTCTAGCCAAAGAATTTTACAATGTAATCTATTTTCCCAAGATGTGATGTGACTAATTAAGTTGTTTATTCAGGGAACTAGTCGGCCAACACACTACCATGTGCTATATGATGAGAACAATTTCAGTGCAGATGGCTTGCAAGTGTTGACAAATAACTCGTGTTACACGTAATGTGTTTTACCTTCTTTGTAACTGGATTTTATATTGCATTGTTGAAGAACTTAACCATAGGTTTTAACTTCGTGGCATTTTCAGTTATGCAAGGTGCACTAGATTGGTATCCATAGGTCCGACCCTTGTGTTATCTTAAACATTTTTAATTAAAAGGCTTTAATTAAATATATTTGATGCCTATAACACTATTATTATGGAATTTATATTTTTAATTAAAAGGCTTTAATTAAATATATATATATTTCTTGAATTTTTCTCAATTCTCTAGTTTTAATATTTTTTTTACATATAATTAGTTTTTATTTATCTATTGATATGAGATTAATATATGATATAATTATTTTCATACAAATGCAGGTAACTATTTTGTTGGTTCAAAAAGTAGTGGACAAATGAAAAGCTAGTTCATTCGATGAATGGTTTCGTTTCACCATATGTTCAAAGTCTTTTTTGTAGTTTGAATTATAATTAGTTGCTAATTTGTCTGTTTCAATGTAAGAACATAATATATTTTTTTGCTTGGAAATACAAAAATTCTATTTATATATACTAATGTATTAAAACTTATATTTTGTATCATTTTACAATACAAAATATCGTATGGTGTAAACAGATTTTGAAATACTCATATACATTTTTAGTATTTACCAAATTTCATCACTAAAAATAATTATTTTTGGAGGCAAAATGAATTTCGCAACTAAAAGTGACTTTTAGTGGCGAAAAGTCTCAATTTTCACCACTAATGTCTACTAAAGGTGGAATTTTAGCCACTAAAATCTTTTGTGTCGCACTTTTAGTGGCGAAAATGTTCGCCACTAAAAGTAAATTTTGTTGTAGTGTACCCAATTTGGAAAATTTTAAAGGTTGAGTTAAAAACAAGATGTTTGAGATTAAAGAATTATTTGAATATGGTAATTTGATATAGAATAGGTGAATTTGAAGTTTGATTATTGGTTTGTACAAAGATTTTGTTATGAAAATGCTTGTGGTAATTTTGGGTAAGAAATAAATTATGGAGTAAGTGTTTAAATTTGGAAAGTTTAAAGAATGAATTTGTGATGATGATTAAGTGGATAAATGGGTGATTTATGATAATAAAATGGAGGTTTAGATGTGTGTCTTGAAGTAAATTGATGGATTGTGTGTTGGAGATGTTATGGAAACCTTTGGAAAGAAATTGGATAAAAACCGAATGAGGAGAAAGGAAATGCAGAACCTGGAAAACAGGTCTGCATCACGACGTAGGAGGACCCTTGCGTCGCGATGTGTGATGGGATTCATGGCAAATTCTAGGTGACGCGTCGCGATGCGCAGGACCCTTGCGTTGTGACGCGGATACAAAATTCGGCCAAATTGATTTTAAATCATTCTAGTATCACCCCAGTGTGTTAGAGGCCGCCCTAAGAGTCTCGTATCAGTCCGTAATCGTATAACACATCATGATATAAGTATTTGAATTGATAAATTTAGTTTACTGCGGAATATGTTCTCCATCCTAGTTCTAATCAAGGGTGTCAATTTTAGATTGTCGCAGGAACCAGAAAGTTCATTCAACAAGCGAGTGCCAGTCAGTTTAAGCGCAATGAGTGGACACCTCTTTCTAAAGATGATTTTTTTTATTGATTTTTTTTTGTTCTTTATAAGATTGAGACTTACTTTTCCAGAACATAGGGTGTTAGATTTAATTACATTTCATATGCTTTCATTCAATGATGTTTCTGAATGAATGATTTATAGCATGAGTTTTCAGATATAAATATTTTCAAATATTAGTTTTGTGATTTTCGGGGCATAAGGTAAAAACTCACCCCAGTATGTAACTTGAGATACAATTGGAATTGACGGATACAGAGGACATGTGCACATGTAGAGGACTAGGGGGACAGCGATACGTAATACCCCTAGATCTTAGTTTCAGAGCCAGGATGACATCACAGGTTCGTGTACTTGGACTCTAGTTCAGAGCTTGGGCGGTAGCATAGATCTGCACCACCGGTTTCTAGTTTGTGGCTTGGTGGACGGCGATACGTAACGCCCCAAGACCACCAGTTTCAGGGACAGTAATGGCATGCTTTGGGGGACGGCAATACGTAATGCCCCAAAGTCATGATTTTACACTTCTGGCTCTAGTTAAGCGTGTGGGGGGGGACATCGATACTTAACGCCCTATGCGTCAAGTTTTTTTTTAGATACATATCAGTTTTCAGAAAGCAGATTTTCGGAAAAAAAGTTTTCAGAGACCAGATTTTATAAACAGATTTTAGAAAGCAGATTTCAGATAGATGAGCTATTCAGAAAGATTTCAGATAAGGGTTTCAGAAAATAGTTTTATAGCGTTGATTTTGAAATGTGATTTCAGAACCAAAAGTTTTTATAACAGTTATTCAATTTTTCGTCCACTCACTTAGATCGTTCAACGATCTGACTCCCCACTTCCAGTTTTTGTTTTGTAGGAATTCTAGGAGGACGAGCTTGAGAGGACGGATACTGATGCAGTCACCAGGGTTAGAGTCCACCTGTCTAGCTCAGATAGAGTACTAGTCCAGAGTCAGAGTCAAAGTAAAAGTCATGTATTAGTTTCTAATTATGGGAATAGTCACTGTAAAATCATATTGTATTTTGTATACAGTTATTGTTTTTGAGTTGCATGTGAGTTATTGAGCTGGGGCCTCGGTCCCATATATGGAATATAGTTAGAGAAAGAGTATCAGTATTAGATAACAGTTATCAGAGTCAGAGGCTTAGGGGGTTAGAGCGGTCTATCTCCTGCCGGTAGCATATACCAGATTGGGGATGTTACAAAAATACTCAATAACAGCGAAGGAAAATATAGCATAACTTTCCAAATATGAACCTAGTGAATGGTACTGCATAAATATCAATTATCAAGCGCATTATAAATATCAAAAAATAGGAAGGGTGCTTGTTGTATGCATGGTGATGTTTTAATTCCAAAAATGACCACAAGTTTCGTGCAAATTTAGAATTATTTAGAGATGTTAATGCTTCAGCAATAAATTGACGCAACATTTTAGAAAATGGTATGAATATAGACCGGGAGACAATTGAATGAGATCAAAATATAAGTGCGGTATTAAGTTATCTTAAATTTTAAGGGTTCTTAAAAATATTTTTAAAATGGGGTCTGTGAATAAATGAATATATATATAGAAGTCATTTTATATTTTTTAATTTTTTTTTTAGATTTGACATTTTAAAATTATATCAAATTTTCAGACCGCTAAATAAGACATATTGGAGCTAAATAAGATCATTGTCACTCTCTTATATTGTAATCATTATTCCAGAAAGAAATCTTTAATATCATCATGTTTCTATAATGAAAATAACTAACAGTCAATCTTAACTACTACCACTCTTATTATTGATCAGGCTTTTAGTGACGGTGCGGTTGTTCTTGGTGCTGGTGGCATTGCAGCATCTCCTTGGCGATTTCTGTACAATAGTCTTTGAGCAACGGAGGGAAGAAAGGGTTTAAAGGAAAGAGCTTAGGCCAACAGTTGGTGTCAACTTCATTGAAGGCCTTGCAACAAGCATTTCCAATCAAATTGACTCTAAGGTTCAAGAATGAGGTTATGACTTCTTGTACACACCCGTTAACGCTCTGCAGAGTTGACAGACATTTTCCAACGTCAGGATCTTGTCCACCAAACAATGGGTTCTCAGGAATGTTTCAAGTCCTTGAGTAGTCATCATGAATGAACATGCCAGAATCAATGAAAATGAGAATATAAAACTTGCTTGAACCATTTTGGTATGATATGTTGAATGGAGATGTGGTTTTTTTTGATTTGATTGTGATAAATTCTGGGGGTAGACAGTATGAATTTATAGGGCTTGTCTTCTAACTGTTACATTCAATTTCATTCTTAATTGCTTAAGTTTTATTTTGCATCATACTTAATTCTAGTTAATGCAAAGTGAACTAAGTAGTAGCAACCGGCAACAATTAAGCTTTGTGGGCTTAATTGTCTTAGATAATCAAATAATTATCAGAGTTGTTGCGATGTAAGAGTTGATGGGAATTTATTCTAATTGTGATATCTGAATTAGTTCTGATCGAGAAATTATTCCAAAATTTTTAACAGGATCAGATATTGTTTTAGGGGAATAAAAGAAAATACGAGATGGGATAAAAAGATTTTTTTATTTTTTTATTATTAATTTTTTTTTTGGTTGGGAAAAAAATTATTGAATTTTTTCTAAAAAAAAATTGTTGAGAGCATGTGTTTCTTTTAAGGGATAGATTCATCCCTAATCCACTATAAATATTTATTTTGTATTTATATTGAGCACAAGTTTTTATATTATCCTTCGTAGCACTTAGGATTTTGTAATAATTCTATGTTTTTAGATTAACGTTTATTTTCCTTGAATAATTATTTTTATTATCCTTTAAATAATATAAAAAAACAAAAATTATATTTTCATCATTAAAATCACTTTATATCCAAAAATCAAAATTTTTAGATGGCAGAGGAATTTATACTGAATTTTACAAATTGGTTGCCTTGCAATTTCATTAGTTTCCGTCTATTCTGAACAACCTGTATTGATTTACTTATAACTTGAGTTATGGAAGTCAAAATCAAGATCTATAAAATTCTAGGTAAACTAGACACATAAGGGAGTAAAGTAATATTCAAAATTCATAATTTTTAGACTTTAGATGAAACCGAACCAAATTGTTAAAATCGTATGTTCTGATGCCCATGTGCCCAGTTTTTTAGTTGCACAGTCCCTTAACTTCAGTCCATACCTTGAGTATCTGGTATCGAAATTGAGAACCGTAAAAACTGACGTAAATTAAATACATTATGGACCATTCCAATAAAATTCCAGCTTCAATTCATCCCCAATTAATCACAGTAAATTTTCAAAGTTAGGCATCAGGCATTGAATTTTCTAGCTATTAGTGAAATATAAGTTTCCATTACCGCATTTGTACAACTCCAAATCTAAGCCCGTAAATTCATAGATACCATAGATATCTCCAATACTCTAGTAGATTAAGTTTCCATGCATTGCGTATTCTTTCATATGATATGAAAGTATTTTGAGTTATAAAGAAAGAAAACTAACGTTACTTTGACTTTCACTACAAGAAAACTGCCAAATAGCGACGGAAAAATCCGTAGCTAATTCGTCGCTAATAGGCCATTAGCGACGGAATAGCGACGGAAAAATTCCGTCTCTATTTTGTTGGTCGCAAAAAAAATAGCGACGGAAATATATCATCCGTCGCTAAATTTAGCGACGGATGGAAATTCCGTCTCTATATAGCGACAAAATTTCCGTCTCTAATTAGCGACGGTTAGTATTCCGTCGCTAAATAGCAACGGAAAATTGTGTTTCTATTTAGAGACGGAATTTCCATCCGTCGCTATTTAGCGACGGAATTTCCGTTTCTATAATTTTTTTGAAAAAAAAAATCAAAAACTAAAATTTTAAAATTTTAGAACGGCGGGAAATTTAAAATTTTAAAAATATTTAGGGACGGAATATTTCCGTAGCTATTCCGTAGCTATAAATTTTTTTGAAAAAAATTAAAAATTTTAAAATTTTAGAGAGGCGGGAAATTTAAAATTTTAAAATTTTGAAAATATTTAACAACGGAATATTTCCGTAGCTATTCCGTAGCTATTTTTTTTTTTTTGAAAAAAAAAATTAAAAACGAAAATTTTAAAATTTTAGAGAGGCGAGGGGGAAATTTAAAATTTTAAAAATATATGAAACTTTTAAAATTTTAAAATTTTAGAAATGAAAAATTTTATAATTTTAGAAAAGAAAAAATTTAAAATTTTAGAAAGGAAATTTTTTTTAAATTTTAGAGAGGTTGGAAATTTAATAATTATATAGATATGAAAAATTTATAAATTGTAGAGATATTAAATTTTTAAATTTTAGATAAGGGAAAATTTTAAAAATTTTGAATGGTATAAATTTTAAAAAAGTGGATTTTTTTAATTGTTATATATACATCTTAAATTATACAAGTTACCGTAATGTCCACCGCGAGCTTCGACACACCACCATCCATTTACGAAACGTCCACCGTTTGTTTCTTAAGAAATTTTAAAAGAGGGGATAAGAAAAATGAGAAATTGATAATGAGAGTTGAGGTAATTAAAAATTTGATGGTATATGAAATTGAGTAAGAAAATTTTGGATGGTGTATTGGAGTTGAAAGTTAAAAAGATTATGATGTATATATAGTGGAAAAAAATAAGAGAAGCGGGAAAATTTGTAAATTTTGTATACTTTTGAAATTTTCACAAGGTGGGAAATTTTTTGAAACTTGACGAAAATTAGCGACGGAATAGAAACGGAACAATTCCGTTTCTAATTAACAAAAAAATTTAAAATAAAAATAAAATTTTAAAATTAGCGACGGAATTGAAATTCCGTTTCTAATTAGCGACGGATTTTGAATTCCGTTTCTAATTAGCGACGGATTAGAGACGGAAAAATTCCGTTTCTAATTAACAAAAAAATTTAAAATAAAAATAAAAATTAAAGATTAGAAACGGAATTGAAATTCCGTTTCTAATTAGCTACGGAATTGAAATTCCGTTTCTAATTTGCGACGGAACAATTCCGTTTCTAATTAATAAAAAAATAAAAAATAAAATAAAAATTAAAATAGCGACAGAATTGAAATTCCGTTTCTAATTAGAGACGGAATTTGAATTCCGTTTCTAATTAGCGACGGAAAAATTCCGTTTCTAATTAACAAAAAAATTTAAAATAAAAATAAAAATTAAAGATTAGAAACGGAATTGAAATTCCGTTTCTAATTAGCTACGGAATTGAAATTCCGTTTCTAATTAGCGACGGAATATCAATTCCGTTTCTAATTAGCGACGGAACAATTCCGTTTCTAATTAATAAAAAAATAAAAATTAAAATTAAAATTAAAATTAGCGACGGAATTGAAATTCCGTTTCTAATTAGAGACGGAATTTGAATTCCGTTTCTAATTAGCGACGGATTAGCGACGGAAAAATTCCGTTTCTAAACAAAATTAGCGACGGAATAGTAATCCGTCTCTAATTAGCGACGGATTTTCATTTCCGTCTCTAATTTAGAGATGAAATTTTTTTGTCGCTAAATTCCGTCCCTAATATCATTATCCGTTTCAATTCCGTCTCAATTCCGTCGCTACATTTTGAAATGGAATATTCCGTCGCTAAATTCCGTCGCTAAAACTGTAATTTCTTGTAGTGTTTAGATCGACGTCAGAACACTCGGAAGTCACCTACATCACATATGATAAGTGGCAAATCTATCACTATTTCCCACTTATTTAACCTAATGTTGTATAGTTTCTTGGGTCTTGTGAATATTTTGATGTGTTTTGTGTTATTTTGTAGATAAATAAAGTTTCAGGACATTCTGGAGGTGATTTGGAGCAAAACTGTGAAAATTGGAAAAAAAGGGCAAAATAATAATTTGGCCGCGTCGCGCCGCGGAAGACCTTGGCGTCGCGACGCCTAACCTGCGCCGAACAGTGCTAACGTGCGACGGGTCAACATGTCAGAATTTGAGAGGTTTGACTTTGCTAACATGCGCCTGCCACGTGTCATCATCCTACGGTGCCGACACTCTCAATTGCCACGTGTGCCACGTGTCATCCTATGTCATCGCCACATCATCGGTCAACGAGTCAACCTTTGCCACGCGTCATGCCACGTCATCATCCACGTCAGCAGGTCAATCGAGTCAACATGCCACGTCAGCATCAGCCAATCACAGCGTGACACGTGTCGAAATCCTACGGTGCCGACAATTGATCTCAGTCGCCTTGCCACGTCAGCGCCACGTCATCGCCACGTCAGCTTCATTATTGAGCTCTTAGTCGTCTCGCCACGTGTTGCCTTATCTTCTTATCCGAATCGCCACGTGTCAAGCCAATATTGTGCCACGACTCACTGTTCTAGCGTCGCGACACGTAGACCCTTGGCGTCGCGACGCTGGAAGCTTACCCGCGCCTATAAATTGAGCTCGAGATTTCAGTTTTTGTTGTACCATTCCCTCTCATTTCTTTGATGTAAATAGGGAGTTCTTCTCTCTCTAAGTTTCTTTTAATTTAGTTTTGTAATTTTTAATTACGTTTTGTAATAATAATAATTTACTTTCTTTATTTTACAGTTTTTACTATTCACTATGAGGAGGTAACTTCCCTATGCTAGGGTGAAAGGTAATTCTTTTACTATTGCTATTTAGATTATTCTCCCTTAAAAATAATATATTCACTATTTAAAATATTGACTTAAAAAGGATACCGCTATATTGGTCGGTTGATAATTCATTTTAATCTGGTTTAAACCTGACTAATCAAGGATACCGCCAGATTGATCGGTTGGTAATTAAATTCCCTTTACCGCCTATATGGCAGGTTTATTTTGGTTCCGCCTTAATGGCTGATTGGACTTAATTTGACTTAATCAGGATACCGCCAGATTGGTCGGTTGGTAATATTATCATAAGTTTATATATTATTTTCTGGGAGATATCTAAATTAGTAGCAGTAGAAATAATTCCTTTTACCTTAGCATTTTTATTTTATTTTACTTCTAAGCTTTTACTTTACGCAATTACTTTCAGCACTTTTATTTTATGGCTTTTACTTTTAAGTTTTTACTAGCCTAGCTATGTGTCATAACTAAGTTAGTAATTTAGGGGTTGTGATAAAATCCAATATCACTGGTCTATAAGGGTTAAATTATAATTTGGGTAATATAAAGATTTATTTATTGAGTCTTAATCTTAATGCTTTTTATTAACTGGCCACTAATAAAATTGATAAGGTAAACTTAAAATGAACTAGACATAGAGATTTTAGGTTTAAGACCTTAGACTCAATAGCCCACGATCTTCCTTGAGGATAGATAACCCTTTAATAGATTTCCTTACAGGATAGGAATATACCTGTCGGGCGGGGATAACCATAATTGGAACTTAATCTT
Organism: Zanthoxylum bungeanum; assembly: GCA_019454045.1. NCBI lineage: Eukaryota > Viridiplantae > Streptophyta > Magnoliopsida > Sapindales > Rutaceae > Zanthoxylum > Zanthoxylum bungeanum. The sequence continues at coordinate 20,885 of SKCR01023455.1, read as the reverse complement.
AATGAATCCAGATAATTTGGTTGACATAGACATATGGTTCAATTAGGTTAAACTGGATATTTGTAGTTGACCATCGGAAAAAGGCTTTTACATAATTTAGTGTTCCAGGTTAATAAATCAATATTTTACCCAACTATAAGATAACCACTTCATCTTTAAATAATATTGGAATAAATCACAACCCTAAATAGTTTTTAATATTGAATTTTCTTAAAATCTACTATCAAACAATTTTATTTACTTACTTGTTTTTAAATTTAGAATCGTCACCATTTCAAATCAATCAAACAACCTGTTAGATACTAGTAATCATTTGACCTCAGAAAAATTAATAGATAAGGTTTTAAGTCCTCGTGGGATCGATACTTTTTATACTACTTGAACGATACGTGCGCTTGCGTTATACGCGTGTGTTTACGCCGGTCAGCATACCACATCTGAATTGCCAAAGCACTGTGAGTGAATATTTTTCTTTTATCTCAGAGTATTTATTTCTTAATTTTAACTATGTCTTCAAATTATGATTTTGCATATCTTGATTTGATTAACCTATACTTGAAATTATTGATTTCAAGCGAGTTGAAAATTATAATTTAGGCTTTTGATAAAGCTTGTTTTCAGATTAATATTTTCATGATGAAAATGATTTCAAATGTATGATTTTATGATTTTGGAGGCATGGGGGAAAACCCGCCTCAGATGTAACCTGATTCAGATATGAAATTGACAGATATGGAATTGACGGACATGGTATTGATGGGTATCGGTATTGATACCAGATATAGACGTGTGCACACAGGATACATGACTAGAGATGATAGATGCCTCTAGATATTGGGTATTGGGCTAGGGGGACTGTGAGTACAACGCCCCTAGACCCGGATTTCAGAGATAGGTTGGTGGCACTGATAGCGTTGGGGTCAAATCAGAGAGGCGCAGCGGAAGGAGCGCGTTTCGGGCGAATCGTAGTTTAAAATTTTTAAACATACGAATAAATTATTCAATATCAAATATTAATAATTCATTCATATTTCACATTAAACATATTTATTCGATATCATATAACGAATAAATAATATAGAAACACCGCGAAACTTTGCAAAATCCTTTTCCGTAAAATAGCATAAAAACGCGTTTCCGGCCGAACTGACCAATCAATGCTCATGGGGTCTGCCCATGTCATCCCCTAAAATATTTGGAAAATACGTAGGCTGCCCGAACAGTGACCAGTTCGCTGTTTGGGCTGCCGTTATCCGGTAACGTCGTTTTTCACCATTTTCGCGTATTTTCACTCCGAAATAATTTCCAATAAATATTTTTCTTTGGCAATTAAAATAAACTAATTTATTCTAATTACTCAATAAATAAAAACTGAATTTTTATCATAAAAATCAGATTTATCATTAATTGCAATAAGATCCTAAAGTATGGCAATTTAATCATTTTAGTTTTAAATATGTCAATTACATATTTAATTGATTCCGAATCAATCCCAAAATAATTTTTACATTTTTGCAACAAAACCAGAAACTTTTCCAGATTTGCGCAAACTGGCCAGTAATTTTCCAGAATTACGAAACAGCCCCTGAACTTTTCATTAATTGCAATTTGGCCCAATTTGTTCAAAACACATCAAGATCAAATCCAATCAATCCCAAATTTGACACACATAAAATATACATCAAATTATATCATATATATGAAAAGCCCCAAAAATTGAAAGGATTAAGAACCCTAATTTCATAAATTACTCAAATTGGACAATTTACATTAAATTGATAAAATTCAATACTTTAATCTTTCAATTGCCACACCAATCAAGTATCACCATCATGAAATTAATCAAGAACAATTCTAGGTTAATTATGAATGGCTAATCAACTCTAGAATGGCAACTTTAATTTCTAATTAATTTATTTAAGCTTAATTACACTAATAAGCTCATAAATTAATCATACATGCATAACATCCTCAAACAAGCTTCCAACAAATTTAATTACAAACTTAAAGAGTAGAGAAACAAAATTAACTACACAATTTGAAGTTAAGAATAATAGAAACATTTTCTATGTAGAAGAAAGTGTAAGAAACTTACAAAAATTCCAAAATTTTTGCTTTGTTCTTGCTTTCTTTCTTCAATTTTCTCTCAATCTCTTTGTAATAATTTTGTTGAAGTTGTCTTAGTATGAAAAATGAATCAAAACAAATTTGATATACAAATTTCACTAATTCGAAATTATTGATAACAAAAATAAAAAACAATTATTTTTTTTGTTCAAAAATCATTGGCACACATTTTGCAAAATTAAAGTTAACACTTTATCTTTAATAAAGCAAACAAAATGTGTTCCAATGGTTTCATGCCATTTCCAAGCTTAATCATTAAAAAAGATATTTACTTTATTAATTAATTTAATTATTTAACAATTAAATAATTAAATAATAAATATAAATATCTTAAATATATGTATTATATTTACTTTAAATATCTCAAATACATATATTAATGATATATGTCAAATATCACAAATTGATATTTTATTAATGTGTATTTAATAAAATCAAGTATTAAATACAAATACACATTAATTCAGAAATGACCGTTAGGTCCCGATCGCATGTACTTTTCGTTTAACCATTAAACGAGTTATAAATAATCAGTATTATTCATAAGAGTTGCCCTAGTGCTCTACGAGTATATTTCATTAGTGAGACTCTCTAGATTCAGGCATATCCGTCATGAAATCCAATTTCATGTCCATAATTCACCCACCCGTAAATTATGACGACCACGGATCACTGAATCATACATGTCGAGGTCACTGCATACGTATAATCCCTCCGTCACAGGTATCCGGATTATCCCAGAGATAATATTCGTTAAATGGATAAGGATATGTGGTGTGATCTAATATCAGACCATCATTTACTATATGGAATAAACATCCAATACTTAAGTGATAAAATATCATAAAATAATGTTCTATGTTATTTACTTAACCGAATATTTTTCTTAATGTTTATCTATTCGTTAATGACACTACTAGTAGTTTTAAAATATGTAACAACTGTTTACAAAGAACCAGTAACTATCAAATAGTCGCAAGTTCTGATATCAAATATCGAAACAATCATTCAAAATATTTTAAATAACTAGACGAGAGATGTGATATCCAATATCTTCAGTTGTCGTATTATGAAAATCAGTATTTTCTATACACAACTACATGCATCTTCTTTCATTAGCTTTATTATTTTCTTTCAAATTATTTACAACCTTTGCAAATAATCGAAAAACAAATAGTGTCTGACACGTAACCTCTGAATGTCACTAAAGTCAAGAAACATCATTATTAGATAAACAAATACCTAATGGGGTTTTCTTAATGCCAGTGAAGAATCTCGAGACGTGAACCAATTCATGTCAATCTTTACTGCATAAGGAGGCGTATCAAGGTTAAACTTGTCAATGACAAACTCAAGCTACCGATGTAGTCCTGACAGCTTTGGCACGTTCGGAATTTCCATTTTCACTTGAATTTGTCTCTTATCATATAAGTTCTACCGGCGCAAATGAACTACCTTCAACTATAACTGCACAGCTTTAGCACGTTACAACCATAGCATCATGAAAACATTTACATCCGTATTGACAAGGCAGACGAAGAAACAAGTATTCCTAATACTAGTTACTTTCTTAAAACCTTATTTAAATCGGGGATTTTCCAACAAAAGATGCTTTTACTTTATTTAATCAAATTAAATAAACAAATGCATATATAAATTAATGATTAAACTAAACATTGAATTTTAAAGGGCTATTCATATCGGGCGTTCGGGATCAGACTCGCTCTAATACCATTTTTGTTGGGGTCAAATCAGAAAAGCGCAGCGGAACGAGCGCGGTTTCGGGCAAAATCGTAGTTTAAAATTTTTAAACTTACGAATAAATTATTCAATATCAAATATTAATAATTCATTCGTATTTCACCTTAAACATATTTATTCGATATCATATAACAACATAAATAATATAGAAACACCGTGAAACTTTTGCGAAAATGTTTTTCCGCAAAATAGCATAAAAAACGTTTCTGGCCGAACCGACCAATCAATGCTCATGAGGACTGCCCAGGTCAGCCCCTAAAACATTTGGACAATACGCAGGCTGCCCGAACAGTGACCAGTTCGCTGTTTGGGCTGCCGTTATCCGGTAACGTCGTTTTTCACCATTTTCGCGTATTTTCACTTCGAAATAATTTCCGATAAATATTTTTCTTTGGAAATTAAAATAAAATAATTTATTCTAATTACTCAATAAATAAAAACTTAATTTTTATCAGAAAAATCAGATTTATCATTAATTGCAATAAGACCCCAAAGTATTGCAATTTAATCATTTTAGTTTTTAATATGTCAATTACATATTTAATTGATTCCAAATCAATCCCAAAATAATTTTTACATTTTTGCAACAAATCCAGAAAATTTTTCAGATTTGCGCAAACTGCCCAGTAATTTTCCAGAATTACGAAACAGCCCCTGAACTTTTCATTAATTGCAATTTGGCACAATTTGTTCAAAACACATCAAGATCAAATCCAATCAATCCCAAATTTGACACACATCAAATATACATCAAATTATATCATATATATGAAAAGCCCCAAAATTGAATGGGTTAAGAACCCTAATGTCATAAATTACTCAAATTGGACAATTTACATTAAATTGATAAAATTCAATACTTTAATATTTCAATTACCACACCAATCAAGTCTCACCATCATGAAATTAATCAAGAACAATTTTAGGTTAATTATGAATGGCTAATCAACTCTAGAATGGCAACTTTAATTTCTAATTAATTTATTTAAGCTTAATTACACTAATAAGCTCATAAATTAATCATACATGCATAACATCTTCAAACAAGCTTCCAACAAATTTAATTACAAACTTAAAGAGTAGAGAAATAAACTTAACAACACAATTTGAAGTTAAGAATAATAGAAACATTTTATATGTAGAAGAAAGTGTAAGAAACTTACAAAAATTCCAAAATTTTTGCTTTGTTCTTGCTTACTTTCATCAATTTTCTCTCAACTCTCTTTGTAATAATTTTGTTGAAGTTGTCTTAGTATGAAAAATGAATCGAAACAATTTTGATATACAAATTTCACTAATTTCGAAATTATTGATAACAAAAATAAATAACAATTATTTTTTTTGTTCAAAAATCATTGGCACACATTTGGCAAAATTAAAGTTAACACTTTATCTTTAATAAAGCAAACAAAATGTGTTCCAATGGTTTCTTGCAATTTCCAAGCTTAATCTTTAAAAAGATATTTACTTTATTAATTATTTAATTATTTAACAATTAAATAATTAAATAATAAATATAAATATCTCAAATAATATGTATTATATTTACTTTAAATATCTCAAATACATATATTATTGATATATGTCAAATATCACAAATTGATATTTTATTAATGTGTATTTAATAAAATCAAGTATTAAATACAAATACACATTAATTCGGAAAGGACCGTTAGGTCTCGATCGCATGTATTTTTCGTTTAACCATTAAACGAGTTATAAATAATCATTATTATTCATAACAGTTGCCCTAGTGCTCTACGAGTATATTTCATTAGTAAGACTCTCTAGATTCAGACATATCCGTCACGAAATCCAATTTCGTGTCCATAATTCACCCACCTGTAAATTATGACGATCACAGATAAACTCACTGAATCATATAGGTCGATGTCACTGCATACGTATAATCCCTACGTCACAGATATCCAGATTATCCCAGAGATATAGATATAAACGTCAAATCTCTATAGGAATAATCTCTATAGGATTAGGAGGAGGTCTGATATAAATAGATCGGTGACGTGACTGACATCTAAGTGTGGAGGATAACTCATATATCCACAGTGGTATCTCAAGTAAAAGAATCACTATACTACTCAACACGAGAAGATTCCTATTGACGTTGGTGTACCATCTATTAGGACATCTTCGGTGAGTCATTCAGTGTATATCAAATAAACACCTACACGTCTATACGAGTCTCCCAAGACTCATGGTTTATTGGGATAAACCATCAGACCAAGTCCGATATACGACATGTACTGGTCTCAACAGATTTTACTAACCGACCCGTGTCAATAAATCTTGACCAGGAACTTAATTTAAGGATATACAACTTATAATGACACTTCCCAATGTCAATTACAAACTATGTTGTAACTGCGCACTACGTTGTAAATCCTAGGGTCTTTGTCTAATATTTATATATACATATCACTAAACTAGATTTAGTTTCAATCTAATCAAAATTAGATAGAATATGTATATAAAAGACAAGAGGTGCTTCCATTAAATTAGTAATATTATGGAAAAATGTATTACTCGTATTCATGAATCGAACATAAATATGATCGGGATTGGCGCTCAGAGCACCAACCCCAACAATATCACCACTGTTTACTGGTTTAGTAGCTTGGGGGACTGTGCGTACAACGCTTCAAGACCACGAGATTATTGTACATGATGATCAATGATATTCTTACAGATGATTTTACATTTGTTTTTTGAATGATTTTCATAAAGGTTTTGAAAAGAAAAAATCCTCACTTATATCTTATGGATTCAGAGACGGACTTTTGAGACATGATTCTTTAAAAAGAATTGTTTATTAAATGAGTTCTCAAGAGAACTCACGATTTAGAGAAATCCCATAAAATTTTTCAGAGCAAAAGAGACAATTTCTTGAAATGATTTTGGTTTTAGAACCATGTATTTATATAAAGTATTTCAGTTTCGTTTTGAACTGTCCACTCACTAAGTCGTTCAAAAACGACCTAATCCACCACTCCCAGTGTTTTTGTTTTGCAGGATCTCCCAGAAGACAAGCTCGAGAGGACGGATACTGTTGGCAGTCACTTGGGTGTTAAGTCCACCAGATTGATCCAGAAGTCAGCATAGTCAATGTCAATTAAATGTTGCATGACATACATTGCATAGTTTTAGTTTTTGAGTTTGTCAAACATCATATTTGTAATGTAAAGTACATTTAAGTTCATTGTATGGAAACTTGAGATGCATTTCTATGTGTATTGTGTTGGTCATTGGACCCTATGCATGAACTTATGTTTAGGATGAGTTTGAACAGTTAGATAATTTGAGGCTTAGGGGGATAGTATGACCTATTCCCTGCCGGTAACATTTTCCAAATTGAGGATGTTACAATATGAATATAGACGGATGATATTGAATGAGATCAGAATATATTGGCAGTCCTGAGTTGCCCTAATATTTTGAATGACTTTAGACGAGTTTTTAAAATTAGACCAATATTGAAAATGATAAACAAATATATATATCATTTTATATATTTCCCAAAGTCACATGATGACTCATTTCTGTGTGAATTTAATTTTTTTTAAAGTTTTTTATACAGTAAAAATTGAAATTTTGTTAGATTCAACTCCAAAGTCGCTATGTCATAGCAATTACAATCATAGTTACATAGTCAAATTCGCACATAAACCTCATCACAATTTCAATTTGTAACTATCACATTTCCAGTTATAATGATAATTATAAATATTCAATCACATTTTTTTTTATCACAATGTTAGTCAAAAATACTCAATAACAATGAAGGAAAATATAGCATAACTGGCCAAATATGAACCCAGTGAATGGTACTGCATCAATATCAATTATCAAGTGCATTATAAATATCAAAAAAAGGGAAGGGTGCTGTTTTAATTCCAAAAATGACCACAAGTTTCGTGCAAATTTAGAATTATTTGAGATGGTAATGCTTCAGCAATAAATTGACGCAACATTTTAGAAAATGGTATGAATATAGACCGGGAGACAATCGAATGAGATCAAAATATAAGTGCGGTATTAAGTTATCTTAAATTTTAAGGTTCTTAAAAATATTTTTAAAATGGGGTCTCTGATAAATGAATATATATATAGAAGTCATTTTATATTTTTTAATTTTTTTTTAGATTTGACATTTTAAAATTATATCAAATTTTCAGACCGCTAAATAAGACATATTGGAGCTAAATAAGATCATTGTCACTCTCTTATATTGTAATCATTATTCCAGAAAGAAATCTTTAATATCATCATGTTTCTATAATGAAAATAACTAACAGTCAATCTTAACTACTACCACTCTTATTATTGATCAGGCTTTTAGTGACGGTGCGGGTTGTTCTTGGTGCTGGTGGCATTGCAGCATTCTCCTTGGCGATTTCTGTACAATAGTCTTTGAGCAACGGAGGGAAGAAAGGGTTTAAAGGAAAGAGCTTAGGCCAACAGTTGGTGTCAACTTCATTGAAGGCCTTGCAACAAGCATTTCCAATCAAATTGACTCTAAGGTTCAAGAATGAGGTTATGACTTCTTTACAAACCCGTTAACGCTCTGCAGAGTTGACAGACATTTTCCAACGTCAGGATCTTGTCCACCAAACAATGGGTTCTCAGGAAATGTTTCAAGTCCTTGAGTAGTCATCATGAATGAACATGCCAGAATCAATGAAAATGAGAATATAAAACTTGCTTGAACCATTTTGGTATGATATGTTGAATGGAGATGTTGGTTTTTTTGATTTGATTGTGATAAATTCTGGTGGTAGACAGTATGAATTTATTTCATTTGATGTTGGTTGATGTTGGTTCAATTGTTGCATGGGTGAAAAAGCATGAATCTAGTTTTGTTAAGTTGGAAAGTTCAAAAGTGGTAAGATAAATCCTTGGCCAAATCATGATATAAGTGTAGGGAATTGAGTTTTATATATGATAAAGTATAACTGAAGTGTGGAAATGCATGATAGAAATGGTTGAGTTGAATAAATGATATAGGGCAGTAAGTGGGGATCTTAGGCATAGAGTGTTTGGCTGCGGTGCATTCCGAATAGCTCTAATTATTTCTGTTAATACGTAAAGTTTGGACCTCCATTTACCTCATCGTAAATTTTTACATGAACTAGATATATTAGTATTCAATATATCCAAAAATCAAAATTTTTTAGATGGCAGATGAATTTATACTGAATTTTACAAATTGGTTGCCTTGCAATTTCGTTAGTTTCTGTCTATTCTGAACAACCTGTATTGATTTACTTATAACTTGAGTTATGGAAGTTAAAATCAAGATCTATAAAATTCTAGGTAAACTAGACACATAAGGAAGTAACATATTCAAAATTCATAATTTTTAGACTTTAGATGAAGCCGAACCAAATTTTTGAAATCGTATGTTCTGATGCCCATGAGCCCAGTTTTTTAGTTGCACAGCCCCTGAACTTCAGTCCATACCTTGAGTTTCTGGTATCGGAATTGAGAACCGTAAAAACTGACGTAAATTAGATACATTATGAACCATTCCAATAAAATTCCAGCTTCAGATTCATCCCCAATTAATCACAGTAAGTTTTCAAAGTTAGGCATCAGGCAGTGAATTTTCTTGCTATTAGTGAAATATAAGTTTCCACTACCGCATTTGTACAACTCCAAATCTAAGCCCGTAAAATTCATAGATACCATAGATATCTCCAATACTCTAGTAGATTAAGGGTCCATGCATTTCATATTCTTTCATGTGATATGAAAGTATTCTGAGTTATAAAGAAAGAAAACTAACGTTACTTTGACTTTAGATCGACGTCAGAACACTCGGAAGTCACCTACATCGCATACCGCATCTGAATTGCCATAGCACTGTGAGTGGATATTTTTCTTTTATCTCAGAGTATTCATTTCTTAATTTTAACTATGTCTTCAGATTATGATTTTGCATATCTTGATTTGATTAACCTATACTTGAAATTGTTGATTTCAAGCGAGTTGAAAATTATAATTTAGGCTTTTGATAAAGCTTATTTTTAGATTAATATTTTCATGATGAAAATGATTTCAAATGTATGATTTTATGATTTTGGAGGCATGGGGGAAAACCCGCATTAGATGTAACCTGATTCAGATATGAAATTGACAGATATGGAATTGGCGGACATGGTATTGATGGGTATCGGTATTGATACCGGATATAGACGTGTGCACACGGGATACATGACTAGAGATGATAGATGCCTCTAGATATTGGGTATTGGGCTAGGGGGACTGTCAGTACAACGCCCATAGACCCGGATTTCAGAGATAGGTTGGTGGCACTGATAGCACCACTGTTTACTATTTTAGAACCATGTATTTTTATAAAATATTTCAGTTTCGTTTTGTACTGTCCACTCACTAAGTCGTTCAAAAACGACCTAACCCACCATTCCCATTGTTTTTGTTTTGCATGATCCCCGAGAGGACAAGCTCGAGAGGACTGATACTGTTGGCAGTCACTTGGGTGTTAAGTCCACCAGATTGAGTCCAAAAGTCAGCATAGTCAATGTCAAGTAAATATTGCATTACATACATTGCATAATTTTAGTTTTTGAGTGTGTCAAACATCATATTTTTAATGTAAAGTACATTTAAGTTCATTGTATGGAAACTTGAGATGCATTTCTATGTGTATTGTGTTGGTCATTGGACCCTATGCATGAACTTATGTTTGGGATGAGTTTGAACATTTAGATAATTTGAGGCTTAGGGGGATAGTATGACCTATTCCCTGCCGATATCATTTTCCAAATTGAGGATGTTACAATATAAATATAGACGGATGATATTGAATGAGATCAGAATATATTGACAGTCCTGAGTTGCCCTAATATTTTGAATGACTTTAGACGTGTTTTTAAAATTAGGCCACTATCAAAAATGATAAACAAATATATATATTGTTAGATAATGAAAGAAAGTCTTGAATTCACTCTATATGAATTTACAATGGTAAAGGCCTTTATATAGGATACATAGAAAACCAAAATAGAAAATGAATCCTATAGTTATGAAGAATAATAATGAATATAGGAAATATTTATCTAACAGGGAAATATAATAAGACCATGAATCCTAATGGTATTAGGAATTCTATTTTGGATATTAATTCCATATTCCTTAACATTCCTTAACACCCCCCTCAAACTCAAGCTGGTGACGAAGGAACAAGCTTGAGGTTGCATCTTGAAATCGGAGAGCGAGGTTCTGAAACTGAAAATCTTGAAACTTGGAGGCTGGAAACCTTGAGATAATGGATGAGCTTTAACCTACGAAGCCCGAAGGGGGGAACCGAAGCCAGAGAGGGAGCGAAATCCCGAAATAAAGCCGAAGCAGGAAAAAAAGTGAGCGAAATCCCGAAAGAGAGCCGAAGCCCAAGAGGGAGCGAAATCCCGAAATAAATCCGAAGCCGAAAAATGGAGTGAAATCCCGAAAGAGAGCCGAAGCCCAAGAGGGAGCGAAATCCCGAAATAAAGCCGAAGCCAAAAAAGGGACTGAAATCCCAAAAGAGAGCCGAAGCCGAAAAAAGGGAGCGAAATCCGAAAGAGAGCCGAAGCCCATGAGAACCAAAGCCAAAGAGAGAGTGAAATCTTGACAGAGAGCCGAAGCCCGACAGAGAGAGAGTGAAATCCAAACAGAGAGCGGAAGCAAAATCTTAAAAAGAGGCGAAACCTGAAAGGAGCAGGCCCATAGCACACTTGTGAAGGGGTGGCGCGTGAGGTTCACGTGCCGATGGTGGCGCGATCCCCACGCGTCGATGAAAGCAGAGAGAGTGAAACTAGAAAAAGGAGAGCCTGGGCTCTGATATCATGTTATATAATGAAAGAAAGTCTTGAATTCAGTCTATATGAATTTACAGTGGTAAAGGCCTTTATATAGGCTGCATAGAAAACCAAAATAGAAAATGAATCCTATAGTTATGAAGAATAATAATGAATATAGGAAATATTTATATAACAGGGAAATATAATAAGACCATGAATCCTAATGGTATTATGAATTCTATTTTGGATATTAATTCCATATTCCTTAACATATATCATTTTATATATTTCCCAGAGTCCCATGATGACTCATTTTTGTGTGAATTTAATTTTTTTTAAAGTTTTTTTATACAGTAAAAATTGAAATTTTGTTAGATTCAACTCCAAAGTCGCTATGTCATAGCAATTACAATCATACTTACATAGTCAAATTCGAACATAAACCTCAGTCACAATTTCAATTTGTAACTATCATTAAAATCACTTTATATATATGTGTGTGTGTAACACCCCGGTAATTCCCGACTCTCTCGAAGATTTCCAAGTCATGAATGGAATAATACCTGATATCTAAAAATTTGAGAGTACGTATGGGCTCATGCAAGTTTCTAGTTAGACATTCGACAATTCCTCGAAGTTCCGATGTGGAATTTATTCTAAGATTCAATACATATGACTCTTAATATTTGATACATAACTTTTTCATACGATCTCCGATTTTTATGAATTTTATATTGTCGGAAGGCTAAGACCGAGACCTACAATTTTCATGTTGAATATTCTTCCAAAATCAGATCAGAAATAAGTCATAAAATACATTTAGTGCAGCTGTTACTGTAGCACTCAGGGTTTCTCTAGAAATCTCGTTACATGCCTTATAAAAAGAAAAAACAATAAAAGAAATTCTGCCCACTTACATATATAAGAGACGTGACCTCAATCACTATTCATCATCCTTCTCATTTTTGCTGGAAGCTTGAAGAAAAGCTTGGAAGCAATTGGTGTTGATCTTAAGTTTCTTTCTCATGTAAAGTGAGTTCAAATCTTCTTTCCCTCTTCTAATTTCAGTTTTGAGCTTGAAATTTAAAATTCTCAATATGTCATTCATGAACCCTAGTTTCTCCATTTGACATCTTAGTTTAAAAGTAGTGAGTAGAAAGCATATTTATGCATCTTATGATCTTATATACATGGATTGGGCATGGTTGTGTTGATTGCCCAAATATTATTTTCCCTTAAGAGGCTGACTGAGTGTCACCTAGTTGATAAGGGGAGGGCTATTTTTATTTCATTTGATGTCTGTTGATGTTGGTTCAATTGTTGCATGGATGAAAAATCATGAATCTAGTTTTGTTAAGTTGGAAAGTTCAAAAGTGGTAAGATAAATCCTTGGCCAAATCATGATGTAAGTGTAGGGAATTGAGTTTTATATATGATAAAGTATAACTGAAGTGTGTAAATGCATGATAGAAATGGTTGAGTTGAATAAATGATGTAGGGCAGTAAGTGAGGATCTTAGGCATAGAGTGTTTGGCTGCAGTGCATTCCGAATTGCTATGATTATTTCTGTTAATACATAAAGTTTGGACCTCCATTTACCTCACCGTAAATTTTTACATGAACTAGATATATTAGTGTTCAATATATCCAAAAATCATATTTTTAGATGACAGATGAATTTATACTGAATTTTACAAATTGGTTGCCTTGCAATTTCGTTAGTTTCTATCTATTCTGAACAGCCTGTATTGATTTACTTATAACTTGAGTTATGGAAGTCAAAATCAAGATTCATAATTTTTAGACTTTAGATGAAGCCGAACCAAATTTTTGAAATCGTATGTTCTGATGCCCATGTGCCCAGTTTTTTAGTTGCATAGCCCCTTAACTTCAGTCCATACCTTGAGTTTCTGGTATCGGAATTGAGAACCGTAAAAACTGACGTAAATTAGATACATTATGGACCATTCCAATAAAATTCCAGCTTCAGATTTATCCCCAATTAATCACAGTAAATTTCCAAAGTTAGGCATCAGGCAGTGAATTTTCTAGCTATTAGTGAAATATAAGTTTCCACTACCGCATTTTTACAACTCCAAATCTAAGCCTGTAAAATTCATAGATACCATAGATATCTCCAATACTCTAGTAGATTAAGGGTCCATGCATTGCATATTCTTTCATGTGATATGAAAGTATTCTGAATAATAAAAAAAGAAAACTAACGTTACTTTGACTTTAGATCGACGTCAAAACACTCGGAAGTCACCTACATCGCATACCGCATCTGAATTGCCATAGCACTGTGAGTGGATATTTTTCTTTTATCTCATAGTATTTATTTCTTAATTTTAACTATGTCTTCAGATTATGATTTTGCATATCTGGATTTGATTAACCTGTACTTGAAATTGTTGATTTCAAGCGAGTTGAAAATTATAATTTAGGCTTTTGATAAAGCTTGTTTTCAGATTAATATTTTCATGATGAAAATGATTTCAAATGTATGATTTTATGATTTTGGAGGCATGGGGGAAAACCCGCCTCAAATGTAACCTGATTCAGATATGAAATTGACAAATATGGAATTGACGGACATGGTATTGATAGGTATCGGTATTGATACCAGATATAGATGTGTGTGCACAGGATACATGACTAGAGATGATAGATGCCTTTAGATATTGGGTATTGGGCTAGGAGGACTGTGAGTACAATGCTCCTTGACACAGATTTCAGAGATAGGTTGGTGGCACTGATAGCACCACTGTTTACTGGTTTAGTAGCTTGGGGGACTGTGCGTACAACGCTTCCAGACCACAGGATTATTGTACATGATGATCGATGATATTCTTACAGATGATTTTACATTTGTTTTGTGAATGATTTTCACAAAGGTTTTGAAAATAAAAAATCCTGACTTATATCTAATGGATTCAAAGACGGACTTTTGATACATGATTCTTTAAAAAGAATTGTTTATTAAATGAGTTCTCAAGGGAACTCACGATTTAGAGAAATCCCATAAAATGTTTCAGAGCAAAAGAGACTATTTCTTGAAATGATTTTAGTTTTAGAACCATGAATTTTTATAAAGTATTTCAGTTTCATTTTGAAATGTCCACTCACTAAGTCGTTCAAAAACGACCTAACCCACCACTCCCAGTGCTTTTGTTTTGCAGGATCTCCCAGAGGACAAGCTCGAGAGGACGGATACTGTTGGCAGTCACTTGGGTGTTAAGTCCACCAGATTGAGTCCAGAAGTCAGCATAGTCAATGTCAAGTAAATGTTGCATGACATACATTGCATAGTTTTAGTTTTTGAGTGTGTTAAACATCAGATTTTTTATGTAAAGTACATTTAAGTTCATTGTATGGAAACTTGAGATGCATTTCTATGTGTATTGTGTTGGTCATTGGACCCTATGCATGAACTTATGTTTGGGATGAGTTTGAACAGTTAGATAATTTGAGGCTTAGGGGGATAATATGACCTATTCCTTGCCGGTAACAATTTCCAAATTGAGGATGTTACAATATGAATATTGTCACGACCCCCTCCCTAGAGTGGGCCCAACCCTAGAAAGAGGTTCGCAGACTTCTTTAGCTCGAGCATTCTATATGTCAACCCAACCAAACAAATGTCACAAAATTACATCATAGATTACAAATCTCAGAATTATACAACAATTATATGATCTATAACACAAGTCTTAATAATATGCAAATGACGACTCAAATGTCTGGACCAACCCAAAAATACAACTATGGCACGTGGATCCAATTCTGGTACTGCTCCTGCTGTGCTTGCGAACTACCTGGAATGTTTGGGGGAAGAGGGGAGTGAGCTTAAAGAGCTCAGCAAGTAAGCACTCATACTCTCAACATGACCTCACCAATAAAGTAGGAATATATCTCAACATAACCTCACCAATAAAGTAGGAATATATATATATATATATATATATACTAGTTTTTGCCCGTGCCTACGGCACGGTGTTACAGTATTTGGCTCATGCCTACGGCACGGTATTACAAAATTAAATGATTTTATTTTTTAATTAAATGATGCCCGTGCCTACGGCACGACACGATATTACAGAATTAAATGATTTTATTTTTTAATTAAATGATGCCCGTGCCTACGGCACGGTGTTACAAAATTAAATGATTTTATTTTAACTTTCTATTTTTTTATTTGAAAATTTGAAAATTTTGACCCTTTCCATCAATCAATTCACTCTCTTTCCTCCAATTACCAATGAAATGATCTGAGCCGTTAATTAAGCCACATAAAGAGAGCCGTTGGATGCACTCTCTTTCCTCAAACACCATTGTGCTTTATAATATAGATATATATAAGTGCAAACATCCCACAATGATACAAATATCCATCAAACATGGTTGCTAATCCGGGTCCAATATAATAGTGGATTGAAACCAATGGGAGAGTACCTCATCACAACTCACAAGGTTTCCCACCATATCAAAACCAATGGGAGAGTACCTCATCACAACTCCCAAGGTTTTCCATCATATCATCTCGCGTAAAGTATCATCAAATCTCATATCATCTCCGACCACTATCATACAAAACCCGACCGCATAACTCAACAACACATATCATCCAATACAATCACATCTCGCATCTAATCTATCAATCTCATCTCAATAATCACGAATTCATATTTATTATGCTTTCAATATCTCTATATCACATCTCCACAAATATGTAAAATATATATATATAGATATATTTATTTATATATATATATTTTTGATTATACCAATATATATATATGGACTTTCACAACAATCATCAAACAACAAACAATTATATTAAGAGAATCATCATGCACTGTACTTATCTCTATCCATACAAAAGCTCTTAATATGTCTATCTCCTCGCTAAGAATCTGAAAAATATAAAATTACGATCAGGTCCCTCAATTTTATCAAAATTACGATTTTACCCCTAAACTTTCTAAATTCCCATTTTAGCCCCTAAGCTTTTCTAATATATCCAAATAATCCTAAAACTCTTAAATATTACTATTTATAGTTTTACCCTCTTAATTATCCAAATATATAACACTACAAGAAAAAAGGCTTTTACTGATACTAAATTAGTGTCAGTAAAGGGTTTTACTGACACTATATAAATGTGTCAGTGTTGCCGCAGCCAGAAATCACTGACACTGGTTCTAGTGTCAGTGATTCTTAGTGTCAGTAAACGTTAATACTGTAGTATCAGAAAATTATTGACACTATGGTATCAGTAATCTCTCACACTATTTTAGTGTCAGTAAATTATTGACACTATATCATCAGTATTTAGTGATACTATAGTGTCAGTAAATTTTGTTACTGCAGTATCAGTATATCGCATATATTTGATTTTTAGTGTCAGTAATTATTGTTACTATAGTATCAATATCCGTCAATATCTTTTAAAATTTAAAAATCGTATTATTTCACAATTATATTTCTTATTTTTTGTAATTAAATTAATCATAAAATATATATATATATATATACCAACTCAATGAAATAAAAAACTAAAAAATTACATTTATATAAAATTCGTAATATAATAGATTAATCGTATTAATCAATTCAACAGTATCACATGATGAATACAAAAACTCCATAGACAATCTTTAAATTAACATATATATATTTCAAAAACTACTCTTAAAGTCGCTCTTAATTATCCAAATATATAATTAAGTCCAAAACTTTCAAATTCTATCATTTACACCCCCAAAACGATAATCATCACTTACCGAGCTCCAACGACCTCCAAATCTGACAACAAAAAAGCCACTGGTCAGCAAACATCTCCAGGATCACAGCGACAATGGTGGTAAGGGCTGAAACTTGGCAATTATCGACGATCGGTTAATTACCGATAATAATATTATTTTGCTCGTTTCTCAACAACCGAAGGTCCGATTTGGGCAAACAAAGTATCTAACTCGCATATCTCGATGAGGGGAAAAATCTGGTTTGTGTCATACACTCGCGGCGGTGCGTGGAGCGCATGGGCTGCAGGTCACCGGTGCTTGGGTGCGCGTCCGGCGGTAAAACATTCGTCTCATCGAGGGGATTCTCCAGATATGGTCACTTGCCAGAAATGGAGATCGGACGACGTCGAAAACTCCATTTTCTCTTTGTCAAAGTACTTTCTCTCTCTTATGGATGTCTCCATCTCTTCAAGTCTCGGTTTCTCTCTCTAAAACTCCCTTAAATTATTCTCAAAGCTCTCTGGAATTTCCTCAACATTTTCCCTCTACTCACCCTCTTTCTTTTTATTTCATATTCAAACACAAAGAAACTAGAGTGTTGATGACCCATCAGTAAAGCTTCAGAGAAAAGCCAGAGGCGAAAACTCCAACTTCCATTTCAGTAACAACAATAACAACCCAATTCATGATTCTCCAAGCATAATATAAAACACGTCCCTTATTTTCAAGAAGCAAGAGTTGCAAAAATAGAGCCAGAGAATAAAAGGCTGGACAAAGACTTCAGTTTGGGCTTCGAAGAACCAAATATAAAAAGAATAGAATAATTATGAGAATATTCAAGATAAAGAGACATTGAAGAAAATTTATTTGTGTGTGAAAGATGTACTCTCTCATTAGTACGAGATGAAATTAAGAAGAGCAGTGCGGGCTATGCAGCTTCCACGAAGCTTCATATATTATTTTTAAATTGAAGATTAGGCAAGACATATGGCTCAGATAGTGGGTTTTCTATTTTTTTTTTTTTAATGAAGGGTGGGCAGAATGATTAAACATGAAGTTAGGAGATATGGCCAACACTATGACACATGCCATTACTTTCAATATTTATGATATAAGGAGTAGTAGTTAGGTGTTTTTGTTTGATTAGAAGAACATGAAACATGTTTTGATGATAATGGGTGTGGGGTATGATGTGTTTAATAATAATGCAAATAATTATTTACAAAAGGATGAAGTGTCACATTCTACACTCCTTACAAAAATTTCGTCCTCGAAATTTCTCCTCGAACAGCTCTGTGTATTTCTCTCTCAAATCTAGTTACTCTTCCCAAGTCACTTCCTAGATATGATGATTAAACGATATGGCCTTTACAAGAGAACTATGTCTGGATCTCAACTCTCGAACCTTTCAATCTACGATCTTCACATGCTGTTTTCATACGTCATATTCTCGCTCAACTCTAAATATTGACTCTCCAAAATGGGAGAAGGGTCTAGTACATACTTCTTTGGTACGATTATACGAAACACTTTATGAATCCTTTCTAATTTCGGTGGTAATGTCAGATAATATGCCATTTTTCCCACTCTCTCAAAAATCTCAAAAGAACCAATACAGCTCGGCGAAAACTTTCTCTTCTAACCAAACCTCAGTACTCCCTCCCAATAAGAAACTTTCAAAAATATTTTATCTCCAACTTAGAACTCAAGGTCATACCCCCTAATGTTGACAAAACTCTTCTATCGACTCTGCTCAACTAACAGTCTCGCTCGGATCAACCTGATCCTCTCAGATGTCATATCCACCAAGTCTGAGCCATGAATTTGTCTATCTCCAACCTCGCCTTAACAAACAGAAGTCCTACAACTCCTCTCATGTATCAAATGTAAATGTTCACCCCAACTCTCATTTAATGTTAAAACACACAATCTCAACAAATCTTCTAGCGTCTGAATAATCCACTCTGAATGACCGTCAGTCTGAGGGTGGAATGAGGTGCTCGTAGAAATCTTTGATCTTATAGTATTCAAGAAATTTTGCCGAAAATGAGAAGTAAATCCGACAACTCTATCTGATACAATCGATATGGTACACCATGTAATCGTACAATCTGCTCCATAAATAATTTTACTAGTCTCTCTGGTCCCCATATAACTCGAATCGCTAGAAAATGAGCAGATCTAGACAATCGATCCACTACTACCCAAATTGCATCATAAACCTATTTTGTCATCGGCAGCCCTACTATAAAATCCATCGCGATATTTTCCCATGGCCACTCAAGTATAGGTAATGACTGGAGTAATCCGGCTGGATATTGATGCTCTTCTTTATCATGTTGACAAACTAAACACTGAGATATAAACACTGAAATCTCTCTCTTCATTCCCGGCCACTAATAAGTCTTCTTTAGATTTTGATACATCTTGGTGCTCTCTGATGAGTGGTATTTATACCACTATTTCCCACTCATTTGACCTAATATTTTGTATTGTTTCTCGAGATTTATGAACGTTTTGATGTGTTTTGTTGTTATTTTGCAGATAAATAAAGTTTGGACAGCACTGGAGGCAATTTGGGACAAAACTGGACAAAAATGCGTCAACAGGAATATTTCAGTCTTCAGCGGGTCGCGCCGCGCATAGCTTTGGCGTCGTGACGCCTAACATGAACCGGTTCTGCTAAAGTGCGCCGGGGTCAACGGATCAGAATCTGAAAAGTTTGACTTTGCTAACGTGCGCCGTGCCACGTGTCACCATCACATAAGACTTGCTAACGTGCGCTGCCACGTGTCATCATCTCAACGGTGCCGACAATCATCATCTATGCTATCTTGCGCCTTGCCACGTGTTGACATCTTAACGGCCTTGCTAAAATGCGCCCATGCCACGTGTCAAGATCAGACGTTGCCGACAATCATGCATCATGATGACGTAAGTAATGACGTCATGAACAGTGCCACGTCAGCGGATCAGATCTGAGTCAACGAACCAGCAAGTGACACGTGTCACTGTAGCGCGCGTCGCGACGCGGTCCGAGCGGCGCGACGCCCACCCCTATCGACGCCTATAAATTGAGCTCGAGATTTCAGAATTCAGTGTCCCATCCTCTCTCTTCAATTCCTTCTAAAGAGAGAGTTTCTCTCTCTAAAAGTCTTTAGTTTTTACTTTTTTTTACTTTTGTAAATAATTTTAATTACTTTTTGTAATAATAGTAATTTAATTTTTACTTTTTACTTTCTTTTACAGTTTTTACTATTTACTATTTACTTTTTACAATTTTTACTATTCACCATGATGAGGTAATTTCCTTATGTTCAGGTGAAAGGTAATTTCTTTTACTATTACTATTTAGATTAATCTCCCTTAAAAATAATATATTTACTATTTAAATTTGACTTAATCAGGATACCGCCAGATTGGTCGGTTGGTA
>SKCR01023454.1:667500-882726 GCA_019454045.1 Zanthoxylum bungeanum | reverse complement strand
AATACTGTTATTAACATCTAATGTGTTTATCTCAATATCATCTTTATATAATAAAACACTTTAGTGTTCTAGAATATAAGGTATATCCGCAACGGATTAAACCCTGATATAGAGATAATGTTCCTAGTCAAACTAGTTACATTTTAACAGTTTCCTAATTTAAGTACACACCCGAAGGGTCGTTCCTAAACTTAGGTATCTATGGTTAAAACAGCAACTTTCGTCTCGTTTTCAATTCGTAGATTTATCTCATATGAAGTCAATATCCTGCTTATAGCAGATTCTGCACATCAGTACATATTAATGTACCACACTCAGTATCTAAAATCCAATTTTAATACTAGTAGTGAACATGTTTATGACAAACATATTTGAAGTCAGAGCCTTGCGCTTGTCTTCTTCAATTCGTTCATCTTGCTGCCTTGTCCATACGGTAGTCATGCTTCCGTGTCCCCGTTTGCCACAATTTAGGTAGACATTTTGGGATATGTCATTTGTCTTCCCAGAAGATTATAATGAGTTCGCCTTTGCCCTTTTCCACACCCCAGAAGCCTTTGGCCAAGCCTTGGCCTTCCGGAATGTCGAAGTGAGATGCGCCCTGCGCTTATTGCCTAAATGCAAATTTTGGCTTTGACTACTTGAGTATAGCTATTAACTCTCCAAGAGTTTACTATTGCAATTTTAGTACTTCTAAAATCTAAGTATAGATTTATGAAGGTCCTTCAATTTCATTATCATACTTTAAGGATCTAATCCTTAGTTCTGATTAAGAAATTAAGGAGTCTATTTGGTAAGTTTAATGGATTAAGCACTAAAGTTATCATCACATGAATATTCCAAATATCATGTTCCACTTATTTGCTTAACTCATGGCTTAGGCCTAATATGTTATTTTATGAAATAAAGTAACTTATTAGTTTACAGGACCATCCTGAAATTTTATTCCCAATTTGAAAATTAAAGTCGTTTAAAAAACATTTTCACCCAGGATTATGTTTTAAACACTAATCTTTCAATTATCTTGATTCTAATAGTCCAACTATTAAATCAACGATTTTAAGTACAATTCATTATAATGATTACTATAGTCCAACTATATAATCAACTATAATTTAAATTGATTAAATTCAATTATATTGATTACTATAATCCAATTATAAAATCAACTATTAATTGAATTGTTTGAATACAGTCCAACTGTTTGTTAAAACAACATTAATTATTAGTCCAACTGATAAATTAACGTTACGACGAAATATTTGATATTAGCGCGTATGGCAAGTAATTAAACGCATATTGCAAATCTAATACTTGCCTCCCACAATTTTTCGGCGAGCCTCTAATCCTATGTGGAGTACTCGGGAAACCTTGTTTCCTAGTGGGCTAGGATCCCGTTAAATAACACACAATCTTGACTTTGGCCAAAAAATGTATGATAATTAATTAGATAGATCTCTAAGATCAATGAGATCCCATCCAATTCCTAGATCCAGTAGGTGGACATCCAAGTCCGAAACATATATCTTATATATGCCAATATATCCAATATATTGCCTAATCTTTTTCCTCTGAATCAACTAAGCCTTGGCTTTGGCACAACAAACTTAGTGATCCCAGTTAAGCGGAACCCATTGACCATGGAAAGCTTCGTAATCAATGTCGATGGACAAGAAGTGATCTTGACTTTGGCCAACAAATCACAACTTGGACAAGACACCGATATGGAACAAAGCGCTCATGATTCAAACACATCCTCGACGACGGACAAGGTCTTCACTTTGGCCAACAAACCAATGCCAGTCTTAGATCTTGAGTAAGAATCACTCAATGGAAGGAAAAGCGCTTAATATTTTGTGAGGGTTTTTCGCGTGCAAATTGGCAACCAATTTATTATCTTTGTTATGGTCTCATCATCATACACCCTTAAACATGCATTCTAAACACATAATAAGGCGCATATAAATAAATAATAATGATATGCGGATGGATACTTTACACATTGATCCTAGATCAAATCTCTCACTTTCCTCTCTCCCGCTAGCACAAGTATTTCTTCTACCTGTTACATAACACTTCTAAAGAAACCTCATTTACATTGAGGGGAATAGTGAGAAGAGAAATACATAGAGTAAGGAGATAATAGGCTGGACACGCAGGTCCAATTAATAAATTCTAAATTTATTACAACAATTTCCAAAATTGCCCCACCCATCTAATATCCATCTGATATATATTATTCATGCATCGCAACCATGTATTCACACAAGCATGTTATCAATCAATCTAATCCAATGTTCAAACAACGATTTGATTTTGTGCGAGTCTGACTCATTTTGCGAATAAATACTCAAAGTACGAATTCTTGAATTATATTAAACTACAAAATTAAATCCAGTTCAATTTGCATTTAATACTAATTCATTTATTTAATTCCAAATTAAATATTACACTTTATAAATAAACATTTACGACTTAAATTCCAAATTTTATCGTTACGGGTCTCAAAGCCCGATTAACATCCAATGTTAATTTAATTAAAGTCCAATGGGCTTTTAATTAATTTCTTAAGGCATGGACTTTTGGTCAACTTGGGTCAAACCCAAATAACCAAAGCCCAATCAAGGAATAACCCTATAAGCCTAGAAATCAATTTAGGCCCATTAGGCCCAATTAAATTTTTAAAGGTACATTAGTCGCATTTAGACTTTATGGAAACGGTTTTGGGCCCAATTGGATGCAACCAATTTAGCCTAAACCTAACTTGGTACAACCAAGCCCAATTAGCCCATTTACAACTTTTCAAGCCCAAATCCAATTTAAGCCTAAATAATTAAATTACAAAAATTCCAATTTCATAATTTAATTACTCAAAGTGTATTACATAATTAATTACCCAAATCAATATTTCCAAAACACCAATTAGCCTAATTAATCATGCTCATTAACAACAATTAATGTCCAACACAATTGATCAAAAATCAAACCCATTTTCCATGCTACATGTCTCGGCAATTAGGGGTTTTCAATGTCCAATTCGAATTCAATCCAATTAAATCCAATTCAACATTAAATCAACATTACCCAATTGATTTCAAGTCATCCAATGAAGCAAAAATCAAAAATTCCAAGACATTAGGGTTCATCAACCATTCGACCAAGCCAAGATTTTTGGGGAAAATTGTTCCAAATAACCTTTCATGAAATTGATCCAATCAAACTTCAATTAAACTACATTTAAGGATACTCAATCATCAAATTTCATCAAATCATGCTCAAATACATTTTACCCAATTTTAACCCTAAGAAGTTTCATGCTCAATATTGGCTCAAGATACCATTGTTGGGAAATCTCTAAGTACCGAGGATCGTTCAAAGCAAGAAATATAAGTGCGAATACACGAGGAAGTTGTGGAATACTTACATCGAGCGGTTGAGGCGATGCGTCGAACACAAAAACTTCAAGTCCTCATCCTCCAAGGCTCGGCAGTGGGCTGTTTTGGCTCTTCAATTTTTGGCAATGGGGATCTCCATCAAGCTCCAAGCTTTGTGTTGATTCCTTGCTCACATGTGCGGTTCCCTATCACCTTCGCAGGACTTCATTGTGTGCTAGCACTCTTGATTTTTGCCACAAATATCACTCTTCTTTTCTCCTTGCCATTCTCGGCTTTGACAGTAAAAATGGAGGAAAAATCAGCCCATTGGGTGTGTGAGGGAGAGGAGAGGAAAGAGAGAGAGAGATGAGTTGGTTGTTTTAGGTTTGTGTATCTAATACACAATTATTTGTTTTTCCAAAAAGCAAATAAAGATATACCAAAATTTAGTATTTGGCTTTCAAAAAGTCAAACCAATATTTGGAGCCAAAATGGCCATAAATGCCATCAACCACTCACGTCACTATTCACATCAATCAATGATGACAAGCATCACTTCACTCAAAGTGATGTGACTTCCATCACTTGATTGACTAGTGATTTGACGCTTGATGTGACTTGTGGGCCGCACTGAATTCGAAATGCGAGTGCGCTCGCAAACACTCCCGGGCTCGGGTTCGCTAATTCCAAATTAACGAATTTTCCATTGCGACTTAATTAATTAATTATGCCTAGCAAAATCTATTCACGTCGCTAACAAATTAATTCTAAATTAACTCGTTCGCCCGAATTAAAATCTAATTTCAATTCCGCGTCGAAATCTAATTTCGTATAATATATCGAATATATATTATTTTATCGATTAATTCCAAATTAATCGTTATCTCTCTTTAATAATATTTTTTTCCAGATAAATATCTCCGTAATTAATCCCAAATTAATTTTCTCTCTCAGCTAATTAATCCCAGATTAATTAAAGTGCGAGTCATACGTCATCGGTGAATCTTCGGGAAGCGACCCATGAGATCCCCGGATATGTTGGCAGTAAATCCGGTCGTCGGACTATCCGAACACGTAAGTACCTAGGACTACGTTTTTACCGATTTATAAGACAAGGTTGGCTTCTAGCAAAGCGTGATCTATATCACGTGCAAGGCCTGGGGCTGGAAATGTGTCTGCCCCGTACGAAGCACAAATCGGATCTCTGGTAACTAGTCTCTATAATCGGATAAACATGACCTAGTCATAATATCCCGATAGCTGCTGCATATAAGAGAACAAGTTATGTATCCTACGTGATCATTTTCTCACACTATTACTGGAGTGATACTTCCGTCTTGACATCACACCCACACACTAAGATTCTAAATATACCCAGCAGAGGCGTACACAGAACCTGTTAAAGCCCTGGACGACCTAAAACCAAAGTATATTGATTGTCGCAAGTATTAGCGGTGCAAGTCTCAGGTTAAGACCAAATACACCTACCCTGATTCGTACTTCCATAGTCACATAGTAATACTACCAATGGAATTTTGAGGGGTCTATCCAAAGCGAAGCTATTTTCCGTACCATCGGTAAAACACAACCTCCTACTACACTTGCATGAGTATCCTATACCCAAATATATGAGAATTATGCCGTTATGCCCTCACAACGCGCACAAGTGTAATACTAGTCTATTCCGCATTATCGATGTCCAATCTCGATA
Source organism: Zanthoxylum bungeanum (assembly GCA_019454045.1). Taxonomy (NCBI): domain Eukaryota; kingdom Viridiplantae; phylum Streptophyta; class Magnoliopsida; order Sapindales; family Rutaceae; genus Zanthoxylum; species Zanthoxylum bungeanum. Next base: position 877,644 of record SKCR01023454.1, on the reverse strand, counting down.
ATACTACGACTAGGGATATTTAATGATTAAAACTTTGTGGATTGATACTGTCTCATATCATCTCAATCCAGGAACTAATCATATGGACCTTTCATCATTTATACATCTTGGTGATCTAATCACAAATGATAAAAGAGCAATTTCCTTTGTCACATAGTTAATTGTACAACAACACCATGATGTGTAAAATATGACGCTATGGGTCATAACTGTCCAACATACTTATCGTGGTTTAGTAACTAAGTCACTAACCATCTTGATTTTCTAGAAAATTGAAACAATAGTTCCCGATGGTTTTGACTAATCTAACAATATTCAAGTCTACTAATATTCTAGAATCTATTCTAGAATTACGCAACCAAAAGAGAAGTCAGAAAACATATTCAAGTAATATGCAAGCAGTGGATTAGAAGTATAATTCTATTAACAATATAGAATAAAGGAAAACAAAAGTAGCAATTTCCATAAAATTACACATTGCTTTAGTTATGGATTTTTAACCCAGACGTGTCTCGCACTACTTTACGTAATACCGTAATTCCCAACGGAGAACGGGAAGTCAATAATTAAATCAAATTCCATAGTGAGAGTAGGATCCCATGAATATATTTCGACTCACAGCTTTGGCATGATCTCGCCTACGTATATTCATTAGGTAGACAACTCATTGTCAATCACTCACTAGTGACTCCTAATTTTAGTCCTGACCGTTTCTTGTTATGACAGCTTTGACACATCACAATGAGGCGTATCAAGGCTTCACTTGCCAATGACAAACTCAAGCTACCAATGTAGCCTTGACTATTTGGCACGTTCAAGATTTCCACTTTCACTTGAATTTGTCTAGTATCAATTGTATATTCGGCATGGATAAAATTCTATCAACTACACCCACACTGCTTTGGCACTTTCTCGGATGCAGCCATAGAAAGATACTCATAAACTGTATTAAAAATACGAACTAAGAAATATGCATCCTGTTGGTTTAAATCTAGGTCCCAAGATCAAACAAGACATGAAAACAATGTGTGAACACACCAACGAAGATAGCGGAATACTTACATCGGTTGGTTGAGTCGATTTGAAGACGAATGAAGCCAAAATGCTCACTGCCAGGGACGCCCACTGCATGCAGTCCACTGCCTCCAAAAACAGAAATTTGAGATGAGAAACGCAGCTCCTAGCTTCGTTGGACGGATCCCGGCTCATGGGTGACCTCCCTACCACCTTCGCAAGACTCGTAAGTGTGCTAGCACTTGAATTTTCATCATGAAAACCCACTTTTGCTTCCCTTTTATTCACGCCAAAATGGCTTCAAAAACCAGTGAGTATTTTCAGTTTGGACGTGAGGAGAAGGAGAGAAAATGAGAGAGAAGAAAGTGTTGACTTAATAAAATGTAAAGCAAAAATTGATTATATATTTTCCAAGAATAAAATAATCAATTTTTCATTTAACTTTATCAAATAAAATCAAATGAATATTGGAGCCAAAACCAAAAAGTTTTTCCCTCCAAAATGCTTTTTCACTTTATGTCAAGTCCATCATTATTCATATCACCTTTATTAAAGTGTCATGATGTCAAGTCACATCACTCAAAGTGACAAGTGATTTGACGCTTGATGCGACCGATTGATTTGACGCTTGATGCGACTTGCGTCGCCGCACTCGAATTCGAAATACGAATGCGCTCGCAATCACACCCGGGCTCGGGTTCGTTAATTCCAAATTAACGATTTTTCCGTCGCGTCGTAATTAAACGATTACGCCTAGCGAATTCATTATTCACGTTGCTAACGAATTAATTCTAAATTAATTCGTTCGCCCAAATTAAAATCTAATTTTAATTCTGCGTCGAAACCTAATTTCATTTAATATATCGAATATATTAATTTACCGATTAATTCCAAATTAATCGTTATCTCTCTCTAGACGATATTTTATCCTAGATAAAATATCTCCGTAATTAATCCTAGATTAATTTTCTCTCTCTTCTATTATAATCCCAGATTATTCAAGAGTGCGAGTTGTGCGTCATCGGTGGATTATCGGGAAGCGACCCATGAGATCCCCGGATAAGCTGGCAGTAAATACGGTCGTCGGAGTATCCGAATCACGTACGTACCAAGTACTACGTTCTACCGATTTACGAGACAAGGTCGACTCCTAGCAAAGCACCAAGTCTTCCCAATTCTCCGGACATATCCATTTAAGAATATCAAAGATCTGTATCAAGCGTAGTATACAATTGTATTGTGTGCATCGGCCCAGTATCGGATAGTCACGTGCTAGGGCTGGGGCTGGATCAGTGTCTGCCCCGTCCGAAGCACATGTCGGATGTCTGGTAACTAGTCTCTATAATCGGATATGCATGACCTTGTCATAATATCCCGATGGCCGCGCAGCACTTAAGAGCACTAATACCGTATCCTGCGTGACATCATCTCCAATATGACTGAAGTGATACTTCCGTCTTGACATCACACCAAATACACTACGACTCTCTGATAAACCCAGAAGTGGTGTACGCAGAACCGGTTAAAGCCTGTACCACCAAGACCAAAGTTTATCGATTATCGTAAGTATTAGCGATGTAAGTCTCAAGTTAAGACTATACACACCTACCTTGATTTCGGCCTCCCATAGACACATAGTCATAATACCAATGGGATTCCGAGGGGTCTATCCAGAGCGAAGCTGTTTCCCATACCATCGGTGAAACACGACCTCCTATCGCACTTGCATAAGTATCCAATACTTATATATATGAGAACTATGTCGTTGTGCCCTCACAACGTACACAAGTGCAATACTAGCCTATTCCGCATTATCGATGTCCAGTCTCGATAATACTCCGGCTAGGGATATTTAATGATTAATCCTTCGGGGACGATACTGTCTCATATCATTCTCAGTCCAGGAACTAATCATAGGGACCTCTCTTCATTTATATATATATGGTGATCTAATCACAAATGATGAGAGTGCAATTTCCTTGTCACATAGTTAATTTGCTACAACAACACAATGATCTGTGCAAATAGTGACGCTATGGGTCATTTTGTCCAACACATCCAATACATGTCACTTTATTACCTTATTTAAGCGGGGATATTCCTCAAGGAAGTATTTTTCTACATCATATGCAGAATTTTAATCTAGTTCATTTTCTAAACAATTCAATTATACTTTTAGAAAACATAATTTAACTTAACTATTAAATTTTCGTTACGTTTCCCGTTAGCGTATAATAGAAAAGTCAAAAAACAGATAGATTATGTGCATGTGCAACATCAAAATTGGATTATATATCATATATCAAGCATGATTAATGTAATGGATGAAGGATCAGACTTGCTCTGATACCATTTTTGTTGGGGTTTTGGGCAAAGGGCGCGGTGGAAGCGCTGTTCGGGCGAAATCATAATTTTAAAATTTTTTAAATTACCGAATCAATTATTCAATATCAAATATGAATAATTCTTTCATATTTCACCTAAACATATTTATTTGTTACCAAATAACGACATAAATAACTAAGAAACGTCGCGAAACTTTTACGAAAATGTTTTTCCGTAAAATGGCGTAAAACACATTTTTGACCGAACCGACTACCCAATACACATGAGGGCTGCCCAGGTAAACCCCAATAGTGCTAGGGTAGGTCATGGGCTGCCTGAACAGTGACAAATTCACTCTTTGGGCAGCCGTCACCCGGTTGGCTCAAAAGTCACTCGGTAAAGCAGTTTTTCACCGTTTTCACTTATTCAACTCCGAAATAATTTCCGGCAATTCTTCCAACACCCAAAACACATCCAATATATTTATATGATATTATTTTCATCACCATATGAACAGTATTTCCAGATCTGATCCAGAAGCAATAAATATCAATTTTTTATGCTAAAAATCCAATTTTCCAACATTAATCTAATTAATCTTAACACCAACCAAAGTCACCACAAATGAATCACCCAAGAACAATTCTAGGCATTACAATAGTGGTCATAACACTCTAGAATGGTAATATATCATCAAATGATCAAATTGAATAAATATTATAATAATATTATCAAATTCTACTTCACATATGCTTAACACTTCCAAATCCATCTTCCAACACCAAAAGCCCCAATTTTAACAAGTAAAGAAAACCCTAGAACTATTCTAGGAACACAAGAACAAGAAACTAAATGTTTAAATTTCAAGAATATTAAAGATTACCTTATAATCTCCAATTTTCATAAGTTTTTTCTTGTTTTTCCTTGACTTTCTTCTTTTGTTTCATCAAACAAATTTGAGACCCATTTTCCTTTGAAGTTTCGGCCATGGAAGAGTGAATGATGAAGAAAACAAAAAATTTCAACTTAGAGAAGCCTAACCGACTTTAGGAGGGCATTTTTGTCAATTTTGTAATTTAATTCAATTAAATATAATAAGCTTTAATTTGACAAATCAAATTTGCACACTTAAAGCTTAATAAAATCATGCCATTTGTAACCAATAATAATCAAACATTTTTCATAACAATTATGAAAAAGTATATTATTTAATTATTCAAATATTTAACATTTAACATTTAAATATCAAAATAATTAATTAATATAATTATTATTATATATGTATTTTTATTTACATTAAATAACAATACATATATTAATAGCATGTGTCAAAATCTCATTTGACAATTAGTTAATATGTATCTAATCAAATTATGTATTAAATACAAATGCACAATAATTACGATTGACCAAAAATGCCCATCTGCATGTGTTTTCGTTTAACCGATTAAATGATTCGAATTAACTCATTTAATCCGATGAAGTATTATGAATAATTTGTATTATTCATAACGCGTTGCCCAAGTGCTCAACGAGTACACTTCATATTATGAGACTCTCTAAGTTTAGGTTTATCCGCCACGAAATCCAATTCCGTGTCCATAATTCCCCCACTCATGAATTATAACGACCAAAGATAATCTCGCTAAACTATACAAGTCGAAGTCATTGCATACGTATAATCCCTATGTCAGAGGCTATCCATATTATAGCTGGGATACATATAAAAACGTCAAATCCGTATGGTATAAGATAGTCGACTTTCAAATAACACTCGGAACTGATTTCCGAAGTTATACCACGGCCATGGATTTACGAGATCACAAACACGTGTAGGATGCATATGCCCTGTACACAGGACTGACGGATTCTATCTTGATACGCACTGATATAATGAGTATCAGTCCACACCCAACGAACAGGCTGAGGTCTGATCTAAATAGATCGGTTACATGACTACCATCAAAGTGTTGAGGATAACTCATATATCCATAATGGTATCTCAAGTCGAAGGACCACTATGCTCACTAAGCTCGAGAAGATTCATATTGACGTTGGTGTACCATCTATTGGGAAATCTTCAGTGAGACTTTCAGTGTTTATCAAATAAACACCTACATGTCTATCCGAGTCTCCCGATACTCATGGTTCATTGGGATAAACCATCGGAACAAGTCGCGATATACGACATGTATTGGTCTCAGTGGATTTACTAACTGACCCGTGTTAGTAAATCTTGACCAGAAACTTTATTTAAGGATATAAAACTTATAGTCACGCTTCCCAATATCAATTGCAAACTACGATGTAATTGCGTACTACGTTGTAAATCCTAGGGTCTTTGTCTAATATACACGTATCACTAAATCAGATTTAGTTTCAATCTAATCATAATTAGATATATAATCGCAATTAGATCGAATATGTATATAAAAGACAAGAGGTGCTACCATTAAATAAGTAATATTATGGAAAAATGAATTATTCATTTTTATGAATCGGACATAAATACGATCCAGATTGGCACTCTAAGAACCAACCTTAACATGCCCAACTCATTTTTAAAATGTAAGCACTATTTGTCTCATGTCATGTGTTTAACACTCCTTTATAATACAACCCTGACGATACAATATGCAAAATGCATGACTATACATGACTCTGACTGAATTGTAACTCAATCTGGTGGACTCAAACCCTCTAATGACTACCATCAGTATTCGTCCTATCGAGCTGGTCCTCCAGGGTCTTGCAAAATTAAAACACTGGAAGGGGGTTAGATCGTTTGAACGATCTAAGTCAGTGGATGATAAAATAAAATCTGAAATACTGTTGCGAACATGTTTGGTTTCAAAACCAAAGTTCAGAAATAGCTTAAATAGAAAATTTATTTTCTGGTCTGAAAACCATGAACTCATCTCTGGAAATCTTCTGAAAACTCTTTTGTAAAACTTATCTTTTCTGGAAATTTCTTTCATAAACTGAAAACAATTTCCTTTCTTTCTAGAAAACTTTTCTAAACCCGCTTTTCTGAATTTTTCTTATAAAACTGCTGTTTTCGGAAAACTTTCTTTTCTAAAAACCTTTTCTGAAAACTGTAACTAAAAACTATTCATGTAATCTGTATTTGCCTCTGAAAAATCTGACGTGTGGGGGCGTTACGTATCGCCATCCCCCCATACACCTAACTAGAGCCAGGAATTCAAATCCATGACTTTGGGGCGTTACGTATCGCCTTCCAACAAAGTATGCCACTCCTGTCCCTGAAACTAGTGGTCATGGGGCATTACGTATCGCCGTCCCCCAAGCCACTGAACTAGAACCAGTGAATCTCAAAAATGTGTGAAACATTTTCCCCCATGTACAACTGTGTGAAACTAGTAGTCATGGGGCATTACGTTTATCCAAACTGTAACCAGTTACATACTGAGGTGGGTTTTTCCCCCATGTCTTGAAAACATAAAAATCATGCTTTGAATCTCAAAACTGTGTGAAACATTTTCTTTTCAATAGCATCAGAAAATAAAATGTGGCTAGCGCCTTAAATACTGAAAGTAAGTCTGTTTTAAATAACATAAATGAAAAAAACAACTGGAAAAGAGAGTGTCCACTCATTGGCTTGGAGTTTGGCTGGCATTACTCACTCGTTAAGGAAACTGCGGTCCCTGCGATGATATACGGTTGACAACTTTAATTAGAAAATGGGCTGGGAAAAATATTCTGAATTAAACTAAATTTATTCACTCAAGCACTTATTATTATTTCAAAGCATATCGTCATTATATTATGGTGTACGGTGTATTCACGAATTGATGTGTGACCCATATGGTGGCCTCTAACACGCTGGGGCGAAACTGGATTGAATTAAACTGATTTGGGGAAAAATTTGATCTTGCATCGCGACGAAAAGTGTTGCACATCGCGACGCAAACGTTCCAAATCGACTCTAACTTTTCCATTACGCGTCGCGACGCGAACCCCCTTGGCGTCCCGACGCGAACCTAATTTCCAGGTTTTTGTGCTTTCTTTCTCAAGTCTATCCTACTCTATTTTATCCTCAACACTTCGATATCAATATCAACACACAAACAATTCCATTAATATTCAATTCCACATATTCTAGAATATATATCATCCCCCAATAATTCCTTAACCTCACACTTCTTATTTTTGACCCATCCTTTCAAATTTTCTAAATTCGGGTTCTTAACTCAACAATCATTTTCCTTACTTATCAATCACCAATTTACAATATTTATCATGCCAACATTTCTATTCTACCATCATTCTTTCAAAATTCAACAAACTAAATTTTTGAGTCAAGCTTTCTTACCTTTATCTTCTTGGTTTTCTTCATTCTCTAAACCATCTATTGATGCTCATTTCTTACTCTTTGCTTCTTTTTCTCATTTCTCCTTTTTTTTTCTTTCTTTTCTTCTTTTCTCCTCTTCTTCCCTTTCTTTCTTCCATGTTTTTTCCATGCTTTCTCTACTCATTTTCCCACTTTTAAAATGAGGGAATAATGCCTATTTATAGAGGGAGGGGCTGATTTTTGTGATGAATTTGGGTGGTTAGGATTAAGTCACCTCATCTTTTCTAGACCAATCCCGAAATTTAATGTAGCTGTCAGTGATTTAGCATTGTTTGACTCATTTCGGATTCGAATTTGGAAAAACGCCCAATGTAAAAGTTGTAGCTCTCGGTCTTAGCTTTCCGGCGATATAAAATTCATAAAAATCTGAGATTATAAAAAAACGTTACGGCCCAATTTCCAAAACCTGTTCGAGGTGGAACATAAACTAAGTTCTGCGTCGAAATTTCAAGAATTCATCTGAATGTCCCGAATGCTGTCTTATGGGAACATATTTGTTTGACCATAATTTATATTAAGTATTATGCCTCCGAATTGTAATATTCGTCATGCTCTGGTACCGTACAAGTCGTCAGGTTTACCGGATGTTACACCTAGTTAGCAATTCAAGTTTCTCACTAATTAGTTGAGTCTATTCAGCTAGTGCATAAACATGAAATGGTAGATTTGAAGAATCAAACCTAGTTGAAACACTCTTAATCTTTTTCTTTTGTTTATGCAAGCACTTAGGCCTAATATGACCTGTCTTGCCACAGTAATGGCACACAAGCACAAACCTCAGACGAGGGTGAGGGTGAGGTTTACCCACCACACCTCTAGATTGAGGTTGGGACACAGGATGAGGAATAATATGAGGAATCGCATGACTACAATCATCAGGTTTTCTTACCTAAGTCACATTTAGAAGGGATCAGTACAGCTCTAGGCGATGATGTCTTATAACAATTAGACTCAATGCTAATCCCTAACATGCGGTCTAGTTTATGAGTCCCACTAAAAACATATTGACAGCTGGGTTCTAGAATTTGCAAGTTCTAATTCTAAAAATTTGACTCTATCAACCAGTCTTTTATTCATTTCCTCAAGGTCATCATTCATCAAAAGGATTTGGTTAAACTTGGCTTGAGCTTCATTCTTGTCTAGCTCCACTTCTTTCAGCCTTTTATTGACCTCAATATTCATTTTCCTAATAGCTAGACTCTCATTTAACAATTCAATATGCTACCTGAAGACTATCTTCATCGATAGAGTCATCGTGATAGAATTCTAATCCACCATCTTCATGACTAACATTATCCTCTCTCACCGACCACACTAGTAGTAAAAGCAATGAAATTACTTTGCTCCTTAGGAGACTCATCAGAAGTATAACTACCTTCTGAATCACTAAGTGAGACTGCCATGACTTTTTTGCTTTTAGACTTTAGGTATGTGGAATACTCAGATCTAATATGCACATACCCTTCACACTTATGGCATTGGTATCGCACTTGGTTTGCTATCCTTATCCTCTCTAAACTCTGTCCTACTATGTCTACTCTCTCTAGGATTGTCCTCTTTATCCCTATCAGTGTTACAGTCACTTTTCTGCATTTTAAGAAATTTCCTAAACCTTTTAACAAACATGGCCAAAACATAATCTGTAAGGGTAGTAGCATTATCATCACTTGACGGATCATGACGAACTTCTTTGCGATCTTCATTGCTATGGTTTTGTGCTTTCTATATTCAGAAAATTTTTTTCCCATACAATTGTAGTTTTCCTACGAGGTCATATAGTTTAAGGTGATCTAGGTCATTACTTTCCTCGATGGATGTGATCTTTGGTAAAAATTGGTCAGGCATAGACCTAAGGATTTTCCTAACTATCATATTCATAGGAATAGTCTCGCCTAGGTTAAAGCATGAGTTAACTATATCGTTAATCTCATAGTAAAATTCATCAAATATTCCATCATCTTTCATCCTAGCGACCTCAAACCTAGTGGCAAGTTCTTGGAATCTATTATATTTACCAAATAGTGTGCCCTCATGCATAATCTGAAGGATGTCTCATGCATCCTTGGCTATCTCGCACATTTAGATTCTCTTAAACTCAGCGAAGCAAGCAGCAACATGAATGTCATTAATTGCCTTGTTGTTCCTATTGCTATCGTCAAATTCTTCCTTAGTTCAGGTCAGTTTATCTTTAAAGGAGGAGACCCCGTCAACCATAACCACATGAGATTTCCACTGGTACTCTATTGACATTCAGACCCTCTCATCTAAGGACTTAAGAAACGCTATAATGCGAACCTTATAATGTAAGTACTCAGTCTCATCAAAGAATGGGGAAAATTTAAGGGTTGACTTCTCTCCATAGCAAAATGAGTCAATGATCGAGGTCAGACTCTAATACCAATTAAAAATTTGAATTTCGTCCTAAGGTTCTGACCCTATACTGAATTAAACAGAATAAACTGAGAGAAGTCCTAATTATTATTTCTATAGATTCACAACATGCAACCTTTAGTCTAACAATAAAAAAACAAAGCAAATAAATCAATGTAGAAAATAAAATCTATACAAGTAATTTTATTGACGGAGTGGAAAACTCGTGCATGTAAAAAAACCACTCCAGGTATCTAGACTACCAGCCAAAATCCACTATAATGAGAAAAACTTACATTGATGGTATAAGACTTATGGCAGCAACTCCGCCAACTTGAATACCTCTAGAATGTAATAACTCAAAAAACTCCTCAAGCCCGCACCAAGCGGCCTTCTTCAGAACCTCTGAAGCCTCCAAGCAGATCAACCCTGCGAACTCGCAACGACGGAACTCCGACTACCAAAGTTTCTCCTTTAGAACTCTGAAGGCTTAAGAAATTGGGTTAGGGTTGTGTTTCTTTGTTGATGGTCACTCAAAATTCAATCTCACCAAAATAAAAAAGGACAACATAATCAAAAGAGTAATCAAGGTGAAAATCAAGAAGGTTGAAAGTAATAAAGATTGTAGGCTTTGAATAATGTGTTTTCAACCCTTGTGAATGTGGCTCAAAGTTTGTTTATATAGGTAGGGAAAAGGTAAGGTTTTTCCTTGTGTAAAACTAGCTCAAAACAAGTCCAAAATAACCCACTCACGCAAAGACATTCGAACGCCCCTCAAAAGCTACTCAAACGTAAAATTTTTGCCTCCAGGCGTTCGAACTCAAATACGAAAGCAACTCGAACTCACGTCGCGGACTGGATTAAGTTGCAACTTACAACGCTCGTAACTTTCTCATCCATTAGCCAAATCATGTGTTCTTTATATGTATGCCATTGTCTTCGAGTCTAATTTCCAATCACACTGACCTCATTTCAATTGGACTCTAAATATTCTGGAATATCCAAAAGAGTGAACGTCACTCTGATATCTTCATATGATATTGTCCAAATATTTATCCAATTTTTCCGAGATCTACAAGACTCGTTACAACTTAATTGAACTTTTTTTACGGACGTTGCCAACACACATGAAACTAGCAAAAAATAAACAACCATTACCTTAGTCAAACGTAAAGATTGGAAAATATTCGAACAAGACTATGTCGATAGAGGGTAGTAGGCCAGCCATTTTCAGTTGATCAGGACCCTATAACAAGCGCCTCGACAGAGCCGAAACGAAACATATACAATCGTCATATAGGGTAAAAAAATGTAAAACTATTAAGCATCATGACGAAAACATATTTTCAAAACTCTCGATGGAAATAAAGTTTTATGGTTTCAAAATATCAAAATATTTTCGAGCGTCAAGTCGAAATCATATAATCATGAACATATTCAAAACATGTACTTGAAACCCTTTCTTTTAAAACACTTATAAACATAACTTCAAATATTATATCATTAAATCAGAAATCATAACATAGTAAAAAATATAGATATCACTCACAGTGCTATGGCAAATCGAGAGCAGTACATGGCGTGAACGACCGTCAAGTATCATGTCGTCGATCTAAAGTCAAAATAACTGTTAGTAACGTGGAACATTTTCATATGACATAAAAGAATATGTAATGCATGGACACTTAATATTTCTGAATATAGGAGATATTTTTGGTATATATGAATTTTATGGGCATAGGTTTCGAGTTATGTATGTGTGATAGCAGAAACTTAGATTCTACTAGTTGTTAAGAATTTACTGCTCGATGCCTAACACTGAAATTTCACTATAATTAATTGGGAATGAATCTGCAGCTGAGATTTAAATATAATGTTGTTAATGTGTTTATTTTATTTTGGTTTTTACGGATCTCAATTTCAATTTCAGAAACTCAAGTTATAAATCAAATTTTAAAGGCCATTCATGCTGAAAAACTGTGTGCAATGGCAACAGGTCGCCTAACTTCAAAAATTTGGTTCGATCTCATCATAAGTTTACAAATTTTCATTTTTGGATATGTTACTCCCTTATGTGTCTAGTTTACCTGTAATTTTACAGTTCATCAACCAGACATATAGAACTCAAGTTATAAGCGACAAACACAGTCTGTCTGGAACGGGACAACAACTGACTACATTATCTATCTTCGTTATTTCCCCATCAATTTTTTTTCCTTTTTGTTGAGTTTCAATCAAGTCCCAAGGATCATAAATCATGCATAAACGAGTTGAACACACATCAAAGGAGGTGCGGAATAACTCACATTGATCGGTAGAGATGCAACGAAGATGGACCACGAACTGCTCTCCCTTGCTCGGCAGTGAGCTGCGCGTGGTAGGGGCTGCACGGTGGTGACTGGTTCGGCTTCTCCAAGATTCGGCCATTGATGGACACCATTGAAGCTCCAAGCTTCAAGCTTCCAAGCTCACGAACTCACTTCCCTATCACCTTTGTATCACTCATGGTGTGCTAGCACTAAGTCTTCTTCCTTGCTTCCCTTTTATTCGGTCAAACCAGAAATTTTGAGAAGATGAAACGATTCCAAACCGTGAAGGAAAAGAAGAATAAAAGAGAGGGAAAAGGGTTTTCACAAGAAACCGTAAAAAGAGAGAGAGAGAATGAATTAGAAAAAGAAAAAATGTAAAAGGTTTATTTATATTTTCCAAAAATTAAATAAGTCATTTACCATTTTCAATTTCAAAAAGCAAAGCATTTAATGCTTCCTTTCATCTCACATCAACTCAAATCAATCACTCAAATGTCACATCACTCAAAGTGACATGTGATTTGACGCTTGATGTGACTTGCGATTTGACGCTTGATTTGACTTGCGTGCCGCACTCGAATTCGAAATGCGAATGCGCTCGCAAACAATCCCGGGCTCGGGTTCGCTAATTCCAAATTAACGAATTTTCCGTTGCGTCGTAATTAAATGATCACGCCTAGCGAAATCACTATTCACATCGCTTAACGAATTAATTCTAAATTAATTCGTTCGCCCGAATTAAAATCTAATTTTAATTCCGCGTCGAAATCCAATTTCGTTTAATATATCAAATATATTAATTTACCGATTAATTCCAAATTAATCGTTTTCTCTCTTTAATTTATATTTTATCCCAGATAAAATATCTCCGTAATTAATCCCAGATTAATTTTCTCTCTCATCGAATTAATCCCAGATTAATTAAAGTGCGAGTCATACGTCATCGGTGAATCTTCAGGAATCGACCCATGAGATCTGCGGATATGTTGGCAGCAAAGACGGTCGTCGGACTATCCGAACACGTAAGTACCTCGTACTACGTTTATACCGATTTACAAGACAATGTTGGCTTCTAGCAAAGCGCCATGCCTACCCAATTCTCCAGAAATATTCTTACAGGAATATATATAGATCTGTATCAAGCGTAGTATATCGTAGTATTGTGCATATCGGCCCAGTATCGGATAGTCCACGTGCTAGGGCTGGCTTGATAAGTGTCTGCCCCGTCCGAAGCACATGTCGGATGTCTGGTAACTAGTCTCTATAATCGGATATGTATGACCTAGTCATAATATCCCGATGGTTGCGCAACACTTAAGAGCACTAATACCGTATCCTGCGTGACATCATCTCCACTATGACTGAAGTGATACTTCCGTCTTGACATCACACCCAATACACTACGACTCTCTGATAAACCCAGAAGTGGTGTACGCGGAACCGGTTAAAGCCCTGTACCACCAAGACCAAAGTCTATCGATTATCGTAAGTATTAGCGATGTAAGTCTCAGGTTAAGACTATACACACCTACCTTGATTGGCCTCCCATAGACACATAGTCATAATACCATGGGATTCCGAAGGGTCTATCCAGAGCGAAGCTGTTTCCCGTACCATCGGTGAAACACAACCTCCTATCGCACTTGCATAAGTATCCATTACTTATATATTGAGAACTATGCCGTTGTGCCCTCACAACGCGCACAAGTGCAATACTAGCATATTCCGCATTATCGATGTCCTATCTCGATAATACTACTCCGGCTAGGGATATTTAATGATTAATCCTTCGTGGACTGATACTGTCTCATATCATTCTCAATCCAGGAACTAATCATAGGGACCTCTCTTCATTTATATATCTATGGTGATCTAATCACAAATGATGAGAGTGCAATTTCCTTGTTACATAGTTAATTTGTACAACAACACCATGATCTGTACAAATAGTGACGCTATGGGTCATATTATCCAACAATCTCCCACTTGGCACATAGCCAGTCACTCAAGTGTCCCACACCCGAACTATGAATGGTTCGCTCAAATTGCTGAGGAAAGGTTTTCGTCAGCGGATTTGTTTAATTATCGTCTGACGCGATTTACACGATCATCACATCGCCACGATGTATGATCCGAACGAATCTGATGATATAGAAGTATATATCTGGATCGTCGATGAGACCTTTAATTCCTTAGCATGTGCTGACGCCTAGCTCAGCTGCTAACAGAACTATATCTAATCTAATTAGATTTATTTTCGATCCAAATGGCTTCTATTGCTGCCTCAGCTGCAGCAATAATCCACATTTGTTGTTTATTCGGCAACATTTATCTTGCTCGGAATATTTCCAGCTTACTGTCCCGTTATTCAAACTTTATAGTACCGCAGTATTTACCGGTTTGGAAACTTGCAGCAGTGATCCTAGTCACTTCAAGTTCTCCTACTCCATAATTTAAGACAGCATCTTTAGTTCTCTAAGATACTAATAGATGTCCTAACGTCAATCCAATGACTATCACTTGGATTGTCTGATTGTGACTCCATATGCTCAAAGCGTATGAGACACCATATCAAGTACATTTTAAATGTACAATTTCCCAAGAGTGTTAACAACTCCAAATCTATCCCTGTAGATCTTTATTCCTTGAATAAAGGTTGTTACTCCCCAGAATTCTACGGAGAATTTCTATGAAAGAATATCTATGAAAGCCAAGCTTTCACCAATTGCTTTATGGGAATTTCATTGTCAGTGCCCTCCCACTAACCTCCTTATATACACAAGAATTATTTCGTTTTGAGTCAAATCATAAACCATTATGATTATTTCAAAACGTCAGTTCCAAGAACCTTATGCTTGTTTCAATCCAAACATGGATCGAATAACCCGCAAACCTTGTTTGTCGGTTATACAAAATCGTCAGGATGTTGTAAGCATCCTCCAAAAGGTTTCCTTTTCAGGAAAGCGATTTTGATCTGCAACTGACACATTTCATAAATGAAATATGCAGTTATCAAAAGCATCTTCAAAATGGATTTACCATGGCAACAGGTTAAATGTTTCATTGTAATCAACACAATGTTGATAACTCTACCTTTTCTTTACAAGCCTAGCTTAGTACGTTGGTATGTTGCCTTTCATGTATGTCTTCCTTGAAGACTTATAAAGTACCAATAGGCACAATGTCTTATGGTACATCAACTAGTATCCAAACTTGTTGATATACATGGAATCCATTTTGGACTCATGACACTTTGTCATAATAGGGAGTCGATACCTTGTATCACTACCTCATACGTAATCAGTTGGTATACCTTAAAAGATTAACATCTTTATGAGGTGAGATCAGAAACCCATACCCCAGGTTGTTTTCTGATTCTCTCCGATCTACGCGGTTCTTGTGTATTCGAAGATTAATGGTATAAATTCATCATTGATGAACTATATTTGTTCCATTAGGAATAGGTGCCTTGAATAGTATTACTCCGATTTTCATCGAGTTTTACTATCCTCCCACTTACCACTGCATGTCTGTATTCCTCTCAGGAAAACTGCATGGTGAGCAACAATCTAATTGTTCTCTGGTGAGATGTATAAATACAGTACTTATGGTATCCCTAGGATAGCCTACAATTGACACTTATCCAATTTGGGTTCTAGTTTGGTATCATCCAAACATATACCTAGCATCTCAAATGGTCAGGAATGAGAAACCCGGTTTCTTTCCCGTTCTTATCTAATATGTAATCTGTCAAACAGATTATTATGGAACCTTATTCTAAAAAAGTTATTGCACTGTTTATCTGTATCCATTGAAGGAAATGGTAGCTCAAAGCGACTCATGATTAGCCTTATCATGTCTAACAGGATTCGGTTAATCCGTTCGGACACACCGTCACTTTGACGTGTTCCGGGAGGAGTCCTCTTTTGAAAGAATATTATACTCTTTCAAGTATATAAGAAACTTATTGCTTAAGTATTTTCCATTACGGTCTTACCATGACGGTATAATACTATAGCCGATCTGTTTGTCTATTTCATGTCGAAACTCTAAAAGTTTCTGATTTGTGTTCTTCAAAAGAAACACATAACCATAACATGATGCCACATCCGTTAAGGTCACGAAATATTCATGTTCACATCTAGCCTAGCTAGATATGGGCCCACTTACTTCACCATGAATAGGGCTAACAGGTCGGTGGCCCTAATACTATTACCAAGTAAATAGTATTTTAGGTACTTTACCTAAAAACTAGATTCGTAGACTTTATTTGAATAGTCAAATGAGTCATAGTACCCACTCTTCAAAAGTGTGGATATACGAGTCTTGTATAATTTTGTCACAGACAACAATGCCACAAATAAGTCTCTATTGATCAAATCAATTTGAGCTATTTATTTGTCATTTTATATGTTTGAGATTTTAATTATATTCAAATATAAATTCTGTTATTCACATCTAATGTGTTTATCTCAGTATCATCTTTATCTAATGAAACACTGAGTGTTCTAGAATATAAAGGTTTATCCACAATGGATTAAGCACTGATATATAGATAATGTCTCTAGTCAAACTAGTTACATTATAACAGTTCCTAATTTAAGTACACACCCGAAGGGTAGTTCCTAAACTTAGGTATCTACGGTCGAAACAGCGACTTTCGTCCCGTTTCCGATTCGCAGAGCAATCTCAGCTTGAAGTCAGTATCCTGCTCAAAGCAGATTCTGAACATCAATACATATATTTTATGTACCACACTAAGTATTAAAATCTAATTTCAATACTAGCTGTGAACATAACTAAGACAAAACCTTTCAAAGTCAGAGCCTTGCCCTTTCTTTAATTCCTTCGTGTCTGCCATATCCAAATGGTAGTCACTTTGGTATATGTCAATTATCATTTTCAATATTTTAAGAACCTTAGGCCAAGCCTTGGGTTTTTAGAATATCGAAACGATGTGCACCTCGTGCTACATGCCTAATTGCAAACTTTGACTTTATCTCCTCTATAATAGTCAATTAATTCTCCAAGAATTATAAATTGCAATTTTAATACTTCTTAAATCTAAAATTATATTTATGACAAGTATATTAAATTAAGCATTAAAGTCATCATCACATAAATCTTCCAAAGATTTTATGCTCTACTTATTTTGCTTAGTTTTGGGCTTAAGGTATAATAAGTTATTTTATCAAATAAAGTAACCTATTATTTATTCTCAATTTGAAAATTAAATCATTTAAAATATTTTAATCCCAGATTATATTTTAAATATCCAACTTTTCAATTTTATCTTGATTGCAATAGTCCAACTATTTAATCAACGATTAGTGGTACTATATATATTATAATGATTATAATAGTCCAACTATCTAATCAAATATAATCCAAATTAATTAACCTCAATTACATTGATTACTATAATCCATTATAAAATCAATTGTAAACTGAAATTAATTAATTCAAATATATTGATTATATAATCCAATTATATATAATCAAGTATAATACAGTCCAACTGTTTATTAAAACAACAATTTAAATATTAGTCCAACTAACATTTAATATTACGACGAAATAATTTGAATGAGCGCGTATGGCGAGTAATTGAACGAGTATTGCAAATTCAATTCTTGCCTCCCACTATTTTTCGGCGAGCCTCTAACCCTCTGTCGAGTACTCGGGAAACCGTGTTCCTAGTGGGCTAGGATCCCGTTAAATATCACACAACATCTTGACTCCCGAATTAAAATTAAATTACATGATTAAATCCAATTTAATACGTATTTAATTCTAATTCATTATTTAATTCTAAATTAAATATTACACTTTAAAAATAAACCTTTACGATTTAAATTCCAAATTTAATCGTTACGGGTCTCAAAGCCCGATTAATATCCAATATTAATTAATTAAAGTCCAATGGGCTTTTAATTAATTTCTTGAGGCGTGGACTTTTGGTCAACTCGGGTCAAACCGAATAACCAAAATCCAATCCGGGAGTTACTCCATAAGCCCATAAATTAATTTAGGCCCATTAGGCCCAATTAAACGTTAAAGGTTCATTAGTCGCATTTGGGCCTTTTGGAAGCGGTTTTGGGCCTAATTGGATCCAACCAATTTTGGCCTAAACCAACTTTGTACAACAAAGTCCAATAAACCCAATAACAACTTTAAAAGCCCAAATCCAATTTTAAGGCCCAATAATTTAATTTCAAAAATTCCAAATTTTCCAATTAAATTACTAAAGTGTATAGCATTATTAATTACCCAAATCAAAGTTTCCAAAAGACTAAATTTGTCCAATTAATCATGTTTAACATCAATGAATCATGTCCAACATAATTTGATCAAAATCAAACCCAATTTCATGCTTCAAGTGTCTCGGCCAAAGAGGGAAATTATGCCCAAATCAAATTCAATCCAATTGAACCAAATTAAACATAAATTCAACATCCCCAAATGATTTGCAAGTCATCCAATGAACAAAAAATCAAAAATCCAAGACAATATTAGGGTTCATATTTTCGGCCATCACAAGCAAATTGGGGAAAATTGTTCCAAACACTTTTTCATCAATTGATCTAATCAATCATCAATTAAACAACATTTAAGCATTCTAAATCATCCAATTTCATTAAGCATGCTCAAAATCAAGTTTACCCAAATTAAAGTTTTGGCCAACAATAAGCAAATTGGGGAAAATCAATCCAATTAATTTTTCTTCAAATTGATTACATATAACTCTAAGTTATTCATATACAAACATTCTTAAACAAACAATTTGTCAAAATCATGCTTAAATCAAAAAGCCCCAAATTTTGCTCAAGAACCCTAAAAACGTTTTATGCACAAATGGCTCAAGATACCATTGTTGAGTTTCAATCAAGTCCCAAGGATCATAAATCATGCATAAACGAGTTGAATACACATCAAAGGAGGTGCAGAATAACTCACATTGATCGGTAGAGATGCAACGAAGATGGACCATGAACTGCTCTCCCTTGCTCGGCAGTGAGCTGCGCGTGGTAGAGGCTGCACGGTGGTGACTGGTTCGGCTTCTCCAAGATTCGGCCATTGATGGACACCATTGAAGCTCCAAGCTTCAAGCTTCCAAGCTCACGAACTCACTTCCCTATCACCTTTGTATAACTCATGGTGTGCTAGCACTAAGTCTTCTTCCTTGCTTCCCTTTTATTCGGTCAAACCAGAAATTTTGAGAAGATGAAACGATTCCAAACCGTGAAGGAGAAGAAGAAGAAAAGAGAGGGAAAAGGGTTTTCACAAGAAACCGTAAAAAGAGAGAGAGAGAATGAATTAGAAAAAGAAAAAATGTAAAAGGTTTATTTATATTTTCCAAAAATTAAATAAGTCATTTACCATTTTCAATTTCAAAAAGCAAAGCATTTAATGCTTCCTTTCATCTCACATCAACTCAAATCAATCACTCAAATGTCACATCACTCAAAGTGACATGTGATTTGACGCTTGATGTGACTTGCGATTTGACGCTTGATTTGACTTGCGGGCCGCACTCGAATTCGAAATGCGAATGCGCTCGCAAACAATCCCGGGCTCGGGTTCGCTAATTCCAAATTAACGAATTTTCCGTTGCGTCGTAATTAAATGATCACGCCTAGCGAAATCACTATTCACATCGCTTAACGAATTAATTCTAAATTAATTCGTTCGCCCGAATTAAAATCAAATTTTAATTCCGCGTCAAAATCCAATTTCATTTAATATATCAAATATATTAATTTACCGATTAATTCCAAATTAATCGTTTTCTCTCTTTAATTTATATTTTATCCCAGATAAAATATCTCCGTAATTAATCCCAGATTAATTTTCTCTCTCATCGAATTAATCCCAGATTAATTAAAGTGCGAGTCATACGTCATCGGTGAATCTTCAGGAATCGACCCATGAGATCTCCGGATATGTTGGCAGCAAATACGGTCGTCGGACTATCCGAACACGTAAGTACCTCGTACTACGTTTATACCGATTTACAAGACAAGGTTGGCTTCTAGCAAAGCGCCATGCCTACCCAATTCTCCAGAAATATTCTTACAGGAATATATATAGATCTGTATCAAGCGTAGTATACCGTAGTATTGTGCATATCGGCCCAGTATCGGATAGTCACGTGCTAGGGCTGGGGCTGGATAAGTGTCTGCCCCGTCCGAAGCACATGTCGGATGTCTGGTAACTAGTCTCTATAATCGGATATGTAAGACCTAGTCATAATATCCCGATGGTTGCGCAACACTTAAGAGCACTAATACCGTATCTTGCGTGACATCATCTCCACTATGACTGAAGTGATACTTCCTTCTTGACATCACACCCAATACACTACGACTCTCTGATAAACCCAGAAGTGGTGTACGCAGAACCGGTTAAAGCCCTGTACCACCAAGACCAAAGTCTATCGATTATCGTAAGTATTAGCGATGTAAGTCTCAAGTTAAGACTATACACACCTACCTTGATTTCGGCCTCCATAGACACATAGTCATAATACCAATGGGATTCCGAAGGGTCTATCCAGAGCGAAGCTGTTTCCCGTACCATCGGTGAAACACAACCTCCTATCGCACTTACATAAGTATCCAATACTTATATATATGAGAACTATGCCGTTGTGCCCTCACAACGCGCACAAGTGCAATACTAGCCTATTCCGCATTATCGATGTCTTATCTCGATAATACTCCGGCTAGGGATATTTAATGATTAATCCTTCGTGGACTGATACTGTCTCATATCATTCTCAATCCAGGAACTAATCATAGGGACCTCTCTTCATTTATATATCTATGGTGATCTAATCACAAATGATGAGAGTGTAATTTCCTTGTTACATAGTTAATTTGTACAACAACACCATGATCTGTACAAATAGTGACGCTATGGGTCATATTATCCAACACTTTTATCCAACCACCCTCAACGAAATTTCCATTATTATAAGCACTCTTCATAATATAAAAAACATGTTTAATTTATTAATTTAACTTAAGTTTGGCATTACGTCGAACACTTGGTGCGCGAAATGCCCAAACATCATCATTTTCACAACCTTAGGCATCTCTACCCCAATTCTATATATCAAATGCATACATTACCCATCAATACTTTATTTTTCATTTAAAAACAACCTTCCCTTTCTTTCTTGCTTGGCCGATTCGCACCCTTCTTCCAACTCAAAATTTTACAGCATTATACCTAACCAACACAAACCAGCATCCATCATCATCATTTAAATAATAAAACAACCCATATTCATAAGGTACCATCCGGCCAAGATAAAATTTTGAGAGCCTTAGGATTTTTAAACACCAATCAAATTCATTTCATGTCAAACATCATTCCAAGCATCTATTATCATCCATAACCATGAAAGAAACAAAAACACATCCCTTACTTACCAAGACAGTTTTGGCCAGCCCCTTAGGGAATAAAAATTTAGGAATTCAACAAAATAAAGCTCAATGCATGAGTAATATATCATAAGAAGCATGAAAATGTATGCTACAAACTCTACTATAAGTTAAATGCAAAGATATGAAATTAAAGGATGGAAATAAGATAGGAAGCCTACTTGTGTGAAGGTGAAGCTTGAAATTATCAAAATATACTTGAGAAATTGGAAACCTTTGAAGAACCAAAAAAATGGCATGATTGATTTCTATTTTTATAACATCCGGTGATCTCGACTACTGTTACATTGTAAGACACGTATCACGTAATATAAATTATATTTGAATACATGTATGTTCATGAAATGACTTTGGGGATAATCGTAAATTCTTCGAAATCCGATACGAAATTGTACGATATTCTATTCCGGATAACTCATGGTATTTAAGCCGTAACTTTTTCATACGATCTCTGATTTTTATGAACTTTATATCCTTGGAAAGTTAATATTGAGACCTACAACTTCCGCGTTGAATAGTTTTCCAAAATCGAATTAGAAACAAGCCGATTATACAGATAAAAAAATGGATGAATAGTACCCGAGGATGAGTCTAGAGAACTCTCAAAATCTCTCAAAATTTATGATTTTTCTTCATTAAAAAATTACACAAATCAACCAAATAAGTCCAAGTATAAATAAGGGACACTATTCACTAATCCTTAACACTTGGGAAGAAGAAAGAAACATGGAAGAAGAAGAAGAAATAAATAAATAAAGAAGAAAGAGAGAAGAAGAAAAAAGGAAAAATGGAGGATACAAACACCAATCCTCACATATCAAGTTAAGAAGAAGATTAGCAGCCATTGAAGTCTTGGAGAATGAAGAAAATCAAATAAGTTGAGGTAAAGAAACTTGACCCAAAACTTGAGTTAAGGATTTTCGAAGAGATAATATTATGTTAGTGTGTTTAGCATGGTAGCAATTGCATTGAGGTGGATAGAAAACTAAGAAATTGATTTCATTAAAAAATGTTCAAGAATTAAGGAATTTTAGATGATGATTTTAAGTTAAGATTTATGAGATTAAAGGGTTGTTTGTTGGTCTCTAAGGCCATGTGAATACAAAAGTAAGAATGGCGCAAACAATACTCACTTTGATCGGATGTTGGATGTGTCAAATACGAAAATTTCCTCCTTAAAGTTTCGGCCAAGGTCTCCTTTGAATGTGAAATCCAAGCTCCAAGCTTTTGATGATGATTCCAAGCTCAAAGGTAGGTTTCCCTATCACCTTAGATGATTCCTTGTAAGTGCTAACTTGTGAAATTTTTGCTACAAAAATTCCAAATCTTCCTTGTAACTCTCGGCAATGAGAGAAATGGAGAGGGAGAGTAATTTTGGTTTCCAAAACCGTGAGAGAGAGAGAGGAGAAGATGAAGTGAAGTTGACTTGTGTTAATTGATTTCAAAAATCAAAAGAAATATATACCAAACATTTGGTATATGTCACTCAAGTCATCAACTTTACCAAGTGTGTTGAACAAGTCTTCACCAACTCACCAAAACCCATCACCATAAAGTTAATTAAAGTGACAAGTGATGTGACATGTGGGCCCCACTAAATTCAAAATCCGAGTGGACCCGCAAACACTCTCTGGCTTGGGTTCGTTAATTCCAAATTAATGATTTTCCGTTGCAACGTAATTAAATCAAATTTATTTAAATAATTATGCCTAGCAAAATTACTATTCACATCGCTAGCGAATTAATTCTAAATTAACTCGTTCGCTCGAATTAAAATCCAATTTTAATTCTGCGTCGAAATCTAATTTCGTTTAATATATCGAATATATTATTTTATCGATTAATTCCAAATTAATCGTTCTCTCTCTTTAAATAGTATTTTATCCTAGATAAAATCTCTCCGTAATTAATCCTAGATTAATTATGTTCGAATCATACGTCATCGGTGAATCTTCGGGAAGTGACCCATGAGATCCATGGAAATGTTGGCAGTAAATCCGATTGTCGGACTATCTGAACACGTACGTACCTCATACTACGTTTTTACCGATTTACGAGACATGGTTGGCTTCTAGCAAAGCACCGTGCCTACCCAATTCTCCAGAAATATTCTTAAGGGAATATATAATCTATGTCAGGCGTAATATATGTAGTATTGCGTATTTCGATCAAGTATCTGTAGGTTTCTATTATTAGTCCCAAAGAAAGTATAAGCCAATGAAACACACGATTTATACATGCAAAGCTTGAAGCATGGCGGAATCATACTTACAAAGCTTGTGACGAAAAATGATGAAGAAAATCCTTGAGTCTTCAAGGAGGAAACTTTAGGCCAAGAACAAAAGGGAGAGAAGCTTCAAGCCTTTTAGTATTCCAAGCTCCAAGGTTGTTTCCCTATCACCTCCTTTGATCCTTCATTGTGCTAGCAAAATGGAGAAGATGAAAAACAATTTTTCTTGCCCTGTTGAAGCTCTCGGCGTGAGCAAGAAGAAGAGGGAGAGAAGGCTTTTGGTATGCTTTACTTTTCTCTTCTTGTTTTCCAAAAACCGTGAGAAGTGTAATAATAATTACCAAAATATTTGGTAAATACGCTTCCAAAAAGGTGAAAAGTTTTCCCTCCAAAAAGCCATTAAATGGCCTCACCCACTTACATCGTGAATAGTGACAATGTGTCACTCAATAAAGGTGACTTGTTACATCCATCAACTAGTCGTGTCAAGTGATGAGACTTCGCGATGTGATTTGCGGGTCCCACTCGTTTCAAAATACGAATGTGTCCGCAAACACTTTCCGTCTCGGTTTCGCTAATTCCGAATTAACGAATTTCCGTCGCGACGTAAATTAAATAATTATGCCTAGCGAAATTACTATTCACATCGCTAACGAATTAATTCTAAATTAATTCGTTTGCCCGAATTAAAATCCGATTTTAATTCCGCGTCAAAATCTAATTTCGTTTAATATATCAAATATATTATTTTATCGATTAATTCCAAATTAATCGTTCTCTCTCCTAATTAGGCATTTTATCCAAGATAAAGTTTCTCCGCAATTAATCCAAGATTAATAAAGTCCGAATCAAACATCATAGGTGAATCTTCAGGAAGCGACCCAAGAGATCTCCGGATATGTTGGCAGTAAATACGGTCGTCGGATAATCCGAACACGTACGTACCTCGTACTACGTTTTTACCGATTTACAAGACAAGGTTGGCTTCTAGCAAAGCGCCATGCCTACCCAATTCTCCAGAAATATTCTTATTGGAATATTAGATCTTTATCAAGCGTAGTATACCGTAGTATTGCGTACATCGATCCAGTATCGGACGATCACATGTTAGGCCTGGGGCTGGAAATGTGTCTGCCCCGTACGAAACATATATCGGACATCAAACAACTAGTCTCTTTAAATCGGACAATCCTGACCTGGTCACATTGTCCCGACGGTTGCAACCTTTTATAGAGTACTAGTTCTGTATCCTGCGTGATCATCATCTCCATATATCTGAAGTGATACTTCCATCTTGACATCACATCCAGTACACTACGATTCTCGATAAACCCAGAAGAGGTGTACACAGAACCGGTTAAAGCCCCGAACCACCAAAACCAAAGTTTACCGATTGTCGCAAGTACTAGCGATGCAAGTCTCAGGTTAAGACCATATACACCTACCCTGATGCGGCCTCCCATAGACACGCAGACATACTACCAATGGGATTCCGCGGGGTCTATCCAGAGCGAAGCTGTTTCCGTACCATCGGTAAAACACAACCTCCTATCGCACTTGCATAAGTATCCAATACTTAAATATATGAGAACTATGCCGTTGTGCCATCACAACGCGCACAAGTGCAATACTAGTCTATTCCGCATTATCGATGTCTGATCTCGATAATACTCGACTAGGGATATTTAATGATTAAACCTTTTATATTGATACTGTCTCATATCATCTCAATACGGAACTAATCATATGGACTTTTGCCATTAATATATTAAAGTAAGCATTTTACAAAACGGCAAAAGGCAATTTCATTATTACATAGTTAATTTCGTACAAGAATACAATATCATTTACAAAACAGTGACGCTATGGGTCATATGTCTAACAGTATCGGATGTCACATGCAAGGCCTAGGGCTGGAATAGTGTATTCCCCGTACGAAGCATATATCGGATTACAAGTAACTAGTCTCTTTAAGCGGATAATCATGACCATGTCATATTATCCCGATGGTTGCAACCAATTAGAGTACCAGTTATGTATCTCTGCGTGATCATCATCTCCATATGACTGAAGTGATACTTCCATCTTGACATCACACCCAATACACTACGATTCTCAATAAACCCAGAAGAGTGGTACACAGAACCTGTTAAAGTCCTGGACAACCAAAACCAAAGCGTATTGATTGTCGCAAGTACTAGCGATGCAAGTCTCAGGTTAAGGCCAAATACACCTACCCTGTTGCGGATTCCCATAGACACATAGTCATACTACCAATGGGATTCTGCGGGGTCTATCCAGAGCGAAGCTGTTTCCGTACCATCGGTAAACAAAACCTCCTATCACACTTGCATAAGTATCCAATACTTAAATATATGAGAACTATGATGTTACGCTTCCATAACACGCACAAGTGCAATACTAGTCTATTCCACATTATCGATGTCCAATCTCGATAATACTACGATTAGGGATATTTAATGATTAAACCATTATGGATTGATACTGTCTCATATCTTATAATTCGGAACTAATCATAAGGACTTTTATCATTTATATATTTAAGTAATCAAATTACAAAATGATAAAATGCAATTTCATTGTCACATAGTTAATTTGTACAAAAACCACAATGTCTTTTACAAATAGTGACGCTATGGGTCATAATTGTCTAACAATCTCCCACTTGGCCTATAGTCAGTCACTGAAGTATCTAATACCTGAACTATGTACATGTCGCTCAAACTTTTGCTGAGGAATAGTTTTCGTCAGCGGATCTGCAATGTTGTCATCTGATGTGACCTTCTCGATCTTCACATCGTCACGATGTATGATCTCACGAACCAGATGGAAACGTCAAAGAACATGCTTGGATCATTGATGAGACCACGGTTCCTTAGCCTGAGCTATAGCCCCGTTATTGTCACAAGATAATGGAACAGACTCAGCTGCTAACAGAACTACTCCTAATCCAATTAGGAATTTACGGATCCAAACTGCCTCTTTTGTTGCTTCAGCTGCAGCAATGTACTCCGTTTCAGTTGTTGAATCGGCAACAGTCTCTTGCTTGGAAGATTTCCAGCTTACTGCTCCGTTATTCAAACAAAATATGTACCCGGATTGCGACTTGCAGTCATCTTTATCGGTTTGGAAACTTACATCGATAAACCCAGTTACCTCAGGTTCTCCATCTCCATAGATTAAGAAAGCATCCTTAGTTCGTCTAAGATACTTTAGGATATTCTTAACCGCCATCCAGTGACCATCACCTGGATCGGCCTGATAGCGACTACACATGCTCAAAGCATACGAGACATCAAGTCGCGTACATATCATGGCATACATGATCGATTCGACTGCCGAGGTGAACGGTATCCGACTCATGTTGTCTCTATCATCTTGAGTTTTAGGACACATGTCCTTAGATAGAGTGACGCCATGCGACACTGGCAACAGTCCCCTCTTGGAATGATCCATGTTGAATCTCTCCAACACTTTCTCAATGAACGTGCTCTGGGAGAGTCCAAGCAGCTTTCTAGATCTATCTCGGTAGATCTTTATTCCTAAAATAAAGGCTGCTTCTCCTAGATCCTTCATGGAGAATTTTAATGAAAGCCAAACTTTCACCGATGCTAACATGGGAATGTCAATGCCAATAAGCAATACATCATCAACGTAAAGGATAATGAATGTCAGTGTGTTCCCACTAACCTTCTTATATACACAAGGATCATCTTCGTTTTGAACGAAATCATATTCTTTTATGATCTCATCAAAACATTGGTTCCAAGAACGCGATGCTTGCTTCAATCCATAAATGGATCGATTTAACTTACAAACCTTGTTTGCAAGTCTTGGTACGACAAAACCGTCAGGTTATTGCATATAAACATCCTCCAAAAGGTTTCCGTTAAGGAAATCAGTTTTGACGTCCATCTGCCATATCTCGTAATCGAAATATGCATCAATAGCAAGTATTATCCGAATAGATTTAATCATGGCAACAGGTGAAAAAGTTTTGTCGTAATCAACACCATGTCGTTGACGATACCCTTTCGCTACAAGCCTAGCTTTGTACGTTTGTATGTTGCCATCCATGTCGGTCCCAATAGGCTTTACGCCTTCTGGTGCATTAACCAGTGTCCAAACTTTGTTGGTGTACATGGAATCCATTTCGGAATTCATGGCATCTTGCCATAAACTGGAGTCGATACCTTGTATCACTTCCTCATATGTAGCCGGTTCATCTTCCTCAATAAGATTAATATCCACATGAGGTGAGATCAGAAACCCATACCTCTCAGGTTGTTTTCTTACTCTCTCCGACCTACGCGGTCCTTGTGTATTCGAAGATTGTGGTACAGTCTCATCCCTGATGAACTGTTCATGTTCCGTTAAGGATTCTGTGCCAGGAATAGTATCACTCCGATTTTCATCGAGTTCTACATTCCTCCCACTTATCACTGCATTTAGGAATTCCTTCTCAAGGAAAACCGCATGTAGAGCAACAAATACTTTTTTCTCTTGTGGGTGATAGAAGTAATATCCTTTGGTTTCCCTAGGATATCCTAAAAATAGGCATTTATCCGATTTGGGTTCTAGTTTGGTACCTTCCAAACATTTGATGTATGCCCAGCAACCCCAAATCTTCATGAATGAGAAACCCGATTTCTTTCATGTCCATATTTCATACGGAGTCTATTGAACAGACTTTGACGGAACCTTATTCAAAATTAGTATTGCAATGTTCAATGCATATCCCCAGAAGGAAATAAGTAGCTCTGTGCGACTAATCATAGACCTTACCATGTCTAATAAAGTTCGGTTTCTCCGTTCGAACACAGCGTTTAATTGGAGTCCACTATGAAATAATACCATATTCTTTCAAGTAATCGAGAAACTCATTGCTCAAGTATTCGCCACCACGGTCCGACCGTAATGTCTTAATACTTTTGCCGGTCTGTTTTTCTACTTTGTGTCGAAACTCTTTGAATTTCTCAAAGGTTTCCGACTTGTGTCTCATAAGATACACATAACCATAACGTGATGCATCATCCATAAAGGTTACGAAGTATTCATTTCCACATCTAGTCTGGCTAGACATGGGCCCACATACGTCATTATGAACGAGGGCTAACAGTTCGGTGGCACGTGCACATTTACCACTAAAAGGTGATTTAGGCATTTTGCCTAATAAACAAGATTCATAGACGTCAAAGGAATTTGGATCAAATCTGTCCAAGTACCAACTATTCGAAAGTGGGGATATACAAGTCTTGTTTATGTGTCCCAGACGACAATGCCACATATAAGTTTCATCTTTGTTCCTTACTTTAAGCCTTTTGTTTGTTACATTATATGTCTGAGATTGATTCATATTCAAAATATAAAGACCATTATTTACATCAGTAGTGCAAATTTCCATATCATTTTTATACATAAAACACCAAATGTTTCTAAATACAAAAGTGTACCCACATTGGGCTAACATAGATACAAAAATAATATTCCTAGTCAAACTAGGTACATAATAACAGTCTATAAGTTTAAGTACATGCCCCGAGGGCAGTTCCAAAACAAAAGTACCAACGGCCAAAACGGCGACTCGTGTCCCATTTCCAACGCGGAGGTCAATCTCTCCTGATGCCAGTCTCCTGCTAATCTGCAGATCATGCACATCAGTACATATATGAGTACCACAACCAGAATCAAAAATCCAATTTTTAAAACTAGTAGTAGACATGTTTATTTCTATAACAAACATACCTGAAGCCGGTGCCTTACCCACTTTGATTTCCTTCATGTGTGCCTTGTACTCGCGGTAGTCACGCTTCCAGTGACCCCACTTCCCGCACTGCAGACATACATCTTGGGATTTGTCCTTACCCTTACTAGAAGGTTTTGACGATTTGGCCTTGCCTTTCTTTTTCTTCTTCTTCTTTACACCTTCAGTCGCCTTGGGCCAAGCACTCGGAGTCTGAGATGTTGAAGCGAAGCGCACCTCGCGCTTCTTGCCCTTAAGGAGCTCTTTTTCTGCTTTGCGCAGTATGGACATCAAATCTCCAAGAGTTTGGTCTTGGTTCAACATGTTGTAGTTCATGATGAACCCACTCCAAGTGTCGGGGAGAGACTGTAGGATCAAATCTACTGAAGACTCAGCCTCGAAGACGATGCCCATCTGTCCGAGCTGCTCAATATCAGAAATCATCTGTGACACATGGTGCTCAACAGACGTACCCTCTGACATGCGAGCGCGGAAGAGCTTCTTCTGTAACTCATATCTTTGCGATCTAAGATTATATCGGTGAAGATCATGCAACTTCGCCATCATCTCATAGGGATCTAATCCCTTGTTTTGACGACGGAATTACGGAGTCATAACAGCAAGCATTACCGATTGAGCTGTCGCGTTGTCATAGCTATGAGTCTTCCAAAGCTCTAGCTCAAGCAACTGATCAGGTCGAGGCTTAGGCCCAAAAGGTCTCTCTATAGTGTAGAGTAACTTCTCGGATCCCAGAACAATTCTGAGATTCATACCCCAGTCTTGAAAGTTTGTGCCATTAAAGACATTATCGCCCATGACAATATCCCTAATGCTTAACTTTCCTGTCATCTTAACAGCAATAGTCAAACTATTCGATTAACAATGTATGGGTACAGTCTAACTGTTACAAGAAAAATAATAATATATTAGTCCAACTAATAAAATAATTGACGAAATAATTTGAAAGAGCGTAGAGCTAAGTATTTGAATGAAATTGCAAATTCAATACTAGCCTTCTATTATTTTTCGGCGAGCCTCTAACCCTCTGTTGAGTACTCGGGAAACCTAGTTTCCTAGTGGGCTAGGATCCCGTTAAATAACACACAACCTTGACTTTGGCCAATAAGTTGTATGATATTTAACTAGGTAGATCTCTAAGATCAATTGAATCTCATCCAATTCCTAGATCCGGTAGGTGGACATCCAAGTCCGAAACATATATACAATATATATGTCAATATATCCAATATATTTTCCTAACCTTTTCTCCTCTGAATCAACTAAGCATTGGCTATGGCACAACAAGCTTAATGATTCCAGTTAAGCGGAACCCATTGACTTTGGAAAGCTTCGTAATCGATGTCGATAGACAAGAAGTGATCTTGACTTTGACCAAGAAATCACAACTTGGACAAGACATACGATATGGAACAAAGCCTTCATGATTCAAACACATCCGCGATGGACAAAGGTCTTGACTTTGGCCAACAAACCATGCCAATCTTGGATCTTGAGTAAGAATCACTCAATGGAAGGAAAACGCTTAATATTTATTGAGGGTTTTTCACGTAAATTGGAAACCAATTTATTATCTTTGTTAGGTCTCATCATACACCCTTAAGCAAGCATTCTAAAAGCATAATAAGGCACGGTAAATAAATTAATAATGATATGCGGATAGATATCTCACAGATTGTTCCTAGAACAAATCACTTCATTTCCTCTCCCCGGCTAGCACTATTTTTACTTCTACCCAATTACATAATAAAATTAAAGAAACCTCATTAACATTGAGGGGAATTAGGTGAGAAGAGAATTACAAAGAATCGAGAGATAAGGCTGGACACGCAGGTCCAATTTAATAAATTCTAAATTTAGAAAAATTTCCAAAATTGCCATTTCCCTTGTAATATCTATCCGATATACATTATTCATTCAACACATCCATGTATTCACACAAAGCATGTTATTCAATCAATCTAATCCAATTAATTATTCTTTGAATAAAGTGATCATCCAATGTTCAAACAACGATTTTATTTGCGCGAGTCCAACTCGTTTAAGAATAAGTACTCAAAGTACGAATTCTTGAATTATATCGAACTATAATTTAAATCTAATTTAATTCGTATTCAATACTAATTCTATATTTAATTCCAAATTAAATAATTACACTTGTAAATGCATCTTTATGACTTAGATTCCAAATCTAATCTAAATGGGTCTCAAAGTCCAATTAACATCCAATGTCATTTAATTAAAGTCCAATGGGCTTTCAATTAATTTCTTAAGGCATGGAATTTGGTCAATATAGGTCAAACCCAAATTCCAAAGCCCAATTAAGGAATCACCCTATTTGCCAAGAAACCAATTTCGGCCCATTAGGCCCAATTAAACATAAAAGGCTCATTTGTCATATTTGGACTTAATGGAATGGTTTAGGCCCAATTTGGATCCAATCCAATTGACCTAAACCAACTTGGCCCAACCAAGCCCATTAGGCCCAAATACAACATTTTAAGCCCAATTCTAAATTAAGCCCAACTAATTAAATTTTAATATTCTAAATATCATGATTTAATTAATTAAAGTGCTTAGCCATGATTAACTATTTAAATTAACATTTCCAAAATACTAATCAAATCAATAAATCAATTAATCATGCTTATTCATCATCAATACATGTCCAATATTATTGTTACAAAATCATCTCATTTCCATGCTTATAGCTCACGGCATTAGTAGGGATTTTATACCCGATTCCGTTTTCAATCCGATTTAATCTCAAATCAGTATTTCCCAAGTCTTTAAACTCATCCAATGATCAAAAGAACAAAAAAATACCATGACTTTAGGGAGCATATAGTATTCGGCCATCATATAGCATTTGGGGAAAATTAATACAATTCAATTTTCTTCAAATTGATCATGTATAACTCCAAGTTATTAAAATACAAGCATACTCAAACAAACAATTTGATTAAAACATGCTCAAATCAAATTTACCCAAATTTTAGTATATAAACCCTAATCAATTTCATACTCAAATAGGCTCTGATACCATTCTTGGTCTCTAAGAACATCCCAAGATCATTTAAGCAATGAAACATGTGAATACAAAAGTAAGAATGGCGGAAACAATACTCACTTTGATCGGATGTTGGATGCGTCAAATATAAAAATTTCCTCTTTGAAGTTTCGGCCAAGGTCTCATTTGAATGTGAAATCCAAGCTCCAAGCTTTTGATGATGATTCCAAGCTCAAAGGTAGGTTTCCCTATCACCTTAGATGATTCCTTGTAAGTGCTAGCTTGTGAAATTTTTGCTACAAAAATTCCAAATCTTCCTTGTAACTCTCGGCAATGAGAGAAATGGAGAGGGAGAGTAATTTCGGTTTCCAAAACCGTAAGTGAGAGAGATGAGAAGATGAAGTGAAGTTGACTTGTGTTAATTGATTTCAAAAATCAAAAGAAAGCTATACCAAACATTTGGTATATGTCACTCAAGCCATCAACTTTACCAAGTGTGTTGAACAAGTCTTCACCAACTCACCAAAACCCATCACCATAAAGTTAATTAAAGTGACAAGTGATGTGACATGTGGGCCCCACTAAATTCAAAATCCGAGTGGGCCCGCAAAAACTCCCGGACTTCGGTTCGTTAATTCCAAATTAATGATTTTCCGTTGCAACGTAACTAAATCAAATTTAATTAAATAATTATGCCTAGCAAAATTACTATTCATGTCGCTAGCGAATTAATTCTAAATTAACTCGTTAATTATGTTCGAATCATACGTCATCGGTGAATCTTCGGGAATTGACCCATGAGATCCCTGGATATGTTGGCAGTAAATCCGGTCGTCAAACTATCCAAACACGTACGTACCTCGTACTACGTTTTTACCAATTTACGAGAGATGGTTGGCTTCTAGCAAAGCACCGTGCTTACCCAATTCTCCAGAAATATTCTTAAAAGAATATATAATCTATGTCAGGCGTAGTATACGTAGTATTGCGTATTTCGATCTAGTATTGGATGTCACATGCAAGGCCTATGACTGGAATAGTGTCTGCCCCGTACGAAGCATATATCGGTTTACAAGCAACTAGTCTCTTTAATCGGATAATCATGACCATGTAATATTTTCCCGATGGTTACAACCAATTAGAGTACCAGTTCTGTATCCCTGCGTGATCATCATCTCCATATGACTGAAGTGATACTTTCGTCTTGACATCACACCCAATACACTACGATTCTCAATAAACCCAGAATAGGCGTACACAGAACCTGTTAAAGTCCTGGACGACCAAAACCAAAGCGTATTGATTGTCGCAAGTACTAGCGATACAAGTCTCAAGTTAAGACCAAATACACCTACCTTGATGTGGATTCCCATAGACACATAGTCATACTTCCAATGGGATTCCGTGGGGTCTATCCAGAGCGAAGCTGTTTCCGTACCATCGGTAAACACAACCTCCTATCACACTTGCATAAGTATCCAATACTTAAATATATGAGAACTATGTTGTTACGCTTCCATAACGCGCACAAGTGCAATACTAGTCTATTCCGCATTATTGATGTCCAATCTCGATAATACTACGACTAGGGATATTTAATGATTAAACCTTTATGGATTGATACTGTCTCATATCTTATCATCCGGAACTAATCATAAGGACTTTTATCATTTATATATTTAAATAATCAAATTACAAAATGATAAAATGCAATTTCATTGTCACATAGTTAATTTATACAAAAACCACAATGTCTTTTACAAATAGTGACGCTATGGGTCATAATTGTCTAACATTGTTGTGGTAATGGTATTTTGGTATATGAAGTGTGAATATTGAAGTTTAAAGTGTTGTTTGAGTAAAGGTTGTAGTGTTGGAGTGTGGGAAGTGTTTTTGGACAAACTAGACATGAAAGAGTTGGTGTTGGGGCCTGAAAACAGGCGAGCGCCGCGACGCTAGTAGGCCAACATTGTGACCCGTACTAGGTAGATGGCCTCTGGTTCAGTTTTATCGAGTGAACGTCGTGACGTGTAAAGCTCGGTGTCATGATGCGAAATAGATGGAGCTCCCTGTCTCAACCCGCTCAAGTGAGCTTCACGACACGATACATGGGAAGCTTTCTACTTCAACCCTTCCCAACGCGTGGTTATTTCTCAGGATTATTTTTTTAGCCAATGCAGTTTCAACTCAAGATATTAGAGACCACCCGAAAGGTTTCGTATCATATTATATACACGAAATATATCATGTTATAAACATAAGAAAATCATATAGTGACAATAGTTTCGAGGTATATTCCACGATTCATATTCTAATTAAGTTACCCATTAAAGATCATCGCAGGAACCATAAATTCCTTCGGCAAAGTGAAGTAATGCTAGTTGGACTCCAAACCTGTGAGTGGACCCTTCTCTCAAACTGTGTTTACTTATATGTTTTTGAATCAAAACTTACTTTTGAGCACTTAGGGCGTTAGCCAAGATTACTTTCAATTGTAGTTTGAATAAGAATATTTTGAGGAATGTTTAGAAAGAAATGGTTTTCAAAGTTGAGATTTATGATTTCTTGAGGTATGGGGAAAAACCCACCACAGTATGTAACTTGACTCAGATATGGAATTGTAAGATTCAAATATCATGTGCACACGCAGTTCAGGACTATGGATGATTGATGCCCCTAGATCTCAGATTTTGAGTCTGGAGGGTAGCATAGATCCGCACCCCAACTCTAGATTTGTAGCTTGGGGGACGGCGAGCGTAACGCCCCAAGACCACCAGATATTTTAGTATGGAAGGACACCCTCAAGCGCCATATTTTACGTATGGGCAGACGTCGATACGTAACGTCCCCATACACCAAAAAAACAGATACATATTTCTCAGATATTGATTTTTCATATATAGATTTTTCAGAAACATACTTTCAAAAATGGATTTTCAGAAAAAGATTTCTCAGAAGAGATGAGTTTTATAGAAGAGTTTTCATAAAAGTTTTTCAGAAGAGTTGAGTTTTTAGATAAGAAAGTGATTTCAGAAAAATTTAGTTTCTGGGAGGATTTCAATTTTAGAACCATGAATTTTTAGAAAGAATCAGTTTTTGTTTTAATTGTCCACTCACTAGATCGTTCAAATGATCTAACCCTCCCACTCCCATATTCTTATTTTGCAGGTATACCCGGAGGACGAGCTCAGGAGGATGGATCATGATGGCAGTCTTTAGAGGTTTTGAGTCTACCAGATTGAGTACACATAGTCAGTGTCAAGTAAAAGTTGCAAGACATACATTGTATAGTGTCGATCATTGAGTATGTTCAATATCAGAGTTGTAATGTAATGTACTATTGAGTAAATTGTATGAGTATTTGAGATGTATTTCCATAATTATTCTGTTAGACAATGGTCCCTACGTGAGTTTACGTTTGTAATAAGTTTAACAACATTGGTCATAGTTAGATGGTCAGGGGCTCATTGGGATAGGTTGGCTTATTCCCTGCCAGTAGCATCCCTTAGAGAGGGGTGTTAAACCCTTACACGTTTATTTTCTGATTTTTTGAGGATGAATGAATAATAAGGGCTTTATATAAGCAAGAGGCTAATATTTGAGTTTCAAGGAGTGGCTAGAAACTATGTCATGTGGAAAACATTTAGGCAGTCACGTGTAACACTGTGGCAGTGACGTGTAAAATGCTCAATATGAAAGTTGTATGTCTCGGTCATAACTTTTCAACGATATAAAATTCACTAAAATTGTACATCATATAAAAACTTTAAGGCCAAAATACTAAGGACTATCTGGTATGGAACGAAAAAATAATTTCGTACCGGAATTGTAAATGATTTATCGAATTTCCAGAAAAATAATTCCATGAGCATATTCACACTTGTTCATGATTTATATCACATATCACATCAAGAACACCGAAGCAGTTTTCAGAATTCATTTTAAAATAACTAGATGTTATAGTACCGGTATGGCAAATGTTAGTTTCGGAGAGCATGTAAAATACAAAGGTTCACCGGTATGAAGACCGGTATGCTCTAGGCCGGTTTCAGTAACTATTCAAACTCCAGAGTGAGCGGTATAGGTGATCGGTATGGAGTAGCCCGGTTCCAGAGGTGATGTAAAGCTGCTCAAAACAGAGCAGGGATACATATATGCCGGTGTAGGTGATCGGTATGCCGGTCTCACTGCCAAAATGCAAGATTTGAAGGTTACAATCATTTTGCAGATGATCTTAATGTATTTATATGAATGTGCATATGTCTTGTGAGCTTAGAGACTTAAATAAACAACTCACATACAAAGAGAGCCCTAAGATAAGACTACACAAGATACTCTTCGTTCGTCGCTTGAGTCTTCACATCCATTGCTCTTCACCACCAATGTGCTTCAAATCTTTTTATAATGTCCTCTAATGCATGTCGAAGTCTTCTAGTGTTTCATCATCAACACCCGCAACCAAGAGTTTTGTCCACTAGGTTCAGTCCAAACCTTTACACGATAGGTTTCCTATGGCTCACTCTTAAACCCTTTTACAATTTGTCATTTTGAGTATACCCACTCAACAAGGGTCTTCCCAACCATAAGTGTTTGATATTAAAGTTTAAAGAACAACTTTTGCACTCACAAAGATAATGAAGATTTAGTGTGAGTCGCTAACCCAAGAAATCTAAGCTCACTACTAATGATATAAAGGTGTAGTGTGTGAGCTTAAGTATGAGAGTGTATGATGATGAAAGTTTTGTTT
Organism: Zanthoxylum bungeanum; assembly: GCA_019454045.1. Classification (NCBI taxonomy): domain Eukaryota; kingdom Viridiplantae; phylum Streptophyta; class Magnoliopsida; order Sapindales; family Rutaceae; genus Zanthoxylum; species Zanthoxylum bungeanum. The sequence goes on along the minus strand of SKCR01023454.1, from coordinate 840,036 downwards.
ACTCTCTGTTTTTGCCTTAACGGAAATTGTATGAAGGTGCAAAAGGTTGGAAAAAATGAATTTGGGGCTCAATAAATAGTGAAGGTGTAAATTTCTCCATTGTTCTCTCTGAAACCGGTATGCCGGTACTGCCAAATGTTGGAGTCAAATCAGGGAGGCGCAGCAGAAGAGCGCGGTTCGGGCGAAATCGTAGTTTAAAATTTTAAACTTACGAATAAATTATTTAATATCCAATATTAATAATTCATTCATATTTCACCTAAACATATTTATTCGATAACATATAACGACATAAATAATATAGAAACATCGCGAAACTTTTGCGAAAATGTTTTTCCGCAAAATAGCATAAAACGCGTTTCCAGCCGAACCGACCGACCAATGCTCATGGGGATTGCCCAAGTTAGTCCCAAAAATATTTGGACAGTTCGTGGGCTGCCCGAACAGTGCCCAGTTCACTGTTTGGGCAGCCGTTACTCGGTAACGCCATTTTTCACCGTTTTTGCGTATTTTCACTCCGAAACAATTTCCGATAAATATTTTTCTTGGGCAATTAAAATAAACTAATTTATTCTAATTACTCAATAAATAAAAACTGAATTTTTATCTGAAAAATCAGATTTATCATTAATTGCTATGAGACCCCTTAACTTTGTAAATTAATTATTTTAGTCCTTAAATATGTCAATTACATATTTAATTGATTCCAAATCAATCCCAAAATAATTTTTACAATTTTGCAACAAAACCAGAAACTTTTCCAGATTTGCGCAAACTGCCTAGTTTTTTATTTAATTGCCGAAACAGCCCAAATTTCTTACTAATTGTAATTTGGCCCAATTTGTTCAAAACATATCAAGATCAAATCTAATCAATCCCAAATTTGACATACATCAAATATACAACAAATTATATCATATATATGAAAAGCCCCAAAATTTGAGTGGGTTAAGAACCCTAATTTCACAAATTACTCAAATTGGGCAATTTACATTAAATTGATAAAATTCAATACTTTAATCTTCAAATTACCACACCAATTAAATCTCATCATCATGAAATTAATCAAGAATAATTCTAGGCTATTTATGAATGGCTAATTAACTCTAGAATGACAACTTTAATTTTCTAATTAATTATTAAGCTTAATTACATTAATAAGCAAATAAATTAATTATACATGCATGAACACATCCAACCAGCATCCAAAAAATTTAATTACAAACTAAAAGAGTAGAGGGATGATCTTAACAACACAATTGAAGCTAAGAAATATTGAAACATTTTTCATGTAGAAAAAGAAGTGAAATTACTTAAAAAATTCTCATTTTTGCTTTGATTTCCCTTTCTTTTTCAAACCAAATGCTCTCAACTCACTTTTGTAATTTTTGTTTAGCTTGTGTTGTTGTGAAATATGAATCAAAACAATTTTGATATATAATTTTTCATTATGGCCGAATATGCACCAAAAAACAAATAAACAATTTATTTAATTTTGTTACATTTTGATTAGTCCACCTTTTTGGAAAATTAAAGTCATCACTTTAACTTTAATAAAGGAAATCAATATTTGCTCTAATGGAAACTTGCCATAATAAAGCATAAATCATTATTTAAGATATTTATTATTTTAATTAATTTAATTATTTAACATTTAAATAATTAAATAATTAAACACAAATATCTTAAATATATGTATTATATTTACATTAAATATCTCAAATACATATATTAATGATATATGTCAAATATCACCAATTGATATTTAATTAATGTGTATTTAATAAAATCAAGTATTAAATACAAATACACATTTTTTTAGAAAGGACCATTAGGTCCTGTTTGCATGTATTTTTCGTTTAACCATTAAACGAGTTATAAATAATCAGTATTATTCATAATAGTTGCCCTAGTGCTCTACGAGTATATTTCATTAGTGAGACTCTCTAGATTCAAGCATATCCGTCACGAAATCCAATTTCGTGTCCATAATTCACCCACCCGTAAATTATGATGACCACAGATAAACTCGCTGAATCATACAGGTCGAGGTCACTGCATACGTATAATCTCTCTGTCATAGGTATCCGGATTATCCCAGAGATATAGATATAAACGTCAAATCTCTATAGGAATAATCTCGTCGACGTATCTATTAGCAATCTCTAAATAACATTTGGAACTCACTTCCGAAGTATACTATGGCCATAGATTTAACAGATTGCTAATCACATTTGGACTACCTATGCTCTGTACACAGAACTGACGGATCCTATCTTGATACACACGGGATATCATGAGCATAAGTCCACACCCAACGAACAGGCGGAGGTCTGATCTAAATAGATCGGTGACGTGACTGCCATCTAAGTGTGAAGAATAACTCATATATCCATTGTGGTATCTCAAGTCAAAGAATCATTATGCTACTCAACCTGAGAAGATTCCTATTGACATTGGTGTACCATATATTTGGAAATATTCGGTGAGTCTTTCAGTGTTTATCAAATAAACACCTACACGTCTATACGAGTCTCCCAAGACTCATGGTTCATTGGAATAAACCATCAGACCAAGTCTGATATAAGACATGTACTGGTCTCAGCAGATTTTACTAACCGACCCGTGTCAGTAAATCTTGACCTGGAACTTAATTTACGGATATACAACTTATAGTGACACTTCTCAATGTCAATTACCAACTATGTTGTAACTGCGCACTACGTTGTAAATCATGGGGTCTTTGTCTAATATATATACATATCACTAAATCAAATTTAGTTTCAATCTAATCGAAATTAGATCGAATACGTATATAAAAGACAAGAGGTGCTACCATTTATAATAGTAATATTATGGAAAAAGGTATTGCTCGTATTAATGAATTGGATATAAATATGATATGGATTGGCACTCTGAGCACCAACCCTAACGATTTCTCCCACTTGCTCTAGTGCCAATCCATGGTATCATATACACATCCCAATGTGTATCACATACTCATGGCCCTCCAGAACTAACCTAGCGCTCAAGAGGTAGGTAATAACAAGTAAGCTCGCTATGACCTATTGAGTTTGTCCAACAAACACAATCATTTTCCTTAGTAAGCATCATTAATATTTTTGTAGAAACTAAGTTCTAAATCAATATAACTCATATGCCATATCAACATTGTGTTTTAGCTGCTAAGTTGTCTAAGTATTTACGGATCAAATCCAAAATACTATGTAGACAACCGCAAACACAACACTAATAACAAACTTCTAATCTACGAGGTCACTTTGCAACTTCATAAGTCAATACTTCATAAGTTACAACTAATTCTACTCATACAGTAGAATCATCCGTAACATTCTCACTGCATCTTTTCTGACTCCTTATGACGTAGACTGTCTAACATCATAATTTGACTCAAAACTAATCTGACCATAACGGTTGCATATTTATTCTCCTTTAAAAAGAAATGCGTTCTTAATATCTCAAAGATAATAAAGAACATGTTTCAAGACACATCTTATGGTCTAGAAGATATCAAAATAACTCATAACAATTACGATTAAATTGATATCTCTAATCGTACTTAATATAGTATTCATTATGCCATCATCCTATGATGCATAAAATTGACTAGACATTCTAATCAATTTTTCTTTCGACAAAGGAATCATCATTTACGAAAGATGAATATTATATACATTAGACACACTAACTGTCAAACAGTTATACTAACTGTCATACAGATAGTCTCACTGTGTCCTTTATTAGATCATATCTAATGCACGACTAACGAGAGTATCTCTCCAGTCTCTTAGTTTTATATCTTATACAAAAATTTATATCAAATATAATGGAGACCACTCCCACTGTATTCACAGAGAAAATAAGACTGAGGTAAACCTTTTACCTCATAAACATCTCATTATTACCTTACTAATGGTTATGTCATTATGATGTAAAATACTAGAAAGAAATTTGTACGCTCCCACTAACCCTTTTATCTCATATGTATTCTATATGCTTTGATAAAATCAGACAATCTGACTGATATCAAAATTAGAGAACACAAATTTCCAGAAAGCTCATCCGAGTCTACAACACGCTCGGTAAGATAACATACTAAATTCTAATCTTAGCATAATACAAACTCCAAGGCCATTCCAAAACGAACTCTTCAAACTAAGAAATCACAATGGATCTCTTATCTGAAGAAACCATTTAGAAACACCACTTTGTATTCTTTAGCTAAAATGTACAATTTAATATCATCATTAACAAACAGATCTTAAGTTATTCAATCAGTACGACTAGAGACAAGTTTCCTCAGAATCTACAATAGATTACTGAGTATAACTTTTCTCACTGTCATACTATAAAGGTCAAACCTTTAATAAGCTCATTGTGCTTTTGCTGCGTAAACCATTTGCAAATTTTATGAACGATTCCTAATAAAAGCTCAATCAAGTTCCAAACTTGATCGTAGTAAGCTATGAACAATCTTAGATCTATGGTCTAATGCTAATTTCCGGATTTGATATCATATATCGCTCCCACTATAAGTTATAGGATGATTTTCTCCAATAAGAAAACAAGAGAACCATTAAGTATAAAATACTTTGCGAATGATTCTGACATCCTATAGCACTAATATGAAAGTAATAAAAGAGTATTTTCATTTTATTAATTATGTAGTTCCATTTATAGTTTATCACCATATTTGACTTCAATAAGTCAAGTCTTTTATACAATAGTCAACCTCCAATGTTACACACTAAGTAATAAATAATTTTATTACTCGAGATCGTAGAAAGGATATTTTATCAAATAGAATATAATATTCTATTAAATAAAATAAATGATAAACTTCTACTCGTACCTCTGAGGCTCAAGTAATATCAATTATATAACAATTATACAAAAGATTGATTCAAATCTCAAACATTTCAAGATTAAAATTTTCTACTTATACATATCATATATGTAACTGTAGAAACTAATGGAACATTAATTAAAATGATGAATTAGTGTTACTGGAGAATATCCCCAAGAGTATTGAAACTAATTCGGTAACACTTAATATCAAACGAATCAAATCGTATAAGATTCTATTTCTTCCATTAACCAATTCCATCATTATAGAATCGTGGAAGAATAATATTGATGTAAGAATTATATTCTTCGAATAACCTTAGAATAAATTATCATAAATTCATATGTTTGATCGTATCAAACATCTTTGAACAATTCAAAGAGTCACGATGAATTTTAAAGATACTATTTTCAAAACTTAAGATCGAATATATTTGAACCAGTCAAACTATTATATCCACGTTTCATCAGAAACACGTAACTAAGTCATGACAGTTTATTGACTAAGTTACGAAGTAAAGAAAACTACCTTAAGCAATTTACAATTCATTAAATTACATACATCTAATGTATCAGTTCAATAAATTTCCTGGTCCAATGAAAATCATTGGTTAAATGAGATTTAATCACCTTCCCGAATATAATATTCATTAAATGGATAAGGATATGTGGTGTGATCTGGTATCAGACCATACTTTACCATATGGTATAAGCATCCAATACTCAAGTGATAAAATGTCAGAAAATAATGTTCTAAGTTATTTACTTAACCGAATATTTTTCTTAATGTTTATTTATTCGTTAAGGACACTACTAGTCATTTTAAAATATGTAACAATTGTTTACAAAGAACAAGTAACTATCAAATAGTCGCAAGTTCTGATATCAAATATCGAAACAATCATTCAACAATATTTTAAATAATTAGACGGAAGATCTGATATCCAATATCTACAGTTGTTGTATTATGATAATCAATATTTTCTATACACAACTATACACATCTTCTTTCTTTAGCTTTATTATTTACTTTCAAATTATATACAATATTTGCAAATAATCCAAAAAAAAAATTGTGCCTGACACGTGACCTCTGAATGTCACTAAAGTCAAGAATGTCATTATTAGATAAACAAATATATAATGGGGTTTTCTTAATGCCAGTGAAGAATCTCGAGACATGAACCAATTCATGTCAATCTTTATTGCATAAGAAACTATTATGTCTAGAAGGATTATATCATTTTCTATTCTAATCTAGAACCTATTCTAGAAATCTGCAACTATAATTGAAGTCAGAAAACATATATAAAATATGTATGCAGTAGATAAAAGTTTAATTCTATCAAACTAATAGAATAAGGAATAATATGATCGACAATTTACATAATATTACACACCTCATAAGTTAAGGATTTTTAACCTAGCAATGTCTCCCACTACTTTACGTAATACCGTAATCCCCAACGGAAACGAGAATTCAATAATTAAATTGAATTCCATAATGGGAAGTGGACCCCATGAATATTTTTCGACTCACAGCTTTGGCACGTTCTCGCCTACGCATATTCATTAGTTAGACAACTCATTGTCAATCACACTCACTGTGACTCCTGGGTTAGGTCCTGATCGTTTCTCATTATGACAGCTTTGGCATGTTCACAAGGAGGCGTATCAAGGTTAAACTTGTCAATGACAAACTCAAGCTACCGATGTAGTCCTGACAGCTTTGGCACGTTCAGGATTTCCATTTTCACTTGAATTTGTCTCTTATCATATAAGTTCCACCGGCGCAAATGAACTACCTTCAACCATGACTACACAACTTTGGCACGTTACAGCCATAACATCATGAAAATATTTACATCTGTATTGACAAGGCGGATGAAGAAACAAGTATTCCTAATACTAGTCACTTTCTTAAAATCTTATTTAAATCGGGGATTTTCCAACAAAAGATGCTTTTACTTTATTTAATCAAATTAAATAAACACATGCATGTATTTAGTAATGATTAAACTGAACATTGAATTTTAAAGGGCTAATCATATTGGCTGTCCAGGATCAGACTCGCTCTGATACCATTTTGTTGGGGTCAAATCAGGGAGGCGCGGTGGAAGGAGCGCGGTTCGGGCGAAATCGTAGTTTAAAATTTTAAACTTAGAATAAATTATTTAAAATCCAATATTAATAATTCATTCATATTTCACTTAAATATATTTATTCGATATCATATAACGACATAAATAATATAGAAATATCGCGAAATTTTTGCGAAAATATTTTTCCGCAAAATAGCAAAAAACGCGTTTTCGGCCGAACCGACCTACCAATGCTCATGGGGACTGCCTAGGTCAGTCCCAAAAATATTTGGACAGTTCGTGGGCTGCCCGAACAGTGCCCAGTTCATTGTTTGGGCAGCCGTTACCCGGTAACGCAGTTTTTCGCCGTTTTCGCGTATTTTCACTCCGAAACAATTTTCGATAAATATTTTTCTTGGACAATTAAAATAAACTAATTTATTCTAATTACACAATAAATAAATAACTGAATTTTTATCTGAAAAATCAGATTTATCATTAATTGCTATGAGACCCCTTAACTTTGTAAATTAATTATTTTAGTCCTTAAATATGTCAATTACATATTTAATTGATTCCAAATCAATCCCAAATAATTTTTACAATTTTGCAACAAAACCAGAAACTTTTCCAAATTTGCGCAAATTGCCCAGTTTTTTCTTTAATTGCCGAAACAGCTAAAAATTTCTTATTAATTGCAATTTGGTCCAATTTGTTCAAAACATATCAAAATCAAATCCAATCAATCCCTGTAGGCACTGCATTTTTGCATATAATCCCGATGATGAGCCTCGTATGGAGGCACTACTCTTTAAGTCGTGACGGTCGCGGGAAACAGACGTCGGATGGGAAAAGTCAGAAATCAATACCTTGTTGGATTAATTCATTTTCTTAGCTTCGGGTTTGCTCATTAGGCCTCTGTTTTAAAACTTATCCTTGGCCCAAAACCCCCCCAAGCCACACACCAAGCCCATACACCACCAAGCCACACACCAAGCCCACCAAAAGGACCAACCACACGCCCAAACCCCCTAATTCATGACCAAAGCCTTCCAAAATAACAAATCCACACATTAAACACATGTTGAAATCAAACAAAATCACCTTCCCAAATTAAAAGATTCAAATTAAATCCCATCAATCACCTTCCTAATTAAATTAAATCACATCCTTAAACTAAATAAAATCAAATCTAATCCAATCAAATTACCTTCTTAAATTGAAGAGATCATTTCCTCATGATACACAAACTAAATATCCCCCCATAATTACACAATATTCCTTCCCTATTCGCATAAGGACAACCCCAACCCTTGCCTATAAAAAGAGGCATAAGCCAACCTTAGAACCCCAAGCATTCACGCCTCTCAAACTCACGCACACACTACCCTAGCTAACATTCACGCCTAAAGGATCCTAAAGACTCCCTCTATTGCCGTGAACAAGCCTCCGAAAACCCTTTAGCACTCACGCCTCCCTCTCTCACTGCCCACTGACCAAGCAAAATCAAACTGCCACTCACAACTTGAAGCCGTGATTTTCATAAAACATAAACCCTCCCTCACGTCCCACAAAGCAGCACAGCTCTCACATTCTTCATGGCGAAGCAGTAACGTAATACACCTAGCAGCCCTCCACGCAATACCCCCACTGACCCAGCAAACTGCCGCACAACTAGCCCCTAAACTGCACCCTGAAAGTACTGAAAAGCAGTCCTTAAACTGCACTCCAAACCACCAAAAATCAGCCCAGAAACTGCCCAAATAACCGCACAAACAGCAGTCCCAATACACCTCTATTACCGCAAAATATTAAGCCAAAACATTCCCCAATTACTGTAAAAATAGTGACAAAAAAACAGCAGCAAAACAGAGGAAACAACAGCCCAAAACAGCGAGACGACGAAGGAAAACAACGAACCATTAAATCGGAAAAGTTACAGAGCATCAACCCTTCCGAAAACCGTGTAATGCACTTCCAAGAGACGACTTAAGAGGTTAGACATGAGGGAACCTTTTTATTTATTCTCGCACTTTCTTTCCATTAGTTATTATTATTTCTTCGCATGCGTATTTAGTTTCATGTAAGTTGTGGCCATATGATGAATGAAATATTTGTTATCTCTTGCGGTATATCGGATGGAAACTCGGACGTAAATTCCATAGCCGAATCCGAATGGACGGTAGTGTAGCCTGCACTCGGGATACAATGATGCGTACCGCTTGAGAGACGCACATATTTCGTTTCATCCAAATTTATGTTTATTCATTTTTTTATTAGAAATAGTATGTTACTTTTATGCATGATTAGGTTTTTTAGTATGTTATTTTTATGCATGATTTAGTTATTTCTTTCGCATTAGGAACTTAATTATATCTCTTTTACATTTATGTTTAGATTATTATTTGTTTACATTGCCATGCTTATCGATATAAGGTATTCATGAGATTGTATGCTTGCCATTATTCTGACTTACTTTTATGCATGGAAACTTAGATATAGGTAGTATGCAAACTTAGATGTAGGTTGTTGTTGCGTACACTCGGTTATATTATTACGTAAATCCATTCATTACAAGTGGCATAAGTAAGGAACCATTCCGAACCCAACGGTTTGAGGTTTTCCCTTGCGAGGGGTGAGTCCGGCCTTAAATCATTTTCCCAATTCACACTGGGTGGCGACTCCATGTTATTTCTCCGGTTTAGTTCCCCCGTGGGCTACTCCGTACAGGATGAAAATATGATTAGCTATTGGAATTATCTCGTGAGAGACAGTATATTTTTTTAGTATCACATCAGGAGATCTACCTTGACCTAATGAAAGCAGCAAAGAATAGAAAGATGAACCAAAACTGGGGGCGACCAATCTACCATTTCTTATACAGCACGGTTCGAGAATGAACCACCACATCAGCAATGCCTCGGGGATGAGCTTCAGTACGCCGAGAAAGGCATTCCAAGGATGGAACATGGGTCGAGGCCCACATCAGTATCAGTTTGGGGATGAGTCCCAGGGTCGAGGCCCACATCAGTAGTAGTTTTGGGGATGCATCTCAAGGTTGAGGCCCACACATCAGCAGCAGTTTTAGGATGAGTCCCAAGGTTAAGGCCCACACATTAGTAGCAGTTTTGGGATGCGTCAAAGGGTTGAGGCCCACACATCAGCATCAGTTTTAGGATGAGTCCCAAGGTTAAGGCCCGCACATCAGCAGCAGTTTTGGGATGCGTCCCAGGGTCGAGGCCGACACAACCACGTCACCTTGAGTATGTGGTTTAGCATGCCAGGAATGGCGCTCTAGGTATGGAGCATGGGTCGAGGCCCACACAACCGCGACACCTCGGGTATGGGTTTAGCACGCCGGGTAAGGCACTCCGGGTATGAAGCATGGGTCGAGGCCCACACAACCGCGACACCTCGTGTATGGGTTTAGTACGTCGGGTATGGCACTCCGGGAATGGAGCATGGGTCGAGGCCCACACAACCGCGACACCTCGGGTACGGGGTTTAGCATGCCGAGTATGGCACTCCAGGTATGGAGCATGGGTTAAGGCCCACACAACCGCGACACCTCGGGTATGGGGTTTCTCACATCGGGTATGGCGCTCCGGGTATGGAGCATAGGTCGAGGCCCATAACCACAACTATCACAAACCATGACATCTCGGGTATCGGGTTTAGCATGCCAGGAATGGCGCTCCGGGAATGGGGCAAGGTTTGGAATGGGACCACATCTCATCAGTTCAGTAGGCAGTGATTCCTAGAGATCGCAGCATCTTGCAGGGATGAACCTCAGGGGTCGAAGCACCTCACCACAATATAAACTCAGTTCGAAGCAACAGGCAAGTCAAGTGGCAGATGGCGAGCCAGGTAAGTAACAATGCATTGCATAACTTTGATAGGATTGTCATTGTCACACACTGCACAAGTCCCATTAAAGTGGGGGCGACTGTAGGCACTGTATTTTTGCATATAAGTCCTGATGATGAGCCTCGTATGGAGGCACTACTCTTTAAGTCGTGGAAGTCGCGGGAAATAGACGTCGGAAGGGAAAAGTCAGAAATCAATCCCTTGTTAGATTAATTCGTTTGCTTAGCTTCGGATTTACTCGTTAGGCCTCTGTTTTAAAACTTATCCTTGGCCCAAAACCCCCGCATGCCACACACCAAGCCCATACACCACCAAACCACACACCAAGCCTACCAAAAGGACCAACCACACGCCCAAACCCCCTAATTCATACCCAAAACCTTCCAAAATAACAAATCCACACATTAAACACATGTTGAAATCAAACCAAATCACCTTCCCAAATTAAAAGATTCAAATTAAATCTCATCAATCACCTTCCTAATTAAATTAAATCACATTCCTAAATTAAATAAAATCAAATCCAATCCAATCAAATCAAATTACCGTCCTAAATTGAAGAGATCTTTTCCTTATTATACACAAACTAAATATCCCCCCATAATTACACAATATTCATTCCCTATTCGCATAAGGACAACCCCAACCCTTGCCTATAAAAAGAAGCATAATCCAACCTTAGAACCCCTAGCATTCACGCCTCTCAAACTCACGTACACACTACCCCAGCTAGCATTCATGCCTAAAGCATCCTAAAGACTCCTTCTATTGCCGTAAACAAGCCTCCAAAAATATCCTAGCACACACGCCGCCCCCTCTCACTGCCCACTGACCAAGTAAAATCAAACTACCACTCACAACTTGAAGCCGTGATTTTCATAAAACATAAACCCTCTCTCACTTCCCACAAAGCAGCACAGCTCTCACATTCTTCATGGCCAAGCAGTAACGTAATACACCTAGCAGCCACTCCACGTAATACCCCCACCAACCCAGCAAACTGCCGCACAACCAGCCCCTGAACTGTACCCTGAAACTACTTAAATCAGTCCCTAAACTGCACTCCAAACCACCAAAAATCAGCCCAAAAACTACCCAAATAACCGCACAAACAGCAGCCATAATACACCTCTATTACCGTAAAATATTAAGCCAAAACAGTCCCCAATTACTGCAAAAAACAGAGACCAAAAAATAGCAGCAAAACAGAGGAAACAGCAGCCCAAACTAGCGAGGCAACAAAGGAAAACAACGAACCAGTAAATCGGAAAAGTTACGGAGCATCAACCCTTCCGACAACCGTGTAACGCACTTCCAAGAGACGACATAAGAGGTTAGACCTGAGGGCACCTTTTTATTTATTCCCGCACTTTCTTTCCGTTAGTTATTATTATTTCTTCGCTTGCGTATTATAGTTTCATGTAAGTGGTGGCCATGGGATGAATGAAATATGTGTTATCTCTTGCGGTATATCGGATGGAAACTCGGACGTAAATTCTGTAGCCGAATCCGAATGGACGGTAATGCAGCCTACACTCGGGATACAATGCCATGTACCGCTTGAGAGACGCACATATTTCGTTTCATCTAAATTTATGGTTATTCGTTGTTTATTAGAAATAATATGTTACTTTTATGCATGATTAGGTTGTTTAGTATGTTATTTTTATGCATGATTTAGTTGATTATTTCCAAGCATGATTTAGTTATTTCTTTCGCATTAGGAACTTAATTATATCTCTTTTACGTTTATGTTTAGATTATTATTTATTTACATTGCCATGTTTATCGATTTAAGGTATTCATGAGATTGTATGCTTGCCGTTATTCTAACTTACTTTTATGCATGCAAACTTAGATATAGGTAGTATGCAAACTTAGATGTAGGTTGTTGTTGCGTAGACTCGGTTATATTATTACGTAAATCCGTTCATTACAAGTGGCATAAGTAAGGAACCATTCCGAACCCAACGGTTTGAGGTCTTCCCTTGTGAGGGGTGAGTGCGGCCTTAAATCATTTTCCCAGTTCACACTGGGTGGCGACTCCATGCTATTTCTCCGGTTTATTTCCCCCGTGGGCTACTCCGTACAGGACGAAAATATGATTAGCTATCAGAATTATCTCGTGAGAGGCAGTATAGTGTTTTAGTATCACATCGGGAGATCTACCTTGACCTAATGAAAGCAGCAAAGAAAAGAAAGATGAACCGAAATTCGGGGCGACCAGTCTACCCTTTCTCATACAGCACGGTTCGAGAATGAACCATCACATCAGTAATGCCTCGGGGATGAGGTTCAGTACACAGAGAATGGAAATTCGAGGATGGAGAATGGGTCGAGGCCCACATCAGTATCAGTTTGGGGATGAGTCCCAAGGTCGAGGCCCAAATCAGTAGAAGTTTTGGGGATGCATCCCAGGGTTGAGGCCCACACATCAACATCAGTTTTGGGATGTGTCCCAGGGTTGAGGCCCACACATCAGCATAAGTTTTAGGATGAGTCACAGGGTTGAGGCCCACACATCAGCAACAGTTTTGGGAAGCGTCCCAGGGTCGAGGCCCACATAACCGCGACACCTCGGGTATGGGGTTTAGCATGCCAGGAATGACGCTCTGGGTATGGAGCATGGGTCGAGGCCTACACAACCGCGACACCTCGGGTATGGGGTTTAGCACGCCGGGTATGGCACTCCGGGTATGGAGCATGGGTCGAGGCCCACACAACCGCGACACCTCAGGTATGGGGTTTAGTATGCCAGGTATGGCACTCCAGGTATGGAGTATGGGTCGAGGCCCACACAACCGCGACACCTCGGGTATTGGGTTTAGCACACCGTGTATGGTGCTCCAGGTTTGGAGCATGGGTCGAGGCCCACAACCATAACTATCACAAACCGTGACACCTCGGGTATGGGGTTTAGCATGCCAGGAATGGCACTCTGAGAATGAGGCATGGTTCGGAAGGGGACCACATCTCATCAGCTCAGTAGGTAGTGATTCCTAGAGATCGCAACATCTTGCAGGGATGAACCTCAGAGGTCGAAGCACCTCACCACAATATAAACTCAGTTCGAAGCAACAGGCAAGTCAGGTGGCAGATGGCGAGCCAGGTAAGTAACAATGCATTGCATAACTTTGATAGGATTGTCATTGTCACACACTGCACAAGTCACATCAAATTGGGGGCGACTGTAGGCACTGTATTTTTGCATATAACTCTCAATGATGAGCCTCGTAAGGAGGCACTACTCTTTAAGTCGTGGAAGTCGCGGGAAACAGACGTCGGAAGGGAAAAGTCAGAAATCAATACCATGTTGGATTAATTCGTTTGCTTAGCTTCGGGTTTTCTCGTTAGGCCTCTGTTTTAAAACTTATCATTGGCCCAAAACCCCCGCAAGCCACACACCAAGCCCACCAAAAGGACCAACCACACACCCAAACCCCCTAATTCACGCCCAAAGCCTTCCAAAATAACAAATCCACACATTAAACACATGTTGAAATCAAACCAAATCACCTTCCCAAATTAAAATATTCAAATTAAATCTCATCAATAACTTTCCAAATTAAATTAAATCACATTCTTAAACTAAATAAAATAAAATCCAATCCAATCAAATTACCTTCCTAAATTGAAGAGATCATTTCCTTATGATACACAAACTAAATATCCCTCGATAATTAAACAATATTCCTTCTCTATTCGCATAAGGACAACCCCAACCCTTGCCTATAGAAAGAAGCATAAGCCAACCATATAACCCATATCATTCACGCCTCTCAAACTCACGTACACACTACCCTAGCTAGCATTCACGCCTAAAGCATCCTAAAGACTCCCTCTATTTCCATGAACAAGCCTCCAAAAACCCCCTAGCACTCACGCATCCCCCTCTCACTGCCCACTGACCAAGCAAAATCAAATTGCCACTCACAACTTAAACCCGTGATTTTCATAAAACATAAACCCTCCATCACGTCCCACAAAACAGCACAGCTCTCACATTCTTTACGGCCAAGCAGTAATGTAATACACCTAGCAGCCCTCTATGCAATACCCCCACTGACCCAGCAAACTTCCGCACAACCAGCCCCTAAACTGCAGCCTGAAACTACTGAAAATTAGTCCATAAACTGCACTCCAAACCACCAAAAATCATCCCAGAAACTGCCCAAATAATCGCACAAACAGCAGCCCAAATACACCTCTATTACCGCAAAACATTAAGCCAAAATAGTCCCCAATTACAGCAAAAACAGTGACAAAAAAAACAGCAGCAAAATAGAGGAAACAGCAGCCCAAAACAGTGAGGCAATGAAGGAAAACAACGAACCAGTAAATCAGAAAAGTTGCGGAGCATCAACCCTTCCGACAACAGCGTAACGCACTTCCAAGAGACGACTTAAGAGGTTAGACCTGATGGCCCATTTTTATTTATTCCCGCACTTTCTTTCCGTTAGTTATTATTATTTCTTCACATGCGTATTATAGTTTCATGTAAGTTGTGGCCATGGGATGAATGAAATATGTGTTATCTCTTGCGGTATATCGGATGGAATCTCGGACGTAAATTCCATAGCCGAATCCGAATTGACGGTAGTGCAGCCTGCACTCGGGATACAATGCCGCGTACCGCTTGAGAGACGCACATATTTCGTTTCATCCAAATTTATGTTTATTCGTTGTTTATTAGAAATAGTATGTTACTTTTATGCATGATTAGGTTGTTTAGTATGTTATTTTTATGCATGATTTAGTTGATTATTTCCAAGCATGATTTAATTATTTCTTTCACATTAGGAACTTAATTATATCTCTTTTACGTTTACGTTTAGATTATTATTTGTTACATTGCCATGCTTATCGATTTAAGGTATTCATGAGATTGTATGCTTGCCGTTATTCTGACTTACTTTTATGCATGCAAACTTAGATATAGGTAGTATGCAAACTTAGATGTAGGTTTTTGTTTCGTAGACTCAGTTATATTTTTACGTAAATCCGTTCATTACAAGTGGCATAAGTAAGGAACCATTCCGAACCCAACGGTTTGAGGTCTTCCCTTGCGAGGGGTGAGTGCAGCCTTAAATCATTTTCCCAGTTCACACTGGGTGGCGACTCCATGTTATTGCTCTGGTTTAGTTCCCCTGTGAGCTACTCCGTACTCCCGACTAGGCCGCGAGCCTGGAACAGCATAGCCGATTTCTGTGTCCTACAATCCCAAATTTGCTATACATCAAATATACATCAAATTATAACATATATATATATATATATATATATATATATATATATTATATATATATATATATATATATATATGAAAAGCCCCAAATTTTGAGTGGGTTAAGAACCCTAATTTCACAAATTACTCAAATTGGGCAATTTATATTAAATTGATAAAATTCAATACTTTAATCTTCAAATTACCACACCAATTAAATCTCAGCATCATGAAATTATTCAAGAACAATTCTAGGCTAATTATGAAGGGCTAATTAACTCTAGAATGGCAACTTTAATTTTCTAATTAATTTATTAAACTTAATTACAATAATAAGCAAATAAATTAATTATCATGCATGAACACATCCAACAAGCATCCAACAAATTTAATTACAAACTAAAAGATTAGAGGCATGATCTTAACAAAACAATTGAAGTTAAGAAATATTGAAACATTTTTCATGTAGAAAAAGAAGTGAAATTACTTACAAAATTCTCATTTTTGCTTTGATTTCCCTTTCTTTTTCAAACCAAATGCTCTCAACTCACTTTTGTAATTTTTGTTTAGCTTGTGTTGTTGTGAAAAATGAATCAAAATAATTTTGATATACAATTTTTCACTATGGCCGAATATGCACCAAAAAACCAATAAATAATTTATTTAATTTTGTTACATTTTGATTAGTCCACCTTTTTGGAAAATTAAAGTCATCACTTTAACTTTAATAAAGCAAATCAATATTTGTTCCAATGGAAACTTGCCATAATAAAGCATAAATTATTATTTAAGATATTTATTATTTTAATTAATTTAATTATTTAACATTATAATAATTAAATAATTAAATACAAATATCTTAAATATATGTATTAAATTTACATTAAATATCTCAAATACATATATTAATGATATATGTCAAATATCACAAATTGATATTTAATTAATGTGTATTTAATAAAATCAAGTATTAAATACAAATACACATTAATTCGGAAATGACCGTTAGGTCCCGTTTGCATGTATTTTTCGTTTAACCATTAAACGAGTTATAAATAATCAGTATTATTCATAACAGTTGCTCTAGTGCTCTTCTAGTATATTTTATTAGTGAGACTCTCTAGATTCAGGCATATCCGTCACGAAATCCAATTTCGTGTCCATAATTCACCTACCCATAAATTATGACGACCACATATAAACTCACTGAATCATACAGGTCGAGGTCAATGCATACGTATAATCCCTCCATCACAGGTATCCGGATTATCCTAGAGATATAGATATAGACGTCAAATCTCTATATGAATAATCTTGTCGACGTATCTATTAGCAATCTTTAAATAACATTCAGAACTCACTTCCGAAGTATACTATGGCCATAGATTTAACATATTGTTAATCACATTTGGACTACCTATGCTCTGTACACAGAACTGACGGATTCTATCTTGATACACACAGGTATTCATGAGCATAAGTCCACACCCAATGAACAGGCGGAGGTCTGATCTAAATAGATCGGTGACGTGACTGTCATCTAAGTGTGGAGGATAACTCATATATCCACAGTGGTATCTCAAGTCAAAGAATCACTATAATACTCAACCCGAGAAGATTCCTATTGACGTTGGTGTACCATTTATTAGGAAATCTTCGGTGAGTCATTCAGTGTTTATCAAATAAACACCTACACGTCTATACGAGTCTCCCAATACTCATGGTTTTTGGGATAAACCATCAAACCAAGTCCGATATACGACATGTACTTGTCTCAGCGGATTTTACTAACCGACCCGTGTCAGTAAATATTGACCTGGAACTTAATTTAAGGATATACAACTTATAGTGACACTTCCCAATGTCAATTACAAACTATGTTTTAACTGCGCACTACGTTGTAAATCATTGGGTCTTTGTCTAATACATATACATATCACTAAACCAGATTTAGTTTCAATCTAAGCAATCCAATCGAAATTAGATCGAATACGTATATAAAAGACAAGAGGTGCTACCATTTATAATAGTAATATTATGGAAAAATGTATTACTCGTAATCATGAATCAGACATAAATACGATCTGGATTGGGGCTCTGAGCACCAACCCTAACACCAAGGTGTAACGACTATATTACCGTTGAAGATTCAAGCTGTATACCAGATTACTGACTGGTATGGAGGCCAATATGTTGGTGTGCTTACCGGTATGATCCATGCCGATTTTCGAGAGCATGTAAACTATGAAGGTTCACCGGTATGAAGATCGGTATGCTCTAGGCCGGTTCGAATAACTATTCAAACTCTATAGTGACCAGTATGAGTGACCGGTATGGAGTAGTACGATTCCAAAAGCGATGCAAAACTGCTCAAAACAGAGCAATGATATAGGTATGCAGGTGTAGGTGACTGGTATGCCGGTGTCAATGCCAAAATGTAGGATTTGAAGGTTGAAATCATTTTGCACATGATCCTAATGCATCTATATGAATGTGCATATGTTCTATGAGCTTAGAGACTTAAATAAACAACTCACTTATAAAGATAGCCATAAGTTAAGACTACACAATATATTCTTCGTTTGTCTCTTGAGTCTTCACATCCATTGCTATTCACCACCAATGTGCTTCAACATCTTTTTTATAATGTCCAGTAATGCGCGTCGAAGTCTTCTAGTATTGCATCATCAAAATCCATCTTGAGAATATGTCACTAATATTTTCTCTCTCCTCTAACTTTTTCATATTTCTAACCAATGATATTAGGACAAATTTTGAAGCTCATTTAACCGTACCCATCTAACAATTACTGCCATCCAGATAATTTCTTTAGAACTATTAGACAGGCAATTACATATAAAAAGTCACAAGTAAAATAAAGAACATACCCACATCTGTTTAGATTTGATAAAAAGGAATGGAAGCCTTGAAATAGCAAGTAGTAGTGACCAAATGTTATATGATTCTGCAGTGATACCCTCCAATTGAATTTTCACATTGTGGTTTACAAATTGAAATCCGATGTATTATTGAGCTGAATTGTGTTTAATTTTTTTATAATCTTCTCTTATAGTATTTTAATAATAATAATCGGTTAAGATTTAATTACGTTTAAAAATTTATTAAAAAATTATTAATTACGATTCGTAAAAAAAAACAAGACTCAGCTAAATAGTGAATCCAAATGGTTACAAATTTGATGGGCTCTCACTCAATGACCCAAGTCCGTTTCTCTTCTCTCTCTCACTCTCACTCTCAACTTTTTAGATATGGGCTAGCTTTTTGTCTTTTTATTTTTTGTTATTTAGTTTCTTAAACCTTGTGTCATTGATCCTTGTAGGTCTCTGGCTAATTATCAAAGCCAAAAAGCATATCCATGGAGAGGAACAATATGAACACGAGTAATAACAGCTTGAAAGATCACAAAAAGATGGAAGATTTTTATTGGAACTACTCTAACAGTAAAAACAGCCAGCAGCAGCCCCAGAGCTATGGAGAAGAATATCTGAGTGGGTTTTCATGGCCACCAAGATCTTACACATGCAGCTTCTGCAAAAGAGAGTTCAGATCTGCTCAAGCTCTTGGTGGTCACATGAATGTTCATAGAAGAGACAGAGCCAGGCTCAGGATGTCACCTCCACTTCCAAGAGATAATAACAGTAATGGTCAGTCCTCATTTCTCAACCTTAACCCTAACCCTAATTTCATCTCTACCCCACCTTTGGTTCCTCCTTTTTCTTCTTTTTCTTCTCAATCTTCAGCTTCTCCAAGTGAAATGAAGAAATGGGGTGCCCTAAATGATCCTCTATGCCCCATAGATTCAATGAAAAAGAGTGCAAAATCATTTTCCGGGGCCGAAGAATTGGATGGATGTAAGCTTACAAATAAGGCAACTGAGATTGTGAAGTTGGACTTGGAAATCGGTCTGATCAGTGACTCAAAGGAGGATTTAGATTTGGAGCTTCGATTGGGGTACTCTTAGATAAATTATTTAACTAGCTACATCTCAATTTATGAACATATGTTGCTGTAGTTGGCCCACTACACCACTTTGTCGTCATTTCTCTGCATTTATATTTTCTCTTTTTCAATTTCAAGAGTAAGTAAATGAAGAAGCATAGAGATTTGTAGGAGAATGTAAGATTTAGAACTTAGCTGTTTTTCTGCGTTTCAGTTTATATTTACTTAATGAAATTTTCATGTTCCATAATCCATCGGTTGAAATTCAAGTATTGGTTTGAGAGTTAAAATTTATCTTATACTTATATTCATAAACTAATATCACTTTTATGGAATATTTTCCGTTTCTTTTTTAATTTATATATTTTGGTTTGAGTTTTGCTCATCAAATAGCTTCAATTTTTATTTTTAATTTTTTTCTTCATGTTTCTACTTCTTTGCTCTATTAATTATTGTTATTGGTATGAGGTTCTTGTTAGGTCAACTGTAACTTAACAACACAAAGATCGGATTTAATCAATTAATCAATCACATATGGTACTCTTCAATGGAGGATATGGGAAAAAGAAAAAAATGCATAGGAGAAGATGAAGATAAGTAAAAAAAAATAATAAATTAAATTAAATTTTATAAAAAGAAGAAGGGTCTCTTGGGGTAGCTATTATAAGGTGGTTTATAACCTGCTGCCTAACCAACATAATTATGTCCAGTGACAGGATTTAAGTACATATAATAAACAATTAACTGAGATACTTTGACAGTATCTTATAAGAAGTGATCAGAAGAAGGTGAATAAATAAATTTTGTTTGCTTCCATCCTAACCAAAATAAGAGAGACCAGTGAAAATGATAAACAATTAACTGAGATATTTTGATATAATAATAACCTAAAAAGTGATATTGCATGATGATGGTGCTGTAATATCCCACAGAGGTATTTAATAATTCGCGTCTATGAACAGAGTAGATATTATCCGTTTGGTTTTATTATTACGCTTTGTATTTCAAAATACGTTTATTAAATTAAGAAAATTCATGACCTATAAACTAATTCATAATCCTCCACTAACGATGTAGGATATTACATTACATCTCTTATGATATTTGTACTTAAGAATAACCATTTACAAATTACTGAATTACTAGTCTAAACATATGAATATCAATTGAAATCAGCTATCTTTAATATAATCAGATATTAAGAACCATGTAAACAAGTAGGTTCCTTGTTTTTTCATAATAGCTTTAATTAATTTCATCTTTTAGCATTACAACAAAAAAATTGATTTGTTCTGGAATGCAAGCTGCATATGGGAAAGGATATGGCATTGATTAGGTCATGTTCCAAAAAAGAAAACTCTTTCGTTTGAATCACTGGAACAAATTGTATTTGTTTCATGGAAATCGAAATCTACAACCACACAAAATGAACAAAATTGACTTCCCTAGCTTTTTTGACAAGTCATTTTCCATACATACATCTTATATTGTGCATTATTACAATCATGATAGCATATATATCATAATTGAATTCAAGTTCCAATGCAAAATTCATGATTGTATTCGTATACAGTAAAAAAGAAAAATGATTAACATACATGTCATTAAATTTAAACAATCAGTACGAGTATTAGCCCCAACCACCCATTTGCCTGCCCTTATTGATCCAAGTTTCAACACTTAATTTGTGCTCATAATTTATATACGTGTGTGTGAGAGGATCTAATGAGGGAGACACTAAAAGACAGAAAAATATATCTCAATATATTAAAAGATAAATAATATTGTATTAAAATCAGTATTTTCTTTATATGGATCCTTCATATTATATATATATATATAAATGAAGATTTTCGGGTCCGGACGTCCGGATGATCTGGACGCGTGTTTTCTTCAATAAATCAATGTTGCTTTATGAGTCAAAGAATAAAACAACGTTGGTTTATTTAAGAAAACACACCTCCGGATTGTCCGGACATCCGGACCTAATCTGATTATATATATATATATATATATATAAAAGCCCCGAAAATTCCATTTTCTTTCAAATATGTAATTAGGCTCAAGTTTATGTTCTTTAATGATTCCATCATAAACTTTATGTGCTTAAGTTTGTGGATATTAGGAACCACTCATTACTTGGGTGGTAAATCCCTTTTTTTCTCACACATTATGACAGAAGTTAAATGAACCCAAACCCGTAATGATTCAATGTTTAAATAGGAAAGGTTTTCTTTCATATATTTGGATGTGACCCATTTCAAGCTCGGACGTTTGACTTGCATAAGCACGACCTAGGCAAAGTTGAATGAACCCAAACCCTAATTACATCATAATATAACTATCTAGATAGGGTGCAGACCCACTCTGTGCATAGACAACCAAGCCGTGTAGCAGCAATTTAGACAAGGTTGAATGAACCCACACAACGAGACTGGGATCGCAATTGGTCGGGATGAGATGGGATTTGCAAATCATGGTCTCGTCCTAATTATGGATTTGAGATGTGAAATCGTCACAAATCTCATAAGGATTAGTTAGGATCTAAATCTCTATTAGGATTTGTCAATTCTAGTCCCATCCCGATTATAGATTTTTGATGAAAAATCATCTTGAATTCGAAAACGAGTGGTCGGGATCCGAATCCCGATCAATATTTGAGATTAAATCATCTTGAGTATGTTTGAATAATATGAGATCTCGAATTCTAATAAAATTCAGAATTTTCTATTATCCCTCGTAATCTCTTATCATGATTGAGTTATCTATGCATTTATAAACCAAAATCACTAAATTTGCATAGTTTAAGTAACCCTTATATAATCAGTACAATACATGGTAATGATAAATGAAAATGAAAAGTTACACAAGAAAAATGTAAGCAATCTCTGTCAGGTAAAATAGTAGCATGAATACCAAGTAAATAGGAAGAAATGATGTGAAACAGAAGTAGAGTGACTTGTGAGTGATGTGTTTGGATTCATTTTCCCAAAACCTGATGGCTTTGCATGTTCCTGACAATTTCTGGGTGTCTAATGGTATGATGACATTTCCTTCGAAGAGTTCACAGCATTACAAAGAACTGAGAGACCCCAAATTCTTTCCTAATGTAGCACTCAATCCTTTTAAATACATTCATATACTTATCATAAAAATATTAGTTGTATTTTTTGAATATTTATTCAATATCGATTGTGAGAATTTATGAAGAAAATGTGAATTAATATTTACTTGAATTTAGAATTACAGTGAGATGTCTTAATATAGGCATTATATACAACTACCATAATAAATACACAACTGCCATATTAAATATACAACAACACAACTACCAACTACACACTACACAACTAACAACTACACACTACACAACTATCAACTACACAACTAACATCCCCCCCCCCCCCCCCCCTCTCAAACTCAAGGTGGTTTAGACAAAACCAAATTGAGTTTGGAAACAAGTGTAGTGTAACGTCCTGGAAGAAAGGATTTGGTGAAGACATCAGCTAGATGATAAGTGGATTGGAGATACTTCAAGGAAATAGCGCCACGAGCAATGTGTTGGCGAATGAAATGACAATCGATCTCAATGTGTTTGGTACACTCATGAAAAACATTATTATGTGTTATTTCAATAGCACTTTTGTTGTCGCAGTAAAGAGTGAGAGATAATGGTTGAGGGACTCTCATATCTTCTAGGAGCCAACGTAACCATAGAAGTTCAGTTGTAGTAGCAACAACAGCTCTATATTCAGCCTCAGTAATCGAGCGGACAACCAATATCTATTTCTTGTTGCTCCAAGAAATAAGTGAGTCGCCAAGAAAAATATAGTAACCCGTAGTTGATCGACGATCAGTAGGGTCTCCTACCCAGTCAGAATCAGAATAGGCTCGAAGAACCAATGATAAAGTTACAGAAAAATGGAGACCAGTATAGAGAGTTCCTTTAACATAACGAAGAATCCGAAGCACTGCAGCATAATGAGTAGAATGAGGAGCGGTCATGAACTGACTGACAATATGAACTGCATAAGAAATGTCTGGTCGAGTGACTATAAGATAAATGAGGCTTCCAACCAATTGTCTGTAGAGAGTAGGATCATCAAGAGGAGTGTTATCTTCATCTATAGGTGTAAGACGAATATTATACTCAATTGGAGTTGGAACTGTCTTGCTGTCTGTAAGGCCAGCTCGAGAAAGAAGATCAGAGGCATACTTGGCTTGCGAGAGATGATAACCATCATCAGAACAAATAACCTCAAGGCCTAAAAAATAACTCAGAGAACCAAGATCTTTCATTTCAAATTGTTGACTAAGAGCTTGCTTGAGATCTGCAATGCCTGAAATATCATCTCCAGTAATAATCATATCATCAACATAAAGAAGTAATATCACAATACCCTTTTTGGATTTTCGAAGAAATAAGGCTGAATCATGTGGACTGAAGGTGAACCCAATCTGACTGACAGCGGTACAAAATTTGACAAACCATGCACGAGGAGATTACTTCAACTTATATAGGGCACGTCTCAGGCGACATACTGTATTTTGTGGGTGATCAAGACCAGAAGGAGGCTTCATATAAACTTCTTCAGTGAGATCACCATTGAGAAAAGTATTCTTGACATCCATCTGAAACAGAATCCATTGCCGAGCAGAAGCAATAGCAAGTAAACTGCGAACTGAGGTAAGGCGAGCAACAGGAGCAAAAGTCTTGAGTGAATCCTTTAGCAACAAGACGTGCTTTATAACGCTCAATAGATCCATCTAAATGTGTTTTGATTTTGTAAACCCATTTGCATCCCACTGGATTTTTACCAGGAGGAAGATCAACCAAGTCTCAAGTACCAGTCTTTGTCAATGTCTGTAATTCATCTTACATAGCTTGCTGCCAATGACGATTAGAAGAAGCCTCCCTATAGGACTGAGGTTCATGCAAAGGAACAAGAGCACATAAACAATGATAATTTCAAAGGTAAGGGGGGAGATTTCTTACTCGGGTAGGATAAGGTGGAGATGAGTCACCAATGGTCTCTGGTGTAGTATCTGTAGGAGGGGCATCATAGGAACAAGCGGTGATGGAGGTTGGGCATCTATATGCTCACCATGAGTACCTACATCAGGTGGAAACAACTCGATTGTTGGATTAGTGAAAAGTGGAAGTGAATCTGAAGGCGACACTATGAACTTAGAAAAAGATGATAGCATAACGTATTCCCAGAAAATAATATGATGAGAGATGCGAAGTTTCTTTGACATGAAATCCCAACAACGATATACTCTTTGTATTGAATACCATATCCTAAGCAACAACAAAGTCTGGCACATGATTCTAACTTGTGATGCTCTATTGGAGGAAGAAGAACAAAACAAACAATCCCAAAAACCTTGAGAAGATCATAAGGAGGGGAAACCCCATAAAGGCACTCATAAGGAGACAAATTATGTTTGGTAACTGAAGAAGGAACATGATTAATAATATAAACAGCTGTAAGGATAGCGTCACCCCAAAAGCGTTCAGGACAAGAGGATGAAATTAGCATAGATCGAGTGGAATCTAAAATATGACGATATTTTTGTTCAGCTTGTCCATTTTATTGAGAGGTATATGGGCAGGATCATTGTGAAATGGTTCCTTAGGCTTATAAAAATTATTAAATCTTAAAGTCAAGATATTCTTTGGCATTGTCGGGCCTCAAAATTTTGATAGTCTTGGAAAACTGTGTTTTGATCATGTTTTCAAAGTCAATATAAATTTGAGGTAGTTCAGAATGCTATTTCATAAGAAAGATACATGTAAATAGAGAATAGTCATCAATAAATAAGATAAAATATTTAAATCATCCCATAATGGCTGTAGGTGAAGGTCCTCATACATCAGAGTTGACTAAATCAAATGGGGCAACAAAATTATGTTTATTATGTTGAAAGGATAAAGCTGGTTGTTTTCCAAATTGATAAGAGACACAATGGAAAGACTGATCTTTAACAGAACCTAGTGAACCATTAGAAACTAAATGACGAATTTTATTTATCGAGGCATGACCAAGACGCATATGCCACAAGTGAAGAGTAGATGGAGTAGATATAGCACATAGATGGGAAAAATGATTTGAAGGAATATGCAGAGAGTTGAGTTCAAACGGACGTCTAATTCTACGGCCTGTCCTAAAAATCTGTCCCATCTGCGGATCCTGCACACGACAACCATTAGTGGAGAATATCAATTCTAAATCAAGTTCACATAGTTGACCAACAGAATTAAGGTTGAATGTAAGTTTAAAAATAAGAAATGTATTTGGTAACGTGAGTGTAGATGTTGATATGTGGCCAGACTGACTTACAAGCATTTGTGAGCCATCTGCAGTGAAAATTGGAGAAATACTTATGGTGGGAGAGGTAGAAGAAAATAATGGGGATTGAGAAGTCATATGATTGCAACAACCATAGTCAAAATACCAAGGAGAATTACCTGAATTGACAGATAAGGCAGTAGAAGTATTGAGGATGGCGGATAGTTTTGTCTAATGAGTGTTTCTAAGTTACCAGTGAATGTAGGAGAGACAGTGACCTCAGAGGTAGCAGCAACAATTGGAATTGTTATCTTGAAGGGCTGATTAGGTCTTGGGGGATGATTACGCCCAAAAGGTACTTGCGGCTATTGCAGTATAGTTGGGGTGTCGATTCCTCAGAGAGATGGTTACAGGAACAAATTTACTCAAACAAAAACATTAGCAGTAACTTAATAGAAAGAGATAGATTAATTTGATAAAGTAAAGTAAAAACTAGAATATTATATTGGCGAATATTAGTAGAGATATATGGCAAAGCATCGGGAATCCCTCTTGTATCAAACTCCTATGTTCAGTTATTGATTCCTTTTTATCACACGATTGATGGTTTCACATCCCAAACCAACAATCGAAAGGTATTCAATTCTACACATATTAATTTCTAAGTTAATCAATGGTTATTTTATTTATGTTAACAATATACAAAAGTTATCGTTACGAGCTATCTAACGTCGACAATTTACCCTCAGGTAATACTGCAGCAGAAGACCAACAGGGTTCGCAAATCACACATAGAAAAGTTATCGTTACGAGCTATCTAACGTCGACAATATACCCTCAGGTAATACTGCAGCAGAAGACCAACAGGGTTCGCAAATCACACATAGAAGAAGCATGACTGGATCTATATGTGAGTTGACAAAACACAGTTTCTGGATTCAGAAATCGAAGGATAATAAAGAACAACAACCATCAATTGTATTAAACATTAAAAAATTCTTAAGAAATCAACAACATAAACATAGAAATTCAAATACAAGAGTTAATCATTAGCTTTGCCTAGGAGATTAGCTCTCCATGGAAGAAAGAGTTATAGCGCCCTTGATAGATCTGAGAGACGTCATGGTTTCCTTGAAGTTC
Organism: Zanthoxylum bungeanum; assembly: GCA_019454045.1. Classification (NCBI taxonomy): domain Eukaryota; kingdom Viridiplantae; phylum Streptophyta; class Magnoliopsida; order Sapindales; family Rutaceae; genus Zanthoxylum; species Zanthoxylum bungeanum. The sequence goes on along the minus strand of SKCR01023454.1, from coordinate 812,605 downwards.
TTCATTCTCCTCTCTTGATTTACTTTTTGTGGCTCTTTGATGTGTGTTTCTCTCTTGTTTCTCTCTGATTTTCTCTCCCTCTTAGGGTTTGGACAAAGTTGGCTTTATATAGGGAGGCCTCGGAATCATAATACGCGTCAAACATATCAAAATCAGGGTTTTAGGTTGTTCTATGGCGCCGCGGCGCTGGTGTTTGGGCGCTAGGGTGCTAAAGCTGCGGCCATGTTTTATAGAGAGTGCACAGGCGCCGCGACGCCATGACGTTAGGCGCTACGGCGCCAGTTAGTTTCTTCACTGATTTGTCGCGTCTTGTGTGTCTGATACTCCCGCGCGCGTCTGATGCTTCCTATACGTACTTTAGGCTCTGAAACATGTTTAATTGTTCCATTCTTTATATTCCATTGCTCCTAATAAAAAATCACAAAATGACTCTAATTAAGATTAAAACATATCATAATAAAGACGAGTTAGCAGTGTTCTAAGTACACTTTCGTGCACTTATCACAACCCTCAACCAGCTTATTGCTAGTCCATAGCAATTCAAGCGTAAAATAAAATAAAAACTAAATAAATAAAAAAATAAAAACTATCTAAGCCATTTTCGTAGGGATCACGATTGCATTTAGCGTATGCAATCATGCAAATAAATAACACTAGCAAATCAGGATAGACATCTAAGCAAACAGTCATTCATCGACATGCAATTTCTTCAACTAGTCACTTTGTCAACTACATAGGCTTTCACTGCTAAAAACCTATAATTAAGTGCATACGAGTCTAACCTAAATCAATTACTCAAAACATCAGATAAAAGTACATTAAAGAACTTATCGTTTCTAAAATTTCACCCTAAAGCAAACAATATCATCATTGGACTTATGATTTACTATTAAGGACGAAAAACACACAAAATAAATGATTTTTTTTTGTTTTTATAACAGGTATTATCATGCGCGTGCATACACCCCCACACTTAAAACTTGCATTGTCCTCAATGTAAGATAAATATAAAGAAAAATGATTAAGGAACAACACTTCCAGATGCGGAGTTGATCAGGTTTCTACTGGTAAGACTTTAGTTGTGTGGCTATGTAGGTTGTGCTAAATCCTGAAAAAACGCTCATGCAAATAAATAAATAAACATGCAATTAGTATACAATAAAATAAAATAAAATAATTAAAATAAAATAAAATAAATTAAAATAAAATACAGATGCAATGGTTGCCTCCCCGCTAGCGCTAAGTTTAACGTCTTCAGCCAGACGTAACCACTCAGATTGTCATGGTGGCTTCCATACATCGAACTGATAAAGGCATGAGAGAGAATATTTTTCTAGCCGCGGCAGTTTATCCATTGATCCCCTATGGTCTGTTGGCTGAAACTTGGTACTACACATAAAGAAAAATTGGTTCAATCTCTTTTTTAATCTCCCAGGTGTCATCTTTAATTGAGCCCTAATTTTCTTTTTCCTCATTTTTTCGATTCTTTGGGGTCACTTTCACTTCGAGAGGATTCGATTCATGGTGTAAAGAAGTTGTTTCCGGTAGGACTGTTTCTAGCATGTATGAGTAATGACACTCAACATCACCATGTGGTTGTTTTTCGACATGAAAAATATTAAGTGCTTGAGGAAATGGTACTCTAACTGGGAAATATAACACTTGTTCTTCATGAGATGTGTTAGCACTATTATCCTTAGGGTCCTTTATAGTGTTGGAAGTATTCTACACGCCTACCTCCTTACCACTCCTAGTGAATATAGCATTGACACCTTTTACATTGGATGTCTCATGATCAGCCTGAGCTATGTGTTGCCCTTGTGGATTTGGTTGTGCCTGAGATGAAAATTTTCCTTGTTCATACACACTCAGCACATTAGTTAACTTAGAGATCTGACTCTTAATCTCCTTATGATCTTCAGCTACCTGAGCTATTAGTGACTCAAACCTTTGGTTGGTTTTGTTCTGGGCTTCCACAATTGCTTTCTGGGCCTCCACAAATGCTTGCACAGTATCCTCTAAAGAATTCTTAAGAACAATAGTTGTGTGATACTGATGAGCATTGTAATCTCTAGGTGGTGGTTCATGAATAGGCTGATGAGACTCATGTCTCCAACTAATATTGGAATGGTTCCGCCAACTAGGGTTATAGGTATCTGGATATGGTGTATAAGGCTTTTGGTACGTTCCTAATGTATTGCATTGTTATTCATATGTCCCTCTCATCTCACCATATACCGAACATTCTTGGGGTTCTAGGTGGGTGACTGAATGCATGGTCTTGCTATCTCTGGCTTGTAAGGCTCATATCTGTCTAGTTAATAGCTCAACATGTGCCCTAAGACTATATTCTTCCCTATAATGGTGTATGCCTCTACTAGAAGGAGTGTGTGTCCTATCAGTGTTATCCAGGGCATTAGGTCTAGTCTAAGTATGAGATTTTTCAGCTAGGTCATCTAAGTACTCAGTTGCCTCATCAGGGTCCTTCCGTATAAACTCACCATTTCACATTGTCTCCATGAATTGGCGCTCTCTAGGGGTTAGACCATCATAAAAATAACTTACTAAGCGCCAACTCTCATATCCATGGTGAGGGCAACTAGCTAACATCTCCTTATACCTCTCGCACGTTTGATAAAGGGTTTCATTGTCTCTTTGGGAGAAGGTGGAGATTTTTCTTTTTAAGACATTCGTCTTATGATGTGGGAAATATTTATTAAAGAACGCCTAAGTCATCTCGCCCCATGATCCTATTGATCACGGTCTCAAAGAATATAATCAGCTCTTAGCTCTATCCTTAAGGGCAAAGAAGAAGAACTTAAGTCTAATTGTATATGTGGTTCCAAACCGGTCATGGAAGGTTGCTACGACTTTTTCAAACTAATGGTTTTCATTCTCCAAACCATGAAATGTTGGGAGATACTGTATCATTCCAAGCTTAAAATGTATATGTGGTGCATTAAGAGGAAACATGATGCAAGATGGTGTAAATGTGTGAATGGGACGGAGGTACTCTCCAAGAGTCCTCATAGGTGGTCACTCGTATTCACTCATATTATGTGCGCTAGACGCGGATGGTGTGGCAAAAAGATTTTCAAATATGTGGTCAGAGTCTGAGTTTGACTCTGAATTCCTTTTCTATTCTAGCAAATCTACCCAACCGATCCTTAAGTCTAGGCATGCCCTTCAACACAAATAATATGAGAAACAAAAAAAATAAAAAAAAATTAAACACAAATAAGCGATAAATAAACTAAAAATATTAAAAATAACAAATAAAATCTAAACAAAAAAAATTTGAAATAAAATAAGTAAATAATAAAATAAAATAAAATAAAGAAAAAAAATTAGATGTGGCACGAAGTTACCGCTTTTGTTGTTGACCAAGCAAACCTGCTCCTTTTGCTTGTAAACCGTCTCCCCGTCAACGACGCGAAATTTTGATTATGCCCAAAAAGTACTTGCGGTTATCGCAGTACAGTTGAGGTGTCGATTCCTCAGAGAGATAGTTACAAGAACTAATTTACTCAAACAAAAATATTTGTAGTAACTTAATAGAAAGAGATAGATTGATTTGATAAAGTAAAGTAAAAACTATGAAAATTATATTGGCGAATATTAGTAGAGATATATGGCAAAGTATCGGGAATCCCTCATGTATCAAACTCACATGTTCAGTTATTGATTCCTTTTATTACACGATTGAGGGTTTCACATCCCAAACCAATAATCAGAAGGTATTCAATTCTACGCATATTAATTTCTAAGTTAATCAATGGTTATTTTCTCTATGTTAACAACACACAAAAGTTATCGTTACGAGCTATCTAACATTGACAATATACCCTCTGACAATACTGCAACAGAAGACCAACACATAAAACAACTTTTACCAGTCACAACTGGGTTCACAAATCACACATAGAAGAAGCATGACTGGATCTATATGGGAGTTGACAAAACACAGTCTCTGGATTCAGAAATCGAAGGATAATAAAGAACAACAACCATCAGTTGTATTAAACGTTAAAAGGTTCTTAAGAAATCAACAACATAAACATAGAAATTCAAATACAAGAGTTCGTCCTTAGCTTTGCCTAGAAAATTAGCTCTCCATGGAAGAAAGAGATACAACCTTGATAGATCGGAAAGACGTCATGGTTTCCTTGAAGTTCTTCGTTCTCCTCTCTTGATTTTGTGTTTGTGGCTCTTTGATGTGTGTTTCTCTCTGATTTTCTCTCCCTCTTAGGGTTTGGATGAAGTTGGCTTTATATAGGGAGGCCTCGAGATCATAATACGCGTCAAACACATCAAAATCACGATTTTAGGTTGTTTCGAGGCACTGCGGTGCTGGTGTTTGGGCGCCGGGGTGCCAAAGTTACGGCCATCGCTAATTAGTTTCTTCACTGGTTTGTCGCGTCTTGCGTCTCTGATGCTCCCGCGCATGTATGATGCTTCATATACATCTGTTAGGCTCCGAAACATGTTTAATTGCTTCATTCTTTATATTCCATTGCTCCTAAAAATAAAGCACAAAATGACTCTAATTAAGATTAAAACTTATGATAATAAAGTCGGGTTAGCAGTGTTCTAAGTACACTTTCGTGCACTTATCAGGGGACAAGTGGGGCACTGCTCAATGGAATGGCCAGACAGCTTGCAGTAGTGACAATCCACCATAGTGGGACAGTGAGAGGCAATATGGCCTCTTTTCTTGCATTTGTGACATTCAGTAAGACTATATTCAATCAGAGTAAGACCCGATTTGTTACAGGTACTACAAAATTTGCTTCCACCTTTTGAGAAAAGTTTACCTGCGGCGGCAAGCACATCATCATCGTGAGATGGATTAAGTAAGTCGAGACAAGTTTCATCAGACAATAACTGAGAGACAGCGGCTACCAATATAGGCAAGGGAGATTGATGTAATAATGAAGCTCGACAAGATTCAAAGTCATCAGTAAGGGCTATAAGGAATTGAATTAGCCGCATACGGTCATGGTGTACCGTATAATTAGTTGCATCAATGGTGCAACTCATAGATGGTTCTGACAGAGCAAGTTGGTCCCAAATATGCTCCATTTGTGCAAGAAAATCAGTAATATACTGACTTTTCTCTTGTTTTAAAATATGCAACTTTTCCCACAATTGATACTGACTAGAGAGATCAGAAGAGATGTACCTTAATGCAAGCAAATCCCAAACTTCTTTGGCAGTTTCATAGGGGTCAAATTGATGATGAATGACTGGAACCGAAGTATTCTGGAACCATGTCAGAATTTGGTGATTCTTACTGTCCCAATCCTCGAGACGATCAGCAAGCTGTCCTTCAGTTTCATCAGTGAGCCGAGTGGGGGACTTGACATCTCCAGTAACATAGCGCCATAGTTTCCGACCCTTAGGAAAACTATGCATTCCCTGAACCCAAAGATGGTAGTTTGAACCTGTGAGGATGGTAGGAATGGGTTGCATAGCATTTGACTTTTCCATTTGTCAAATAGTATAGGATCGAGATTGATTTTGATGATTCTGAGGTTACTGTTGTGTCCGGAATGGTTGAAAATGGTGGAAATGATACTTTGTTGGACAAAATCTGATACATGGACCAAAATATAGAGTTTCAGAAGTTATAGGGGGTCAAAGATTAATTTTTTAAAAATATAGGGACCACAATATAATTTACAGAAATTATATGGGTCAAATTGAAATTTATGAAAAGTTTAGGGACCAAAATATAATTTCCAAAAAATATAGGGGTCAAATTATAATTCTTGAAAAGTTAAGGGACCAAAATATAAATTCTAGAAATATAGGGGTCTTTCTGTAATTTACTAGATTATGCTGACGTGGCTGACATGTAGTGCTGATGTGGCGATGATGTGTCTGATGACGTGGCGCTGACTGAGCGCTGACATGGCGCTGACTGTATAATGAGTGTTTGGTGACGTGGCACTGACTGTGCGCTGACTGGTTGATGACGTGGCTGCTGACGTGGCCATCTTCAACCTTCGTCTGGCTCGTGTGAGAGTGGGACTCAATCGCCGGAGCTTGGTGGCGTGTGTGGCTTCCTTGGACCTCCGTTTGATCGCCGGAAAATACATCCGTGCTCGTATCGACGTGAACATGTTGATGGTATACTCAAAATTGATTTTTGACAACTTTCCCGAAACCCGAATTTTTCGAACCGCGTTCCGTTTTATTCGTTCTTCAAACTATGGAAAGAACCTAAGCTCCTGGTACAATGTGAGAATTTGTGAAGAAAATGTGTATTAACATTTACTTGAATTTAGAATTACAATGAAAGGCCTTTATATAAGCATTATACACAACTACCATAATAAATACACAACTATCATATTAAATATACAACAACACAATTACCAACTACACACTACACAACTATCAACTACACAACTAACATCGATTTTTTTTTTTTTTATTTAATAATAGATTAAGAAATTGAAATTTTATTTTTTTGTAATTATCATTTTTAGTACAGTAAGATAAAAATTCAATATTGAAAAAATACTCATTGGATGCAACTAACATTAACCTCCTCCAATCCTCTCTCTTCTTCATTAATTTAACCTCCTGAATTAAATTTACACAGTCATTCTCTATAAATTCATTTTGAAAACTTCCAACGTGGGATTTATGTACGGTGCAATACATTCTATACAACAAAAAAGGGTGTATGCCTATTATAATTATATTGTACAAAATTTATGAAATTATTTCTTGTAACATGTGCATGACTATTGTATTTTTTTTTTATAAGTGAAGCATCAAAATAAAATATTATATTTCAATTATGTTGATATCTAAGATCTTACCGAATTATATATTAACCGAATCCCATCATGTGTTATATTAAAATAATAAGAAAAATTACTCTATCATCTAACAAGTCAAGCGGTTCAAAATATTAACTTTTGGATCCTAATCTTTTAGTTTATCTATCTAGGTAACAGTTTCTGATTTCCACTCTCTAGAAACCCAAAATAACAGTTGGATGAATGTTAATATTGATATTTTTGCATCACTCATAAAAATTTGAGAGTATATTCGAGAGTGAGTGAATATTAAGGTATCACTATAATTTTTTAATCAAATTTAAATAGCCAAAATCAATTTTTTACTTATTAAATATAAATTGTAGACAAGTTTTTGAGAAATACGGTTCTAAATTTTATATTAAAACACTTACAAAGTCACAGAAAAGATTGTAGAGACTTATAATCACTGAGAACTGAAGATAAAGGCAGTATTTACTTCTCTTGCAAACAAATGTATTATGTAATATGAAACCGGTACACCATGTAATTAATATACCATCTAATCTTCATATAACATATGGTAATATTTTATTTTAATTAAAAAAATAGTGCAACACATATCAGATTTATTACCATATATCAGATGAAGATTTGATGGTACATTAATTACAGATATAACGGTTCATATAAAATTTTCTCATTAAGAAAAAAAATATACGTACACACAAAGAATTTTGATTTGAGAATGTACAAATTCAACTCTTCATATAAGTCCTCATGCTGATTACTAGATAAATATACCAAATGATACAGAAAATTATTTATAGTTGTTCAAAATTTACTAAATAATAAATTATTAATAATTTTTATTAACTTGTCATCGGCTTAATTTGATATGAGTTCGAATTATGAAAATAATTTAAAATTGCGCCCATCAATCGGGCTCTGCTTGTTGGGATAGCATTGTGCACTTGAGTAGATCCGGCAACGGTTCCGGTTCGGAACCAGAACCGAACCGGTTGGAATCGGACGGCTCCGGTTCCAGTTCCGGAACCGGAACTGTAAAGGACCGGTTCAGTTAGGGTTCGACCCCCAACCGGAACCCTCCCCAACGGCTAATAGCCGTTGGGCTGGGGCACTCACTGCCTCTAAATATAAAAAAAATTGCCAACGACCAAAAAAAAAAATTCTTATTGTAATTCCTAACATACCCCTATAACGGTAATAAAACGGTTATTTTTAGGGGAATTTTCGGTATAAAATAAATTCTAAAATTCTATAAATATGGGTCATTTTTCATTATTTCAACACACCAATTTCTCAACTCTCTCAATTCCTACAATTCTCTTATTCTCAATTCTCTCATTTATAATAACAAATTAGTTATTATCATTCTCAATTTTCTTATTCTTCTTACATATTTCTTAAACGAAAAATGGCAAGCTCATCTGATAACATAATGTCAAATATGCCAACCCAAGAGAGCGGCCCTAGTGTAGGTTCACAATCATGGAGAAGAGAAGTTAAGTCTCGTTCTCGGATGTTTTCAAAATTCATTTTCATTTAGACGATACAGATGAAGGTTCAAGAGCAATTTGCAACCATTGTAGGGTTTCCTACAAATTTTCTAGTGGATACGGCAATATGATCAAGCACATGGAAAGACATCATGCAGTTGAACTTGGACCTGATATGACGCAAACTCAAATGGTCACTCCAAATTAAAAGATTAGGATACCGCACAACTTATTGCATTTAGAGTTTTTGATGACCAACATACCGCACAAAATATTTATAGAATGATGAAGGTAATTTTTGATGAATATGGTTTAGTAGATAAAATTTTAACAATTGAATTTGATAATGCATCTGTAAATACTGCATCCATCAATGATTTAAAAGAAATATGTCAACCAAATTTAGGGGGTCGATTTTTTCATATTCGTTGCACATGTCATGTCCTTAACATATGTGTTCAAGATGGTCTGGAAAAATTATCACATTTCATTGATCCTATTAAGAATGCACTTAATTGCATTTGGTCATATTCTCAAGTTATGAGAGAATGGGCCAAGTTTTGTAAAATAAATGGTATTAAACCGATTAAATTTTCAAGAGATGTTCCAACACGTTGGAATTCAACTTATTTTCTTTTATGTCAAGCATTACAATACAAAGATGCATTATGTAGTTTTTTTTTTCTCAACATGTTCAAATTACCACACTTTTTCCTAGTCAATGAGATATTTGTGAAAAAATTTTAGAAATTTAAAAGTTTTTAATGATGCTACTTTAATTTTTAGCGGAGTTTATTATCCTACAACACATATATTTCTTCTTGAAAGTTTGAATATTGTTGGTACTCTCGATGAACATCTTGAAAGTAACGATCCTAATGATATTGTTTTGTTAGAAGCCATTACTGTTATGAAGGTATAATGGTTGAATTATTTTATAGAAATTCCTTTACTTTATCATATTGCTGCTATTTTTTATCCTAGATTTAAATTAGAAGGTTTGAATAGTGCTTTACAAGCTTACTATGGTTATTTAGGAATATTAGATGATATTGATATTACAAGAATAATAGTGATATTAAGAAATGATTTAATTGAGTTATTTAATGATTATATTGTAAGATATAACTTAGGAACATTAGGAGAATCTAGTAGTAGCGAACCAGTAATTCAAACAAGACTTAGCGCAGGGGATCGTTGGTTACTGCAACGAAATAAAAAAGGTAGGGATACGGCAACTAATAACCTCGAATTAGATAATTATTTATCTACAAATTTTGAGTTTCATACTGAAAGTTTAGTTAGTAAAAATTTTAAAATCCTTGAATGGTGGAACCGACATCAAAATATATATCATGTTTTATCAATTATTGCTAAAGAGATATTGGCAGCACATATTTCCACCGTTGCGGTTGAGAAAGTCTTCAGCTTGAGAAGCAATATATTAGAAGCTAGACGATCTTCATTACATCCAAGCACTCTAGAAGCAATAGCTTGTGTGGATGATTGGACTGGAGCTGATCTAAGACAACAAGAAGATGCATGTGGGACACAGGAACTGGGCGATGCATGCTGTTCCGAGCTCACGGCCTAGTTGGGAGTATGGAGTAGCCCGCGGGGGACTAAATCGGAGAATAATAGAGTCGCCACCCGGTTGTGAACCAGGAAAATGAGATTTAAGGCCGCACTCACCCCTCGCAAGGGAAGACCTCAAACCGTTGGGTTCGGAATGGTCCATTACTTATGCCACTTGTAATAAAATGATTTGTGCAATAATCTAACCAAGCCTAAGCAACATATTTCCAAGGATAATCTATTTCCAAGTTCGCATGCATAAATCAAAGGTTCATCTAAGTTCACATGTAACACATTTTTAAGTTTGCATATAACCTATTTGCATATAATCTATGTCCAAATTTGCATGCATAAAGATAAATATGGCTAGCATACAATGTTATAAGCACATTACATTCCATCATAGGCATGCCAATAGATAATAATTGTACAATCACACATGAAAGCAAATCGGAATAACGGCGATCATATAACTTTATGAACATGTTGAATGGATGAATGCGGAAGCATAAGTAGATGGCTATCATGTAAACATACATCATGGGGACGAACATGTAATCTTGTGCACACAATAAATGAACAATCAAATAGGCAAATGACGAAATGAGTAACCATACGTGAGATGTGATGAAGGAGGGTCTGTTTACCGTGGGCGTTCGGCGACATTCGTAGCCGCGTTCGAACAGTAAACAGAAGGTTCACGTTCGAGTAGCGTTCGTAAACGCGTTCGAACGAACTGAGACAGAAAACATGCGTTTGTGCGGCGTTCTGAAATGCATTAGAACGAGGTTACAGCAGTGACCTCCAAAATGCAGTAAACAACATGACACATACGTGAACGGATGAATAGATGACACCTAATAAATAATAACGGGCTAAAAGGCGCGGCAAAGCATCGTGGTAAAGGATCTTTAACCCCTCGAAGTGGAGGACCTTTAATCCGACTTACTAAGCAATGCGCAATGCAACATGATGCATGATTATGCAAGAAGATGACATACAAAAAAAAGCGAATAACGAAATAGAAGGCGCGGCGAAGTATCGTGGTAAATGTTCTTTAATCCCTCGAAATGGAGGACCTTTAATCCAACTTACTAAGCCCATGTGCATAACATCATAATGCATATAAAAATAAAGATAACAATATCGGACTTCGTATACCCGATTGAACACATCTTACATTCAACCGAATATACATCAACCGGCGCGGCAAAACATCGTGGTAAAGGAATTTAACCCCTCAAAATAGGGGACCTTTAATCCAACTTACTAAGCCCATGCGCTCGATCACATCATACATATAAAAAATAAAGACAACAATATCAGACTTCGTATACCCGATTGAACACATCTTACATTCAACCGAATATACATCAACCGGCGCGCAAAGCATTATGGTAAAGGGTTTTAACCCCTCAAAATAGGGGACCTTTAATCCAACTTACTAAGCCCATGCGCTCGATCACATCATTACACAAACGAATAACATGCAGAAATTAAATAACGAATAATAAACACATCAAAACGACATAAAACAAAAATATGCACCGTTTACTCAAGTGATACGTGGAGTTGTATCCCGAGTACAGATCATACTACCGTCCATTCGGAATCGGCTATGAAATTTATGTCCGGGTTTCCATCCTATATATCACAAGAGGCGACACATTTTCTGTTTTACTCAAGGGCCACAACATACATCATTTCACAATACATGCATTTTCTATCTATTCAAGGGCCACAACATGCATCACTCCACAATACATAATTATTCAAAGGCCACAACACACATCATCCCACAAAACTCATGCAAATAAGATTCAATAAACAATAAAAATACGAATAAAAATATGTGTGAAAAGTACCCTAATGTCTAACCTTTTATGTTGACTTTCAGACTCGCGTTTCATGGTGATCAGAAGGGGGAAAGCTCCGTGACTTTTCTGGTTCACTGGTTTGCGTTTTCCTCGCCGTTTCGCTGCTCACGCTATTGTTTTTGCTCCGTTTCACTGCTGCTTTGCTGCTGTATTTCTGATGTATGTTGGTCACTATTTTTGGTGTTTTAGACTACTATTTTGGGTGTTTTTGAAGGCTTTAAGTGCAATTTTTTAGTTATTATTTTAGGGATTAAAAGTGCAGTTTTTTTAGTCACTAGTTTAGGTGATTTAGGGGCTATTTTTCGGTGATGTCTGCTCCTGTATAGGGGGCTGTTTCGGTGGTGTTTCAGGTTGTAATGTTTTCGGCAATGGAGGGGTTTATGGGGCTGTGATTTTCGGCTAAGGGTGTAGGAGGAGAAGAGAAAATTTGCTTGCTGTATAAGTGAATCAATAGGCTCTTTTTTTTCTTGCTGTATGCGTGTGAGTTAGAGGATCCAAGGGTTGGGAGAGGTTGGTTTTTTATAGGCAAAGGGGGTAGGGCTACTCCTTGCTTGACAAGGAAATAGATTTGGCATTTAATTAGGATATGATTTAATTTCAAACAAGGAAAACCAAAGATTGAGGGGGACAAAATTAGTTCAATTTAGGAAGTCAATATACTTAATTTGTATTGTTTAGGCATGATATTATTTAAGTTAGGAATACAATATTTTTAATTAGCAATAAAAATATTCTTGATTGGGAATATAATTTGTTGATTGATTTTAATTAGGCAAATTATTTAATTAATATTTTATTTAATTTTACCATGTGTTAAATATGTGTTTTATTAATTTGGATGTGTTTTATGGGCTTTGGTGGGCTAATTGGGCTTGGGTGTGAGGCTAGCAGCAAAACCAGAAATACCGACGCCGTTCGAACGCCTCTTCGAACGCTACACGAACGCCCGCAATCTGCCTGACGTTCGAATGAAGTAATGAACGCAGCACGAACGAAAATAGTGAACTTGTGAAAGGAATCTAATGACATGCCTATTCTGAATTTCCCCTTCCGACGTCCGTTTCCAGCGACTTCTGTGACTTAAAAGGTAGTGTCTCCAAATGAGACTCATCATAGGGACTCACGTGCAAAAATGCAGTGCCTACAGTCGCCCCACTTTGATGGGACTTGTGCAGTGTGTGACTTTGAACAATCCTATCAAAGTTATGCAATGTATTTTCACTTACCTGACTCGCCAGCTTCCTCGAACTGAGTTGATGCTGCAGTGGACCTCGATCCTGGGACGCATCCCAATAGCTGCAACCGACAACGGGGGCCTCGACCCTAGGACGCATCCCAATACCGCTGACAAAACATGGGCCTCGACCCTGGGACGCATCCCAAAACTAACGATGCAGGGGGCCAACGACCCTGGGACGCATACCAATAACTGCAACTGACAACGGGGGCCTCGACCCTGGGACGCATCCCGATAACATTACCAATGTGGGTCACGACCCTGGGACGCATCCCTGAAACTGCTCGGTGAACTCATTTCCTTCCAAGTCTGACAGTCTCACTGTTCCATTTCCCATTACTTTCTGCACTATGTAAGGTCCTTCCCGGTTAGGTCTGAACTTTCCTCTCGGATCAGTTGTCGACGGCCTCGACTGCTTAAGTACCAAATCACCCTTTCTGATCTTGGTGGGACGTACTTTCTTGTTGAATGCTCGGGCTAGTCTCTTCTGATACAACTGCATGTGATACAAAGCCTTCGTTCTCTTCTCATCCAGCAGTGCTAACTGATCAAACCTCTGTGCGGCCCATTCTTGTTCCGGTAACTTTGCCTCTGCTAATACCCTCATAGATTGTATTTCCACTTCCACTGGCAATACTGCTTCCATTCTGTAGACTAGAGAGTAAGAAGTGGCCTATGTTGCTGTTCTCACTGATGTTCTGTACCCCCACAAAGCATACGGTAGTTTTTCGGCCCAATCTATGTAGCTTCTGTCATCTTGGCTAAAATCGTCTTTATAGTCTTGTTGGCTGCCTCAACTGCTCCATTTGCCTGCGGCCTATACGGTGATGACTTGTGATGGCCTATCCCGTATTTCTGTAGCATTGCCTTCGTTTCTCCCTGGAATTGAACTCCGTTGTCCGTCACTACATGGTGCGGCATACCGTACCGACAAATGAGATTCTGAGCTATAAACTTTGCCATCTGCTTTGCTGTAACATTGCGGAATGATTCGGCTTCCACCCATTTCGAGAAGTAGTCTACTGCCACTACTATAAAGCGATGCCCATTCGATGCATTTGGTCGAATCTCTCCAATCATATCAATTCCCCATGCTGAGAAAGGCCACGGCTCTGACAACCCGTGCAACTCTGTGTGCGGTAAATGATTCAAATTACCGTGTGCCTGACAATTATGACAGTGCTTTACCATCTTCGCACAATCTATCTCCATGGTCGACCAGTAGAAACCTTGTCTCACTATCTTGCGAGACAAATTCAACCCGTTCATGTGCGGACCACATACCGCAGTGTGTACTTCTTCCATTACCTGTTGATCCTCTTCTTTTCTCAAACACTTCAACTGAATACCGTTTTCTTGCCTCTTGTACAGTTCCCATTTCAAAATCACATACTGGGAGGCTAACTTCTGAATGGCAGTTCTGTCTTTTCTGCCTGCTCCCTCTGGGAGTTCCCCATGTTCCAGATACCTCTGAATGTCATGATACCAAGGTTTTCCGTCGTCGACCTCTATTTCCAAAATTCTCTCTATCTCATAAACAGGTCTGCTTGCTGTCGTAAGTATCAACAGTCTCATCACTAACTTTTCTAGATTTTCCCAAGCCGTTGCAAGTGTAGCTAATGCATCTGCCATCTGATTCTCTTCTCTCGGCAAGTGCTGAAACTTACAATCGGGGATAACCTGTGCCAATTTTCTGAGGTGAAAAAGGTAAGGTTTCAACCGTTCTTCTTTCAATTCCCATTCTCCTCGCATCTGCTGGACTACCAACATAGAATCTCCGTAGACTTCCACACTCTCGGCCTTCAAGGCTATCAATGCAGTCAAACCAAAAGCACATGCTTCATACTCGGCCATGTTGTTTCTTACTCTGAATGTCAACCTTTTGGCCAAAGGCAAGGTTCACACCGGGTGGCTACTCCATGTTATTTAGTACTTCCCAACTAGGCCGCGAGCCTAGGAACGGCGTCGCCCATGTTCTGTTGTCCACAGTCTGGCGACTCCACTGGGGATAGAAAGTTGGCCCCGAAATATTGTCTTGTAATGTTTGGATTTATGTTTTAATTGACAATGTCTATAGTGGATAAAGTGGGGGTTTAATCAAGGGCACTTTGAGGCTAGGTAATGGTTTGGTGTCTTCCTTCACTCACTACCTTTCTAGAAGGAAAAGCTGTGAGGACACCTATATGGCCATTTACTCGTAGCCTTTGTGATGGACTAATTTGGAGGACTCGTTGTTTATTCCTGACACCAAGTGATAAGAGCCTAAGAGGCTTTGGGTATTTAAGTGAGCTCGCTCCACCTTCCCTCTGGGGAATCTACAACGGGAAATCCATTTGACAGTCTGTCACACACCATAGCTCATTGGCACGTACCTTAGTGTATAAAAAGGGATACGCTCACTTGGTCGCTTGAACCCTGAGTGGGGAGAGACCTAGTTGTGGGCTATCATTCGCCAGTGAGAGCCTTTGTCCATACTCTTGCAAATCCACCCATAGACTGGTTTGTATGGTTAAAGTAACAATTATTCCCTTGAGAATGTGCTTATGGACCATCCTCATTTGGATGCAGTTGGACTATTGTCAGAAATGCGGGCTTGCTGGGCCATTTAAACTGGGGCAATTTCGTACTGTATGACTATTAGGCCCAAGGCTTCTGAAATGTTGATGGGCCATTATGTAAAAATTATTATGTTATGTTTGCATTATCTCCCTTTTATGCTTATGTTTGGGAACATCATCGTTTGGATCCATTTGGACCATTTGTCATGGGATATGGGCTTGTTGGGCCATTTAAACTCGGACAAGGATGTATTCCATGACTATTGGGCCAAAGGCGTCTAAGTGTTGGTGGGCCACCTTGTGCTTGTTTTCGGAATATTATCATTTGGATTTAGTTGGGCTCTTTGCCATAAGACATGAACTCGTTGGGCCATTTAAACTGGGACGGGTTCACCCTTATGACAGTTGTCCCAAAAGCTTCTAAAATGATAATAGGCCGATTTGTTTGAGAATTTTATTAAATTTAGTATGTTATATGTTACATGCATCTCATGCACCTCATGCATACATATATCATGTTAACACCGTCTATGTCTCTAAAAGACAACATAGATACCGTTTGGGTTAGAGAAGGGACAAGGCTCACTAAAAGAACAAGTATGAGTGAATCCGATAATGAGGTGTCCCGTAGGATCAGTTAGAGAATGGTCTCGCCAAGATCACTGAACAGTTGCAGGCTTTGACTACTGCTATGGCTGGTATAGCTGGGTCTCGTGCCGGGGTTCATTCTGGGGATTTGAGGCAAGAGGAATCTCCGAACAGATTGGAGGATGATATCTCCGCTTTTGATGATGATATGGCAGAGTATGCAGCAGGCGGAGTATCTGGGTCTCAGGCAGAGTTACAGAAACTTCGGGATCAGGTTGAGTCGGTTACCCGCAAGATGAGGGGTAAGAATGAGGATTTGCTGGATTATGACACATTGACTTTTGAGGAACAGTTGCCTGCACAGTTCAAGATGCCGGATATGGCTAAGTTCAACGGGAATGGGGATCCGAGGGTGCATCTCCGACAGTTTGTATCAGTCATGAGTTCAGTTGGCTTATCTCAGCGCCAGGTACAGAAAATGTTTGGAATGTCGCTTGAAGGAGCTCCCGTGGTATGGTACCACAGTTTGGAGAAGAAAGTAAAGGAAGATTGGAGGGAGTTGGCCGATGCTTTCCTGAAGCAATATGTCACTGACTTGGAGATCGATTTGTCACTCCGTGATCTGGAGAATGTTAAGCAGAAAGCGGAGGAGAATTTCAAGGAGTATGTGGACTAGTGGAGGGGTCAATTATTGAAAATGCAGACTAGGCCTTCGGAGAAGGATCAGATCAAGATGATTATCAAGGCACCAAGCCCTCCATTTACGGCAAGTTGAGGAGGATGACCTCCATGATTGCAGACTTTCGGCAGTTGAGGGAAACTGTCATGGATATTGGAAGAAGAGGCCGAGAATAGAAAATTCTATGGTCTAAACAGGAGGCCCATTGGGGAACATCGGGAACAAAGCCCGTTTCTGCTGAAATTACTGCTCCGAACAGGCAGTTTTCCAACTTGGGAAGGCCCCTGTCTAAGGTGCTAGAGAAATTGAAGAGGCAAGGGCTTTTAAAACCCTTGGATACCAAACCATTACCCAATCCCCTACCATCACATTATAACCTAAGCCTTTACTGCCACTTCCACCAAGAAAAAGGCCATGACACCGACAACTGCGCCCGACTCCGCCATGATGAATCCAAGACCTAATAGACTCCAAGAAAATACCCAACCAAGAAACAGAACAGCCCGAACACACACGAAACCCCTTACCCAACTACCGTGCTGTACCACCACCAGCCTACATGATCAGTTCTGGCCTCCCAGAAGACCTTGTCCTAAAATCCTTTCACCCTCAAGCCTTTTGCCTGGGAATCTGGGATAGTACTAGTGAGGATGAGTTTGAGCAGAGAAAAACTTTTGGCTTGATTTCTCTAGCAGTGATGAGGAGGAAGTAAGGGGAATGACACGTAGCGGTCGTTTTTACAATGATATGGCGGAAAAGGGTAAGGAAGCTTTGACAGATGGTAGAGAAGTGGCTGAGATGCAGAAAATACTAAAGGGGATGTAGTGCTGAGGCAATTGAGGAAGACTAGAGCACAACTGAGTATCTGGGAACTATTATGTGCATCTCGGGAGCATAGACAGGCTATGGTTGAGGCTTGAGCAAGATTGTGGTACCGGAGGATGCCAACCCCGCAATGTTTGTTGGGTCGGTTCAGAAAGAAGCTTTGCAGATATCCTTTTCTGAGGATGAACTCCCGGTGGAGGGAAGAAATCATAACAGGCCTCTATTTATCAGGGCCGAGGTGAAGGGCAAGAAAACTTCATGTGTGATTGGTGGATGACGGTTCGTCCATCAATGTGTGCCCGTTGAAAATTCTGGCAAGATTGGGTATGAAAGCAACAGACTTAGACCCCTCCAGTATGACTATTAAAGCTTATGATGACAGTAAGCGGGGAGTCGAGGGTACCTTTGTAGCTATGGTCAAGGTAGGGCCGATTGAAGATGAGGTTGAGTTCACAGTGCTGGACATCCCAGCCACTTTTGCCTTATTGTTGGGAAGGCCTTGGTTTCACAAACTTGGGGGCGTGCCTTCCACTTTGCATCAGATGATCAAATTCCCGTATGAGGGAGAAATTGTTATCATCCGGGCTGAGTTAGATAATGTCGTGGCTGCCTTGGAGATACCACCTTTCACGAGGTTCCAGGTATCAGCCACTTTTGAGGAGTGGGTGGATCATAGGGTGGCTAGGATTATGGAGAAAATGAAGTTTGAGCCGGGTAAAGGTTCAAAATTGCCGGATTTCAGAGGACAGACTACTCGAAAGGGTTTGGGATACAAATCTGACGAAGAAAAGCCAAAGGTCAAGAAAAAGGGCCTGAGACTGATGGAGTGCTTTGTAAAAGCTTCAGGTTATCAAGGAGAGCCTGAACCTGTGAAAGTCAATGGGATTGTGTGGTACCTGGGTTTGAGATCTTCCAGGATTTGTTGGGTGAGAAACCACTGACTGGAGAAGCTTGGAACAGAGATTTGGGAAGAACAATTGATGAAGTTAGAGAGCCTGACTCTGGAAGAGGATGAGAAGCCTGGGGAAGACCTGATTGCAGAGGAAGAAATGTCTCTAGATGATGAAGACATTTACCTTCCTGATTTGTTTGAATGTACTTCCGCATTATCCAATAATAAAGACATATTTTTTGCTTACTTGCCTGAGTCATTTCCGTTTACTCTGCATGAATCAAGCATATTTGACATCAGTTCAGCCAGAACTATTGCATTTAACTTGGGTACACTTGAGAACCCCAAAGAAATTTTAATTGCAAGTGAAGTAACCTCCGAAGAGAGGGAGAAACTAGAAGAAGTGTTGGTCAGATATGCCAAAGTATTTGCTTGGTCCTATGAGGACATGCCTGGGGTAGACAGAAACATTGCCCAGCACACAATACCAACTTATCCGAATATGAGGCCAGTAAAGCAAAAACTTCGACGGATGAGACCAGAATGGGCTGAGAAAGTCAGAGAGGAAGTTAAGAAACAGATAGATGTGGGGTTCCTGGAAGTGGTAAAATATCCTGAATGGTTGGCTAACATAGTACCGGTACCGAAGAAATATGGGAAGGTCAGAATGTGTGTAGACTACAGAGATCTCAATAAAGCTTGTCTGAAAGATGATTTCCCTTTGCCGCATATAGATGTTCTGGTTGATAGTGCGGCTTTGTCTGCTATGTATTCATTTGCAGATGGATTTTCAGGGTACAATCAGGTTCTCATGGCTGAGGAAGATAAACACAAGACTGCATTTGTTACCGAGTGGGGGGTACCTATTGTTACAAGGTGATGCCGTTTGGGCTTAAGAATGCAGGAGCTACTTATCAGCGGATGGCCACTACACTCTTCCATGACTTGATGCACAAAGAGATTGAGGTGTATGTGGATGATATGATGGTGAAATCAGAAATGAGAGTTGGGCATATTGAGGCATTGGAAAGGTTCCTTCAGAGAGTTGACAGATATAACCTGCGGCTTAACCCCAAGAAATGTGTGTTTGGGGTGACATCAGAGAAATTGCTTGGTCATACAGTGGGAATGGGCGGAATAGAGGTAGACTCCGAAAAGATCAAGGCAATCACAGAAATGCCTGCACCGAAGACAGAAAAGGAAGTCAGAGCATTCTGGGGAAGATTCAGTACATCAGTCGGTTTATTGCCAAGTTGACATCGGTATGTGAGCCTATCTTCAAACTGTTGAGAAAAGATCAGCCAGTGAGATAGAATGAACAGTGTCAGACCGCCTTCGACAGAATCAGAGAGTACTTGGTGAAGCCACCCGTATTGAAACCTCCGAGGCAGGGTAGACCTTTGATATTGTATTTGGCTATAGAATCAGAAGCATTGGGGGGTATGATGGTACAGGCAGACGAGACAGGGGTAGAACATGCAGTTTACTATCTGAGTAAGAAGATGCTCCCGTATGAGGCTCGATATCAGGAGGTTGAGAAGATCTGTCTTGCAGTGGTATGGGCTTCCAGAAAGTTGCGACATTACTTCCAGTCTTACAAGATCCAGGTGGTGGCAAAGGAGAATCCTCTGAAATATCTTCATTCAGTGCCTTCACTAGTGGGAAAACTGGGCCGATGGTTGGTATTGTGACAGAGTTTGACATTGAGTATATCACCTCCAAAGTGATCAAGGACGAGCAGTAGCGGAATTTCTGGCATTGCAACCTGTTGTGGGGGATCAGTATAAGTTTGAGTTTCCAGATGAAGAGATCCAAGCAATAACAGTTCAGAGATGGAAGATGTATTTCGATGGGGCAGTGAATTACAAGGGAGCCGGAATTGGGATCGTGTGATAGTAACCCCCGAGGGAGAGACTTTGCCTTTGGCCAAGAGGTTGACATTCAGAGTAACTAACAACATGGCCGAGTATGAAGCATGTGCTTTTGGTTTGACAACATTGATAGCCTTGAAGGCCGGGAGAGGTGGAAATCTATGGAGATTCTATGCTGGTAATCCAGCAGATACGAGGAATGGGAATTGAAGGAAGAACGGTTGAAGCCTTACCTTTTTCACCTCAGAAAATTGGCACAGGTTATCCCCGAGTGTAAGTTTCAGCACCTACCGAGAGAAGAGAATCAGATGGCAGACGCATTGGCTACACTAGCAGCGACTTGGGAAAATCCAGAGAAGTTAGTGATGAGACCGTTGGTACTGACAACAGCAAGTAAACCTGCTTATGAGATAGAAAGAATTCTGGAAGTTGAGGTTGACGACGGTAAACCTTGGTATTATGACATTCAAAGGTATCTGGAACATGGTGAATTCCCGGAAGGGGCGGGCAAGAAAAGACAGAATAAGCCATTCAGAAGTTGGCTTCCCAGTATGTGACTTTGAGAGGGGAACTTACAAGAGGCAGGCAAACGGTATTCAGTTGAAGTGTTTAAGAAAGGAAGAAGCTCAACATGTAATGGAAGAAAAGTACACGCCGGGGTATGTGGTCCGCACATGAATGGGTTGAATCTGTCCCGCAAGATAGGGAGACAAGGTTTTTATTGGTCAACCATGGAAACAGACTGCGCGAAGATGGTAAAGCACTGTCATGACTGTCAAGCACATGGTAATTTGAATCACTTACCCACACACAGAATTGCACGGGTTGTCGGAAGCCGTGCCTTTCTCAGCATGGGGAATGATATGATTGGGGAAATTCGACCAAATGCATCAAATGGGCATCGCTTCATAGTGTGTGGCAGTAGATTACTTCTCAAAGTGGGTGGAAGCCGAATCCTTCCGTAATGTTACAGCGAAGCAGATGGCAAAATTCATAGCTCGGAACCTCATTTGTCGGTATGGTATGTCGCATCATGTAGTGACATACAACGGGGTCTAGTTTCAAGGAGAGACGAAGGCAATGTTACAGAGGTATGGGATAGGGCCACCACAAGTCATCACCGTACAGGCCGCAGGCAAATGGGGCAGTTGAGGCAGCCACAAGACTATAAAGACAATTTTAGCCAAGATGACAGAAAATTGCAGAGATTCGGCCGAGAAATTACCGTATGCTTTGTGGGGGTACATAACATCAGTAAGAACAGCAACAGGGTCCACACCTTACTCCTTGGTCTACGGAATGGAAGAGCAGTATATGCCAGTAGAAGTGGAAATACAGTCCCTGAGGGTATTAGCAGAGGCAGAATTACCGGAATAGGAATGGGCCGCACAGAGATTTGTCAGTTTAGTAAAGAGAACGAAGTCTTTGTATCACATGCTTGTATCAGAAGAGACTAGCCCCGGGCATTCAACAAGAAAGTACCGTCCCACAAATCAAAGGGTGATTTGGTACTTAAGCAGTCGAGGCCATCGACGACGGATCCGAGAGGGAAATTCGGCCTAACTGGGAAGGACCTTACATCGTTCAGAAAGTCATGGAAATGGAGCAGTGAAGCTATCAGACTTGGAAGGAAACGAGTTTCACGAGCCGATCAACGTAGACAGATTAAAAGCAGTACTTTTCCTGAGGGAAGAAGACGATAGCAGTCACCACAAGGATCGACGAAGAGCTAACCCAACGGAATAGGGAAATCATTCATGGGCATACACGTAACGTTGCATTCTCTTTGTTTTGTTTCTGTTTTGTGTTCGCAGGTTCAAAGAAAGAAGAAAGCGGCAGGAATGAGCCAAGCAACGTCAACGCATTCAGTTTACCCAGGGTCGAGGTGCCCCCTACATTATCAGTTCGAGGCGAGGTCCCTATAGTCAGCGGTGTTGGGTCGGGGTGCCCAGGGTCAGGTGGCCGCCCGTTGTCAGTTGTAGTTCCGGGTCAGGTGCCCAGGTCGAGGTGCCCACTACATTATCATTCGAGGGCGAGGTCCCTATAGTCAGCGGTGTTGGGTCGAGGTGCCCAGGGTCGAGGTGCCCCCCGTTGTCAGTTGTAGTTCCGGGTCGAGGTGCCCAGGTCGAGGTGCCCAACTACATCATCAGTTCGAGGGCGAGTCCCTGTAGTCAGCGGTGTGGGTCGAGGTGCCCAGGGTCGAGGTGGCCCCGCGTTGTCAGTTGCAATTATTGGGACGCGTCCCAGGATCGAGGTCCGCTGCAAGTACCAACTCAACTCGAGAGCGGCAGCCGAGCCAGGTAAGTAAAATGCATTGCATAACTTTGATAGGATTGTTCAAAGTCACACACATGCACAGTCCCATCAAGTGGGGCGACTGTAGGCATTGCATTTTCGCATGTTAAACCCGATGATATCTCATTTGGACCACTACCTTTTTGAGTCACGAAAGCCACGGAAACGGATATCGGAAGGGGAAATCGAATAAACAAGCTCACTGTCTTCGTTAGTGCTGCGTGCGTTACTTCGTTCGAACGGAAAACAGATTGCGGGCGGGTGTTCGTGTCGCGTTCGAGGAAGCGTTCGAACGGTGTCGGTAATTCTGGTTTTGCTCGCTAGCACACCCAGCCCATTTAGCTCCCCAAAGCCCATAAAACACATCCGCAATTAAATAAATAATATTAATTTAACATTAAACATAATAAAATATTTAAACCATTTACCAATTAAATAAATATTTACCTAACTTAAAGAAAATCATACCTAATATAAATAAATTGAATATATCATATACTAAAGTTAAAATAGATATACCCTAATTAAAATCAATCCAATAACCAATTAAAGGCAATCATATATTTGACTTCCTAATCTAATAAATAATTACCAATCTAAAATATTTGTATTCCTAAACCAACACAAATTAAATATTACAACTTCCTAATTTAAAATATTTTGTCCCCCCTCAATCTTATGTATGCCTTTCTTGGAAATCCTAATTTGAATACCAAAATCCTTTCCTTGTGAGACAAGGGCAACCCCTAGCTCTCTCTATATAAACATGCACTAACCTAGCCACTTTTCTCTAGACTCTCTAATGCCACCTAAGACAAAGAAAACACTTGACATATAATACAAAAAAAAAAGAGAACAAAGAGCCCCAACCATCTCCTCCATAG
Organism: Zanthoxylum bungeanum; assembly: GCA_019454045.1. Taxonomy (NCBI): domain Eukaryota; kingdom Viridiplantae; phylum Streptophyta; class Magnoliopsida; order Sapindales; family Rutaceae; genus Zanthoxylum; species Zanthoxylum bungeanum. The sequence goes on along the minus strand of SKCR01023454.1, from coordinate 789,031 downwards.
CCGAATCCACCAAAGTAACCACCCTCACATCACCGAAACTACAAAGTCACCAAAATAACCCCAAATCACCACCGAAAATCAGCCCCTCTAAACCTCCATACCTTCACCGAAAATCACACAAACACAGTAGCAGCCCAAATCACTCCCAAACAGTCCCTAAAATAACCCCAAACCAGTGAATAAAAAACTGCATATTTAACTCTTAAAAAACACAAAGAAAAATCCACACTTAAAGCCTTAAAAACATCCAAAAAAAATCCCTTAAAACAGTAACATAAAATACAACGGTAATCCTTGAAATAACCACCAAAACAGTCCACCAAGAACACCCAAAACAGTCCACAAACAGTAAGCAGAGGACACAGAGGAAACGGCAGCAAAACCACAGAGGAAACGGCAGCAAAACACAGAGGAAAACAGCAGCAAAACGGAGTCGGAGCAGTAACTTGGGCGGCCGAACAGCGAAGGAAGAGGCAAACCAGGAACCAGAAAAGTGTGTCGGGAGCTTACCCCCCCATCCGAGGGTCGTGAAACGCGAGTCCCGAGAGACAGCTTAAAAGGTTAGACCTGAGGGTATCTTTCACACTTATTCTTATTTAATTTCTGGTCATTTACTTTGGATTATATTTTCAATACTTGCGGCATTTGTTGTGTGTATGATGTGTGTTGTGGGTATTGGATGAATGGAAAGTGTTGTCTCTCTGTGGTATATAGGATGGGAAACCAGACGTAATTCCGTAGCCGAGCCGAATGGACGGTAGTGCGGTCTGTACATGGACACAATCCACGTACCACTTGAGTTAACGGCACTTTCTCTTGTGTTGTGTTGCTTGGTTTATTTTTTCTTGTCATTAAAATTTTGTATGTTCTTATTCTCATTATGAATGATCGAGTGCATGGGCTTAGTAAGTGCGATGGAAAGGTTCCCTAATTGGGAGGGGTTAAAATCCTTCACCACGACGCTTTGCCGCACCGATTGATGTGTGTTCGGTTGAATGCGAGATACGTTCAATCGAGCATACCTAGTTTGATATGATTGTCTTTATTTTCGTATGCATGATTCAAACCGGCGCATGGTTTAGTAAGTGCGATGTGAGATCCCCTATGGGGAGGGGCTAAAGCCCTTTTACCACGATGCTTTGCCGCGCCGTTGATGTGTGCTCGGTTAGATACAAGATACGTTCAAGGGCACACTATGTTTAATATCATTGCTTTTAATTCTTTGTATGCATGATTCAATCGAGCGCATGGGCTTAGTATGTTGGTCTAAAGGTCCTCTCTTTGAGAGATCAAGAGCCCCAAAAGGCCACCTTAACGGCAGTACGTTCTTCGCCGCGCCCCTTTATTTTGTGTTTATGTATGCGTCCCATTTCATGCATCAGGTCTGTTCCCGTTCGAACGCGTTTACGAACGCAACTCGAACGCGCATATATTGTTCCTTATCATGCATCAGGTCTTATTTCTGTTCGAACGCGTTAACAAACGCCATAACGAAATGTGAGCATTCTGTTTCCATTTTCGTTCGAACGCGTTAACAAATGCCATACGAACGTGAGCATTCTGTTTCATTTCCGTTCGAACGCGTTAACAAACGCTATACGAACGTGAGAATTCTGTTTCATTTCCGTTCGAACGCGTTTACGAACGCTACAAACAAAACGAACGCGAACACACTAGACTGAGTCCTCTTCATTAGATTCATGCATAGTTTCCTAGTAGCTATCTCCACATTATAATACAAATATGTTAATGTATTACAATTCATATGCTTATGTCATGATAACATTTGAGTATTATTTCTTGCGGTATATCGGATGGAAACCCAGACGTAAATTCCGTAGCCGATTCCGAATGGACGGTAGTGCGGTCTGTACTTGGGATACAATTCCATGTACCGCTTGGAAAAGTGCCCATATATGTGCTTGTATGGTTAATATGTGTGCTTGGTTTTCCTGAATGTAATGTGCAAATGAAGTTGTATGTTCGTTCTATTTTATATTGTTAGCATGCAATTTTAAACGTGAGATATATGTGAAATGTGTACATAAGTTTTATTTTGCATATGAGAATTTGGAAGCATGATACTCTTGAAATAAGTTGACTTAAGCTTTGTTTTTTTTTTTTTTTGATTAGATTATAACATAAATCCTTTCGTTACAAGTGACATAAGTAAGGGACCATTCTGAACCCAACGGTTTGAGGTCTTCCTTCATGCGAGGGGTGAGTGCGGCCTTAAATCTTTGTCCGTTTCACACGGGTGGCGACTCCATGTTATATTAGTACGTTCCCCAACTAGGCCGCGAGCTAGGAACGGCGTTCGCCCAGGTTTCTTTGTCCACAACAAGAATAGTGCTATAGGCCATACCATTCTGGTCTACGTGTGGGTTTGCGGGAGTGTAGACAAAGACTCTCGCAAGCGAAGGATTTACCAACAACTAGGTCCCCCACTCAAGGGGTTCGAGCGACCATGAGCGCACCTTTTTTATTAGCTTACAGTACTGCCAACTATTATGGTGTGTGACTGACTGTCAGATGGATTTCCCATTGTAGATTCCCCCAGAGGAGGGTGGAGCGAGCTCTCTTAAGTACCCTAGCCTCTTAGGCTCTACGCTTGTTGACAGGAATGAACAACGGGTCCTCAAATTATCCATCACAATAGCTTAAGTAAATGATATTATCTAGGTGCCTTCACAGCTTTTTCCTATAAAAGTATGATAAGAAGACACAATGTTGGACAAAATGACCCATAGCGTCACTATTTGCACAGATCATTGTGTTGTTTAGCAAATTAACTATGTGACAAGGAAATTGCACTCTCATCATTTGTGATTAGATCACCATAGATATATAAATGAAGAGAGGTCCCTATGATTAGTACCTGGACTGAGAATGATATGAGACAGTATCAGTCCCGAAGGTTTAATCATTAAATATCCCTAGCCGTAGTATTATCGAGACTGGACATCGATAATGCGGAATAGGCTAGTATTGCACTTGTGCGCGTTTGTGAGGGCACAACGGCATAGTTCTCATATATATAAGTATTGGATACTTATGCAAGTGCGATAGGAGGTCGTGTTTCACCGATGGTACGGGAAACAGCTTCGCTCTGGATAGACCCCTCGGAATCCCATTGGTATTATGACTATGTGTCTATGGGAGGCCGAAATCGAGGTAGGTGTGTATAGTCTTAACCTGAGACTTGCATCGCTAATACTTACGATAATCGATAAACTTTGGTCTTGGTGGTAGGGGGCTTTAACCGTTCTGTGTACACCACTTCTGGGTTTATCAGAGAGTCGTAGTGTATTGGGTGTGATGTCAAGATGGAAGTGTCACTTCAGTCATTTGGAGATGATGTCACGCAGGATACGGTACTAGTGCTCTTGAGTGTTGCGCAACCAATCGGGATATTGTGACCAGGTCATGTATATCCGATTATAGAGACTATGTTACCAGACATCCGACATGTGTTTCGGACGGGGCAGACACTTATCCAGCCCCAGCCCTAGCACGTGATTATCCGATACTGGGCCGATATACACAATACTACGGTATACTACGCTTGATACAGATCTATATATTCCTGTAAGAATATTTCTGGAGAATTGGGTAGGCATGGCGCTTTGCTAGAAGCCAACCTTGTCTTGTAAATCGATATAAACGTAGTACGAGGTACTTACGTGTTCGGACAGTCCGACGATCGTATTTACTGCCAACATATCCGGAGATCTCATGGGTCGCTTCCTGAAGATTCACCGATGACGTATGACTCGCACTTTGATTAATCTGGGATTAATTAGAAGAGAGAGATAGAATTAATCTGGGATTAATTCGATGAGAGAGAAAATTAATCTGGGATTAATTGCGGAGATATTTTATCTGGGATAAAATATTAATTAAAGAGAGAGAACGATTAATTTGGAATTAATCGATAAAATTAATATATTCGATATATTAATCGAAATTGGATTTCGACGCGGAATTAAAATTAGATTTTAATTCGGGCGAACGAATTAATTTAGAATTAATTCGTTAGCGACGTGAATAGTGAATTCGCTAGGCGTAATCATTTAATTACGACGCGACGAAAATTCGTTAATTTGGAATTAGCGAACCCGAGCCCGAGAGTGATTGCGAGCGCATTCGCATTTCGAATTCGAGCGCGGCACGCGAGTCACATCAAGCGTCAAATCGCTAGTCGCGTCAATCGTCAAATCAATTGTCACTTTGAGTGATGTGACTTGACAATTCACTTTATAAAGTGAAGAGATGTGATGTGAATAGTGATGTGAAATGATTAAAAGTTGAGATGGAATATAACATTATTTTTATTCCTTGCCTTTTTGACTTTTGAATTAATTGAGTATATATCTTATTTTTATTTACTTGGTAAAGAAAAATAAGATATATATACAAAAACCTTTTATTCTCTCTCCACCTACGGTACAGAAACGTCTTCCTCCTCTCCCTCTCTTTCCTTTTCCCTCTTCTTCTTTTCTTCCCTTCTTCTTCACGGCTCACTGCCGATTTTGTCTCAAAATTTCTGGTTTGACCGAGCATTTGAGAAGCAAAATGAAGAAGGATTGGTGCTAGCACACTCACATGGTTATACATAGGTGATAGGGAAGCTTCTTCTTTGAGCAAGGAAGCTTGAAGCTTGGAGCTTCAATGGAGTCTCCATGGCCGAACATGGAGGAGCCATCACGACCAAAACCGCACAGCCACTGTCAAAGGAAGCCATTGCCGAGCTTGGAGGAGCTCAAAATCGCACCTTGTCTTCAAACATCAAAACCGAAATTCAATGTGAGTTGATTCCGCCACCTCCTTTGATGTGTTCATATGTTTTTTATGCATTGTTTGTGATCTTGTGGACTTGATTAAACTCCAACATTGGTATCTAGAGCCATTGATGCATGAAATCCGAAATTAGGGTTCTTGGCAAATTTGGGGCTTTTGATTTTGGCTTGATTCTGACAAATTGATTGTGTAAGAATGCTTATATATGATCTAATTTGAGATATATGTAATCAATTTGACAAAAAAAATCATTGGATTGATTTTCCCCAATTTGCAAATTTTGTCAAAACTTTAATTTGGGTAAACTCGATTTAGGCATGATTTGGTTGAATTGTTTGATGCATTATGCTTGAATGAGGTTGAATTGAAGTTGTGCATGATCAATTTCAAGAAAATTGGATTAGATCAATTTCCCCAATTCTTAGGTTGAATATGAAACTTGAAATTGGGTAAAATGTGTTTAAGCATGTTTTAATTGCATTGGATGTTTAAGTATGCTTAGAACATGTTTAATTGAGATTGTGTGTGATCAATTTCATGAAATTGGATTGGATTCAATTTTCCCCCAATTGGAGGCTTGGCCGAAAATTGGAAGAACCTAATGTCTTGGTAATTTTGTTTTGTTGATCATTGGATGACTTAAAACAATTGGTTAATGTTTTTTGAAGTTCAATTGGATTGAATTTTGATTTGGAACATTTTTCCCTTTTAAAGTGGCTTGGCCGATTTTAAAGAACATGAATTCTTTGTGATTTTGTTGTTTTATTCATTGGATGAATTGAATTGATTTGGGAAATTAAGATTGTGGACTCAATTGGATTGAAACCGAATCGAATTGAAAAACCCCTAATTGCCGAGACTTGAAAGCATGTTAATTGGGTTTGATTTTAATTGAATTGTGTTGGACACTATTTGGTTGTTAAAGTGCATGATTAATTAGGCTAATTGATATTTTAGAAATGTTAATTGGGTAATTGATTGTGTATTACACTTAGGTTAATTAATTGTGAAATTTGGAATTTTATAAGTTAATTAATTTGGGCTTGATTTTGGAAATTGGGCTTGTTGTTGTAATTGGGCTTTTGGGCTTTGTTGTAACAAAGTTGGTTTTAGGCAAAATTGGTTGGATCCAATTAGGCCCAAAACCGAATCCAAAAGGTCCAATTATGACTTAATGGACCTTAATTATTTAATTGGGCCTAATGGGCCAAAATTAATTTAAAGGCTTATGGGGTAACTCCCGGATTGGATTTTGGTTGTTCGGTTTGACCCGAGTTGACCAAAAGTCCACGCCTGTAGAAATTAATTAAAAGCCCATTGGACTTTAATTAAATAAAACATTAGATGTTAATCGGGCTTTGAGACCCGTTGCGATTAAATTTGGAATTTAAGTCGTAAAGGTTCGTTAATAAAAGTGTAATATTTAATTTAGAATTAAATAATGAATTAGAATTAAATACGTATTAAATTGGATTTAATTATGTTATTTAATTTAATTCGTAGAAATTGTACTTTGAGTACGTGTTTGCAATACGAGTTTGACTCGAACAAAAATCAAATCTTTGTTTGAACATTGGATGATCACTAATAATCAAGATTAATTAATTTGATTGATTGATTGATAACATGCTTGTATGAATACATGGTTGTGATGTTTGAATAATGTATATCGGATGGATATTAGTCGGGTTGGGCGATTTTGGAAATTGTAATAAATTTGATTTATTAAATTGGACCTGCGTGTCCAGCCTTATCTCCTATTTCTTTGTATTCTTTTCTCACCTATTCCCCTCCATGTAAAAGAGGTTTCTTTAGAAGTGTAGTGTAACGGGTAGAAGTAATACAAGTGCTAGCGGGAGAGAGAAAGTGAGAGATTTGATCTAGGATCAATGTAAAATATCCATCCGCATATCATTATTATTTTATTTCATACTCGCTTTATTATGTGTTTAGAATGCATGCTTAAGGGTGTATGATGATGAGACCTTAACAAAGATAATTAAATTGGTAGCCAATTTGCACGCGAAAAACCCTCGTTTTATATTAAGCAAATATCCTTCCATTGAATGATTCTTGTTCAAGATCCGAAGTTTGCATTGGTTTTTATTGACCAAAGTCAAGACCTTTGTCAATCAAGGATGTACTTGAATCATGAGAGTTTTGTTGCATATCGGTGTCTTGTCCAAATCGTGATTTTTATTGGCCAAAGTCAGGTCACTTTTTGTCCAATGACATTGATTACAAAACTTTCCTCGTCAATGGGTCCAGCTTAACTGGAATCATTAGGTTTGTTTTTGGCCAAAGCCAAGGCCTATGATTCAGAGGATAGGGTTAGGAAAATGTATTGGATACATTGACATTATACATATGTTTCGGACTTGGATGTCCACCTAACCGGATCTAGGAATTGGATGAGATCCAATTGATCTGTGAGATCTACCTAGTTAAATAGCATACAGCTTTTTATTGGCCAAAGTCAGGGTTGTGTGTTATTTAATAGGATCCTAGCCCACTAGGAAACACGGTTTCCCGAGTACTCCACAGAGGGTTAGAGACTCGACGAAAATAGTGGGAGGCAAGTATTGAATTTGCAACATTCGTTCGAATACTCGCTAAACACGCTCATTTTATTTTATTTCGTCATTAGATTAAATATTAGTTAGACTAATATTTAAATTGTTGTTTTAATGACAGTTGGACTGTATTATACTTGATTATATATAATTGGATTATATTAATCAATATATTTGAATTAATTAATTTCAGTTTACAGTTGATTTTATAATTGGATTATAGTAATCAATGTAATTGAGGTTAATTAATTTGGATTATATTTGATTATATAGTTGGACTATTATAATCATTATAATATATAAAGTACCACTAATCGTTGATTAAATAGTTGGACTATTGTAATCAAGATAAAATTGAAAAGTTGAATATTTAAAATATAATCTAGGATTAAAATATTTTAAATGATTTAATTTTCAAATTGGGAATAAATAATAGGTTACTTTATTTGATAAAATAACTTATTATACCTTAAGCCCAAAATTAAGCAAATAGTAGAGCATAAAATCTTTGGAAGATTTATGTGATGATGACTTTAATGCTTAATTAATATACTTATAATAAATCTATCTTTAGATTTAAAAGTATTAAAATTGCAATTAATAATTCTTGGAGAATTAATTGACTATTCTAGTGGAGAAAAGTCAAAGTTTGCAATTGGGCATGTTGCACAAGGTGCACATCGTTTCGATATTCCAAAACCCAGGCTTGGCCTAAGGTTCCTAAATATTGAAAAGGATAATTGACATATCCCAAAGTGACTACCATTTGGATATGGAAGACACGAAGGAATTAAAGAAAGGGCGAGGCTCTAACTTTAAAAAATTTTGTCTTAGTTATGTTCACAGCTAGTATTGAAATTAGATTTTAAATACTTAGTGTGGTACATAAATATATGTATTGATATTCAGAATCTGCTTTGAGCAGGATACTGACTTCAAGCTGAGATTCCTCTGCGAATCGGAAACGGGACGAAAGTCGCTGTTTCGACCGTAGATACCTAAGTTTAGGAACTAACCTGGGGTGTGTACTTAAATTAGGAACTGTTATAATGTAACTAGTTTGACTAGAGACATTATCTCTTTATCAGTGTTTAATCCGTTGCGGATAAAACCTTTATATTATAGAACACTGAGTGTTTTATTATATAAAGATGATACTGAGATAAATACATTAGATGTAAATAACATAATTTATATTTTGAATATAAATAAAAATCTCAAACATATAAATGACAAATAAATAGCTCAAATTGATTGATCAATAGAGACTTATTTATGGTATTGTTGTCTAGGACACAATTAAACGAGACATGTCAGTTAGACGGTGTGTCCGAACAAAAACCGAATTTTGTTGGACATGATAAGGTTTATCACGAGTCGCTCTGAGCTATCATTTCCTTCAAACAGGATATGTATTAACAGTGCAAAACTTATTTAGAATAAGGTTCCATATTAATCTGTTTGACAGATATCATATAGGATGTGAACAGGAAAGAAACGAGGTTTCTCATTCCTGATAATTTGGGTATGCCAGGCATAAAGTTTGGATGATACCAAACTAAGAACCCAAATTGGATTAGTGCCAATATAGGTTATCCTAAGGGAAACCATAAGTATAGTACTTATAAATCCCACATGAGAACAATGTGATTGTTGCTCACCATGCGGTTTTCCTGAGAGGAATACCGATATGCAGTGGTCAGTGGGAGGATAGTGATACTCGATGAAAATCGGAGTAATACTATTCAGGCACGAAGTCCATAATGGAACACAAATAGTTCATCTATGATGAACTATACCATTAATCTTCAAACACACAAAAACCGCGTAGATCAGAGAGAGTCAGAAAACAACCTGGGGTATGGGTTTCTGATCTCACCTCATAAAGATCTTAATCTTTTAAGGTACACCAACTGATTATGTATGAGGTAGTGATACAAGGTATCGACTCCCTATTATGGCAAAGTGCCATGAATCGAAAATGGATTCCATGTTTAACAACTATTTTGGATACTAGTTGTTGTACCACGAGGCATTGTGCCTATGGTACATTAAACGTCTTCAAGGAAGACATACATGGTAGGCAACATACCAACGTACAAAGCTGGGCTTTTGACGGAAGGTATCGTTATCAACATTGTGTTAATAACGGTTCAACCTTTTACCTGTTGCCATGGTAAATCCATTTTGAAGATGCTTGTTGATAACTGTATATTTCATTTGTGAAATATGTCAGTTATAAATCAAAATCGCTTTCCTGAAAAGGAAACCTTTTGGAGAATGTTTTACAACATTCTGACGATTTTGTATAACCGACAAACAAGGTTTGCGGATTATTCATCCATGTTTGGATTGAAGCAAGCATAGGGTTCTTGGAACTGACGTTTTGAAATAATCATAATAGTTTATGATTTGACTCAAAACGAAATAATTCTTGTGTATATAAGGAGGTTAGTGGGAGAGGGCACTGACAATGAAATTCCCATAAAAACATCGGTGAAAGCTTGGCTTTCATAAGAAATTCTCCGTAGAATTCTGGGGAGTAACAACCTTTATTCAAGGAATAAAGATCTACTGGGCTAGATTTGGAGTTGGTAACACTCTCTGAGAAATTGTACATTTAAAATGTACTTGTATTGGTGTCTCATACGCTTTGAGCATATGGAGTCACAATCGGGTCAATCCAAGTGATAGTCACTGGATTGAAGATTAAGAACATCTGTTAGTATCTGAGAGAACTAAAGATGTTGTCTTAAACTATGGAGATGGAGAACTTGAAGTGACTGGGATCACTGCTGCAAGTTTCCAAACAAGTAAAATACTGCGGTACTATAAAGTTTGAACACTGGGACAGTAGCTGGAAATCTTCCGCAAGATAACTGTTGCCGAATTAACAACAAATGCGGATTATTGCTGCAGCTGAGGCAGCAATAGAAGCCATTTGGATCGATAATAAATCTAATTAGATTAGATATAGTTCTGTTAGCAGCTGAGCTAGGCGTCAGCACAGGCTAAAGAATTAAAGGTCTCATCGACGATCCAGATATATACTTCTATATCATCTGATTCGTTCGGATCATACATCGTGGCGATGTGATGATCGTGTAAATCGCGTCAGACGATAATTAAGCAAATCCGCTGACGAAAACCTTTCCTCAGCAATTTGAGCGAACCGTACATAGTTCAGGTGTGGGACACTTGAGTGACTGGCTATGTGCCAAGTGGGAGATTGTTGGACAAATGACCCATAGCGTCACTATTTGCACAGATCATTGTGTTGTTGTAGCAAATTAACTATGTGACAAGGAAATTGCACTCTCATCATTTGTGATTAGATCACCATAGATATATAAATGAAGAGAGGTCCCTATGATTAGTACCTGGACTGAGAATGATATGAGACAGTATCAGTCCCCGAAGGTTTAATCATTAAATATCCCTAGCCGTAGTATTATCGAGACTGGACATCGATAATGCGGAATAGGCTAGTATTGCACTTGTGCGCGTTTGTGAGGGCACAACGGCATAGTTCTCATATATATAAGTATTGGATACTTATGCAAGTGCGATAGGAGGTCGTGTTTCACCGATGGTACGGGAAACAGCTTCGCTCTGGATAGACCCCTCGGAATCCCATTGGTATTATGACTATGTGTCTATGGGAGGCCGAAATCGAGGTAGGTGTGTATAGTCTTAACCTGAGACTTGCATCGCTAATACTTACGATAATCGATAAACTTTGGTCTTGGTGGTAGGGGGCTTTAACCGTTCTGTGTACACCACTTCTGGGTTTATCAGAGAGTCGTAGTGTATTGGGTGTGATGTCAAGATGGAAGTGTCACTTCAGTCATTTGGAGATGATGTCACGCAGGATACGGTACTAGTGCTCTTGAGTGTTGCGCAACCAATCGGGATATTGTGACCAGGTCATGTATATCCGATTATAGAGACTATGTTACCAGACATCCGACATGTGTTTCGGACGGGGCAGACACTTATCCAGCCCCAGCCCTAGCACGTGATTATCCGATACTGGGCCGATATACACAATACTACGGTATACTACGCTTGATACAGATCTATATATTCCTATAAGAATATTTCTGGAGAATTGGGTAGGCATGGCGCTTTGCTAGAAGCCAACCTTGTCTTGTAAATCGATATAAACGTAGTACGAGGTACTTACGTGTTCGGATAGTCCGACGATCGTATTTACTGCCAAATATCCGGAGATCTCATGGGTCGCTTCCTGAAGATTCACCGATGACGTATGACTCGCACTTTGATTAATCTGGGATTAATTAGAGAGAGAGATAGAATTAATCTGGGATTAATTCGATGAGAGAGAAATTAATCTGGGATTAATTGCGGAGATATTTTATCTGGGATAAAATATTAATTAAAGAGAGAGACGATTAATTTGGAATTATCGATAAAATTAATATATTCGATATATTAATCGAAATTGGATTTCGACGCGGAATTAAAATTAGATTTTAATTCGGGCGAACGAATTAATTTAGAATTAATTCGTTAGCGACGTGAATAGTGAATTCGCTAGGCGTAATCACTTAATTACGACGCGACGGAAAATTCGTTAATTTGGAATTAGCGAACCCGAGCCCGAGAGTGATTGCGAGCGCGTTCGCATTTCGAATTCGAGCGCGGCACGCGAGTCACATCAAGCGTCAAATCGCTAATCGCGTCAATCGTCAAATCAATTGTCACTTTGAGTGATGTGACTTGACAATATGTCACTTTGATAAAGTGAAGAGATGTGATGTGAATAGTGATGTGAAATGATTAAAAGGCTTGAGATGGAATATAACATTATTTTATTCCTTGCCTTTTTGACTTTTGAATTAAAGTTGAGTATATATCTTATTTTATTTACTTGGTAAAAGAAAAAAAATAAGATTATATACAAAAGCCTTTTATCTCTCTCCACCTACGGTACAAAAACGTCTTCCTTCCTCTCCCTCTCCTTTTCCTCTTCTTCTTTCCCTTCTTCTTCTCGGCTCACTGCCGATTTTTTGTCTAAAATGTTCTGGTTTGACCGAGCATTTGAGAAGCAAAATGAAGAAGGTGGTGCTAGCACACTCACATGGTTATACATAGGTGATAGGGAAGCTTCTTCTTTGAGCAAGGAAGCTTGAAGCTTTGAGCTTCAATGGAGTCTCACATGGCCGAACATGGAGGAAGCCATCACGACCAAAACCGCACAGCCCACTGTCAAAGGAAGCCATTGCCGAGCTTGGAGGGAGCTCAAAAATCGCACCTTGTTCTTCAAACATCAAAACCGAAATTCATGTGAGTTGATTCCGCCACCTCCTTTGATGTGTTCATATGTTGTTTTTTGCATTGTTTGTGATCTTGTGGACTTGATTAAACTCCAACAACCAACCATTACCAGCCACTTAAAATGTCTTTGATCAAACCCCATTTTACCACTGTAGACACGTTAATTAAAGCACAAATCCAAACATTACAAGACAATATTGCAGGGCCGATTCTCTATCCCCAGTGGAGTCGCTAGACTGTGGGACACAGGAACTGGGCGACGCATGCTGTTCCGGGCCGCGCCTAGTTGGGAGGTACGGAGTAGCCGCGGGGGAAAAGGACTAAACCATAGAATAATGGAGTCGCCACCCATTTTAACGGGAAATGATTTTAAAGGCCGCACTCACCCCCTCACAAAGGAAGCCTCGAACCGTTGGGTTCGGAATGGTCCCTTATTATGCCCTTGTAATCAAATGATTTGTGCAATATCTAACCAGCCTAAGCAACATATTTCCAAGGATAATCTATTCCCAGTTCACATGCATAAATCAAAGGTTCATCTAAGTTCACATGTAACACATTTTAAAGTTTGCATCCAACCTATTTGTCTATAATCAATCTATTCCGAATTTGCATGCATAAAGATAAAAATATGGCTAGCATACATGTTATAATCACATTACATCCCAAATAGGCATGCCAGAAATAATAAAATGTACAATGACGCATGAAAGAAAATCGGAATAACGGCGAGCATATCACTTTATGAACATGTTGATGGATGAATGCGGAAGCATAAGTAGATGACTATCATGTAAATACATCATGGGGACGGACAGTAATCTTGTGCACACATAAAGAACAATCAAAGAGGCAAATGACGAAATGAGTAACCAAGCATGAGAATGTGATGAAGGATGGTTTGTTTACCGTGGGCATTCGTGCGGCATTCGTAGCCACGTTCGAATGGTGAACAGAAGGTTGCGTTCAAGTAGCGTTCGTAAATGCGTTCGAAAGAACTGAGACAGAAAACATGCGTTCTTGCGGCGTTCTGAAACGCGTTAGAATGGGGTTACAGTATTGACCTCCAAAATACAGTAAACAACATGACACATACGTGAAGGGATGAATAGATGACACCTAATAAATAATAACGGGCTAAAAGGTGCGGCAAAGCATCGTGGTAAATGATCTTTAACCCCTCGAAGTGGAGGACCTTTAATCCGAATTACTAAGCCCATGCGCAATGCAACATGATTCATGATTATGCAAGAAGATGACATACAAAGAAAAACGAATAACGAAATAGAAGGCGCGGCGAAGTATCGTGGTAAAGGTTCTTTAACCCCTCGAAATGAAGGACCTTTAATCCAACTTACTAAGCCCATGCGCATCACATCATAAAGCATATAAAAATAAAGATAACAATATCGGACTTCGTATACCCGATTGAACACATCTTACATTCAACCGAATATACATCAACCGGCGCGGCAAAGCATCATGGTAAAAGATTTTAACCCCTAAAAAAAGGGACATTTAATCCAACTTACTAAGCCCATGCGCTCGATCATATCATACATATAAAAAATAAAGACAACAATATCAGACTTCGTATACCCGATTGAACACATCTTACATTCAACCGAATATACATCAACCGGCGCGGCAAAGCATCGTGGTAAAGGGTTTTAACCCCTCAAAATATGGGACCTTTAATCCAACTTACTAAGCCCATGCCCTCGATAACATCATTACACAAACGAATAATATGCAGAAATTAAATAACGAATAATAAACAAATCAAAACAACATAAAACAAAAATATGCACCGTTTACTCAACTGGTACGTGGAGTTGTATCCCGAGTACAGATCATACTACCGTCCATTCGAAATCGGCTATGAAATTTATGTCCGGGTTTCCATCCTATATACCACATGAGGCAACACATTTTCCATTTTACTCAAAGGCCACAACATACACCATTTCACAATACATGCATTTTCTATCTATTCAAAGGCCACAACATGCATCACTCCACAATACATACTTATTCAAAGGCCACAACACACATCATCCCACGAAACTCATGCAAATAAGATTCAATAAACAATAAAAATACGAATAAAAATAGATGTGAAAAGTACCATCAGGTCTAACCTTTTATGTTGACTTTCAGACTCGCGTTTCACTGTGATCGGAAGGGGGAAAGCTCCGTGACTTTTCTGGTTCACTGGTTTGTGTTTTCCTCACTTTTTCACAGCTCACGCTACTGTTTTTGCTCCGTTTCGCTGCTGCTTTGCTGCTATATTTCTGCGTATGTTGGTCACTGTTTTTGGTGTTTTAGGCTACTGTTTTGGGTGTTTTTGAAGGCTTTAAGTGCATTTTTTTAGTTATTATTTTAGGGATTAAAAGTGCAATTTTTTTAGTCACTGGTTTAGGTGATTTAGGGGCTGTTTTTCGGTGATGTGTGCTGCTGTATAGGGGGCTGTTTCGGTGTTGTTTCAGGTTGTAATGTTTTCAGTAATGGAGAGGTTTATGGGGCTGTGATTTTCGGCTAAGGGTGTAGGAGGAGAAGATAAATATTTGCTTGTTGTATGCGTGAATCAATAGGCTCTTTTTTTTTTGCTGTATGCGTGTGAGTTAGAGGATCCAAGGGTTGGGAGAGGTTGGTTTTTTATAGGCAAAGGGGGTAGGGCTACTCCTTGCTTGACAAGGAAATGGATTTGGCATTTAATTATGATATGATTTAGTTTCAAACAAGGAAAACCAAAGATTGAGGGGGACAAAATTAGTTCAATTTAGGAAGTCAATATATTTAATTTGTATTGTTTAGGCATGATATTATTTAAGTTAGGAATACAATATTTTTAATTAGGAATAAAAATATTGTTGATTGGGAATATAATTTGTTAATTGATTTTAATTAGGCAATTGATTTAATTAATATTTTATTTAATTTCACCATGTGTTAAATATGTGTTTTATTAATTTGGATGTGTTTTATGGGCTTTGGTGGGCTAATTGGGCTTGGGTGTGAGGCTAGCAGCAAAACCAGAAATACCGACGCCGTTCGAACGCCTTTTCGAACGCTACACGAACGCCCGCAATCTGCCTGATGTTCGAACGAAGTAACGAACGCAGCACGAACGAAAATAGTGAACTTGTGAAATGAATCTAATGACATGCCTATTCTGAATTTCCCCTTCCAACGTCTGTTTCCCGCGACTTCCGTGACTTAAAAGGTAGAGTCTCCAAATGAGACTCATCATAGGGACTCACATGCATAAATGCAGTGCCTACAATGCCCCCGATGATTTTGAAGACTTGTTCGATAATGCATCTGCAACAACAAGTGCAAGTGGAACGGGAGCTGAAGGATCAACTGATAATGATGATTGATAATTACAAAATTGTAAATTTCCAAAGGGGAAATATCTTAAAATTATAATGGAACTGCGTGAGCTTTGATTCCTCTCACCCATGGAGGCTACATATGCAACTTAAATTTTTTAAAATTTATGTTCAAGCTCTTTAATTTAATAAAATTTTTTTATTTATTAATTAATCTTATTTATTTTAATTATTTTCGATTTTTTTATAATAAAAAAAATAAAAGGTTCGAACCAGAATCGGAACAGACCGATTCGGTTCCGGTTCGATTTACGATTCCGGTTCCACATTTGTGGAACTGGAAACCGGCCGGTTCGGTTCGATTCCGAACCGAAACCGAACCGCCGGCCAGGTCTACATTTTAGTAGGGTCTTTGTATCTTTCTTGTCATTGCCAGCTAATTTAGTTTATTAAGTCTTTCCATTATTTTGCTCATAAAACTTATAATTATATATCATCACAATATTCTCTCATAAAACTAATATTATATATCATCATCACAATATTCTTTTTAATAACATCATCTAGGAAGCAAGCATTTAATGGCTTTCATCACATTTTTATTTTTACCCTATGATTATAAATTACATATTTATATCCTTAGATAGACTGTCTTTTTACAATTTTGTCGTTTTCATCACTAATCTTGCTCATCTCATCATGGATTCAATAGTCCAAATTTCGTATTTTTCAAATATGAATATAAAGACATGAATTTAACAAATAGTCATAAAATCAAAAGGTATCTTTGCATTTGAATATTTTCCAATAGTCATAAAACCAAAATGCATTTTTTTCATTTGAATCTTTTCATGCACTATATAAATGTAATATCTCGAGTTTTTTGGAACGGTACAAGAAGATTTCCGAACTAAAGTTAAGGATTTGAAACGAGATGGTAATCGAAAATCAGAGTTTATGTGTTAGAAGATTGATCGGAATATTTTAAAGTGAAGATTCATCGCGTTGAAAAATGCGTGATTTCGAGATACAGTTACGTGATTTTTGATTATATCATTATACACATAAGAATTTCTTATTTCGGCTATAAATATAGCAAAAAAACTTCGACTGAGCTGATTCTTGAACCATTGGACTCTTTTTTCCGAGATGAACAACCTTCGTGTTGAACACTTTTCAAACTTTGCATCAGAATGACTTCAAAAATATGAATTTTCGAGAAAAATCCATGACAAGGGCGTGATTGTAATTTACGGAGGTCAGAATGTAATTTTCAAAAACTTTCCTATAAATACCCTATATTTTCTTGTAATTGTAAAAATTTCAAAATATATCTTGTTCTCTCACTCGAACCCCCTTGGACCTCTCACGCCAGTTTGAGTAGTGGACTCGCCGGCCACCACTACGGCCACCACCAGCCAGCCAGCTGGTGCCGGTCGGTGCACCAGGATTTCCCCTTGCTAACGGTGGCCAGCAGCGATGCCAGAAACATCGGCAGGAAGGGGAAATATGAGCGAGTAACGAGTTTGTCGATCCCAACTCATCATTGTTGGGTTTCTCTAAGTCCCAAGGATCGATTAAAGCGATGAAACATACATGTGAATACACGAAGAAGTTGCGGAATACTTACATCGATCGGTTGAGGGGATGCGTCGAAGAACAAAATTCTTTTTCTCCCTCCAAGATGGCTCGGCAGTGAGCAGATTTTGGGTCCTCCATTTTCGGCCATGAATCAACCTCCAAGCTCCAAGCTTTCGTGATGTGATTCCAAGCTCACGGGTGTGGTTCCCTATCACCTTCGCAAGACTCTAAAGTGTGCTAGCACTCCAGAAATTTTGCCGCAAAACTTCCTTATGGCTTCTCCAACCTCTCGGCTTTGTGACAGAAAAGGAAGAAGAAGAAGGCCCATAGGGCATGAGAGAGGAGAGAGTGTGAGAGAGAGAGTGTTGTTTTGTTAAGTTAAATTGATTTCCAAAATCAAAATAAACATATACCAAATTTTAGCTTTCAAAAAGTCAAAGGAATTTGGAGCAAAAAAATGCATTAAATGCATTCAACAACTTCCATCAATCAATCAAGTGACAAGTTGTCATATCACTCAAAGTGACTAGACATCACATCACTCAAAATGACAAGTGATTTGACGTTTGATGTGACTAATGATTTGACGCTTGATGTGACTTGTGGGCCGCACTTAAATTCGCAATGCGAGTGCGCGCCCGCAAACACTCTCGGGCTCGGGTTCGCTAATTCCAAATTAACAAATTTTCCGTTGCGACGTAATTAAATAATTATGCCTAGTAAAATTACTATTCACGTCGCTAACAAATTAATTCTAAATTAACTCGTTCCCCCGATTTAAAATCTATTTTAATTCCGTGTCGAAATCCAATTTCGTTTAATATATCGAATATATTAATTTATCGATTAATTCCAAATTAATCGTTTTCTCTCTTTGATTAATATTTTATCCTAGATAAAATATCTCCGCAATTAATCCCAGATTAATTTTCTCTCTCATCTAATTAATCTCAGATTAATAAAGTGCGAGTCATAAGTCATCGGTGAATCTTCGGGAAGCGACCCATGAGATCCCCGGATATGTTGGCAGTAAATCAGGTCGTCGGACTATCCGAACATGTAAGTACCTAGTACTACGTTTGTACCGATTTACAAGACAAGGTTGGCTTCTAGCAAAGCGCCTTGCCTACCCAATTCTCTAGAAATATCCTTACATGAATATGTGATCTATATCAGGCGTAATATACGTAGTATTGCGTATCTCGATCCAGCATCGGATGTCACGTGCAAGGCTTGGGGCTGGAAATGTATCTGCCCCGTACGAAGCACATATAAGATCTCTGGTAACTAGTCTCTATAATAGGATAAACAACACCTAGTCATAATATCTCGATAGCTGTAGCATATAAGAGAACGAGTTCCGTATCCTACGTGATCATCATCTCCACTATTACTGGAGTGATACTTCCATCTCGACATCACACCCAATACACTACGATTCTCAATATACCCAGAAGAGGCGTACACAGAACCTGTTAAAGCCCTGGACGACCAAAACCAAAGTATATTGATTGTCGCAAGTATTAGCTGTGCAAGTCTCAGGTTAAGACCAAATACACCTACCATGATTCGGACTTCCATAGACACATAGTAATACTACCCATGGAATTCCGAGGGGTCTATCCAGAGCGAAGCTGTTTTCCGTACCATCGGTAAAATACAACCTCCTACTACACTTGCATGAGTATCCTATACCCAAATATATGAGAACTATGTTGTTATGCCCTCACAACGCGCACAAGTGTAATACTAGTCTATTCTGCATTATCGATGTCCAATCTCGATAATACTACGACTAGGGATATTTAATGATTAAACCTTCATGGATTGATAATGTCTCATATCATCTCAATCTAGGAACTAATCAAATGGACCTTTCATCATTTATACATCTTGGTGATCTAATCACAAATGATAAAAGAGCAATTTCCTTTGTCATATAGTTAATTTGTACAACAACACCATGATCTGTACAAATAGTGACGCTATGGGTCATAATTGTCCAACAATCTCCCACTTGGCCTATAGCCAGTCACTCAAGTGTCTTACACCCGAACAATGTACGGTGCGCTCAAATTACTGAGAAAAGAATTTCGTCAGCGGATTTGCATGATTATCATCTGATGTGATTTATACGATCATCACATCGCCACGATGTATGATCTGAACGAATAAGATGAATATCGAAGTATATATCTGGATCGATGATGAGACCATTAATTCTTTAGCCTGTGCTGTAGCCTAGCTCAGCTGCTAATAGAACTACTCCTAATCTGATTAGGATTATTATCGACCCAAATGGCTTCTATTGCTACCTCAGCTGCAGCAATAATCCACTTTTGTTGTTTATTTAGTAACAGTATCTTGCTTGGAAGATTTCCAGCTCACTGTTCCGTTTATTCAAACTTTATAGTACCGTTGTTACGACTTTTAGTCGTTATTATCTGTTTGGAAACTTACAACAGTGAACCCAGTCACTTCAAGTTCTCCTTCTCCATAGTATAAGACAGCATCCTTAGTTCCTCTAAGATACTAAAGGATGTTCTTAACATCAATCCAGTGACTATCACTTGGATTGGCTCGATTGTGACTCCATATGCTCAAAGCGTATGAGACACCAGGTCGCGTACATTTATTTCAATGTACGAGTTCTCGGAGAGTATCAAAAACTTTAAATCTATCCCAGTAGATCTTTATTCCTAGAATAAAGGTTGTTTCTCCCAAGAATTCTACGGAGAATTTTCATGAAAGCCAAGCTTTCACTGATTGTATTTATGGGAATATCATTTCCAAGAAATGATATGTCATCATTTATTTAGGACAGTCATTGTCAGTGCGCTCCCACTAACCTCCTTATATACACAAGAATCATTTTTGTTTTTGAATTAAATCATACACCATTATGATTACATCAAAACGATAATTCCAAGAACTCTATGCTTGCTTCAATCCAGCCATGGATCGAATAACCCGCAAACCTTGTTTGCCAGTTTTGGTACGATAAACCGTCAAGATGTAGTAAACATCCTCCAAAAGGTTTCCGTTAAGGAAAGCGGTTTTGGCATTCTGCTGCCATATTTCATGAATGAAATATGCAACATCAGCAAGCATTATCCAAATGGATTTAACAATGGCAACTGATAAAAGGTTTCGTCGTAATCGACACAATGTTGATAACGATACCTTTCGCTACAAGCCCAGCTTAGTACGTTGGTATGTTGCCTTCCATGTATGTCTTCCTTGAAGACTTAATAGTACCAGTAGGCACAATGCCTTTTGGTACATTAACTAGTATCCAAACTTAGTTGGTATACATGAAATCCATTTCGGATATCATGGCACTTTGCCATAATAGAGAGTCGATACTTTGTATCACTTCCTCATACATAGTCAGTTCGTATTCCTCAATAAGATTGACAATTTTACGAGGTGAGATCAGAAACCCATACCCAGGTTGTTTTCTGACTCTCTCCGACTTACGCGGTTCTTGTGTATTCGAAGATTATTGGTATAGTTTCATCCTTGATGAACTATTTGTGTTCCATTTAGGAATCTGTGCCTGGAATAGTATTACTCCGATTTTCATCGAGTTTTACTTTCCTCCCACTTACCACTGCATATAGGTATTCCTCTTAGGAAAAACCGCATGGTGAGCAACAATTGCATTGTTCTCTAGTGAGTTGTATAAATACTATACTTTGGTATCCCTAGGATAACCTACAATTGGCACTTATCCGATTTGGGTTTTAGTTTGGTATCATCCAAATATATGCCTAGCATATCCAAATCTTCAGGAATGAGAAAACCCAGTTTCTTTCCAGTTCATATCTAATATGAAGTCTGTCAAACAGATTTTCATGGAACCTTATTTTAAATAAGTTCTGCACTATTTATGCGTATCCGTTGAAGGAAATGGTAGCTCAGAGCGACTCATGATTAATCTTATCACGTCTAACAAAATTCGGTCTCTCCGTTTGGACACAGTCAAACTGACGTGTTCCGGGAGGAGTCCTCTTTGAAAGAATATTATACTCTTTCAAATATATGAGAAATTTATTGCTTAAGTATTTTCATCATGGTCTAACCGTGATGGTTTAATACTTTAGCCGATCTGTTTGTCTATTTCGTGTCGAAACTTTAAAAGTTTCCGATTTGAGTTTCAAAAGAAACACATAACCATAACGCGATGCCACATCCGTAAAGGTCACGAAATATTCATATCCACCTCTAGCCTAGCTAGACATGGGCCCACTTGCTTCACTATGAACTAGGGCTAACAGATCGGTGGCATTTTGCACTTTTACCAAGTAAAGGTGTTTTAGGCACTTTGCCTAATAAACTAGATTCCTAGACATTATTTGAATGGAATCAAATTTTTCCTAGTACCCACTCTTCAAAAGTGTGGATATACGAGTCTTGTTTAATTGTGTCACAGACAACAATGCCACAATTAAGTTTCAATTGATTAATTCAGTTTGAGCTATTAGTTTGTCATGTTATACGCTTGAGATTTATTTATATTCAAAATATAAATACTGTTATTCACATTTAATGTGTTTATCTCAATATCATCTTTATAAAATAAACACTTTAGTGTTTTAGAATATAAAGGTACACCCGCAATGGGTTAAACCCTGATATAGAGATAATGTATCTAGTCAAACTAGTTACATTTTAACAGTTTCCTAACTTAAGTACACACCCCAAGGGTAGTTCCTAAACTTAGGTTTCTATGGTCAAAACAGCGACAGTTGTCATGTCTTCAATTCGTAGATAAATCTCAACTGAAGTCAGTATCATGCTCATAGCAGATTCTGCACACCAGTACATATCTATGTACCACATCCAGTATCTAAATTCCAATTTTAATACTAGCAGTGAACATATTTTATGACAAACATATTGAAGTCAGAGCCTTGCCCGTTCTTCAATTCCTTCATGTATGCCTTGTCCATATGGCAGTCACGCTTCTGTGTCCCCGTTTGCCATATTTTAGGCAGACATTTTTGGATATGTCCTTTATCTTCCCAGAAGATTATAATGATTTTACCTTTGCCCTTTTCCACACCCCATAAGCCTTTGGCCAAGCCTTGGCCTTCTAGAATGTCGAAGTAAGGTGCGCGCCTTGCGCTTCTTGCCTTATTGCAAACTTTGGCTTTGTCTCCTTGAGTATAGCCATTAACTCTCCAAGAGTTTTCTATTGCAATTTGTACTTCTAAGATCTAAGAATAAATCTATGAAGATCCTTCAATTTCATTATCATACTTTAAGGATCTAATCCTTAGTTCTGATTAAGAAATTAAGGTGTCTATTTGGCAAGCTTATTGGATTAAGCACTAAAGTTATCATCACATGAATATTCCAAATATCATGCTCTATTATTTGCTTAACTCCAGGCTTAGGCCTAATATGTTATTTTATCAAATAAAGT
The DNA here is from genome assembly GCA_019454045.1 of Zanthoxylum bungeanum. Taxonomy (NCBI): domain Eukaryota; kingdom Viridiplantae; phylum Streptophyta; class Magnoliopsida; order Sapindales; family Rutaceae; genus Zanthoxylum; species Zanthoxylum bungeanum. The sequence goes on along the minus strand of SKCR01023454.1, from coordinate 766,010 downwards.
AACTTATTAGTTTCCAGCACCATCCTGAAATTTTATTCCCAATTTGAAAATTAAAGTCGTTTAAAAATATTTTCACCCAGGATTATGTGTTTATCTTTATTGTAATAGTCCAACTATTTAATCAACGATTTTAGGTACTATTCATTATAATGATTACCATAGTCCACTATATAATCAACTATAATTTAATTAGTTAACTTCAATTATATTAATTACTATAATCCAATTATAAAATCAACTATTAATTGAAATTAGTTAATTCAAATATATTGATTACTATAATCCAATTATATAATCAACTATAAATGAAATGGTTTGAATACAGTTCAACTGTTTTAATTAAAACAACTATTAATTATTAGTCCAACTAATATATGTTAGTGATTCTAAGTCTCCAAGATCGAATTAAACAAGCATGAATCGTGTGAATACAACAACGGAAGTTGTGGAATACTTACATCGAGCGGTTGAGCGACGAAAGAGGCAACAAAAAATGAAATCTGCTCACTGGTTTCTACTCGGCAGTGGCTGCTGTTCTACTCACTGGTTTGTGCGGCAGTGGGCTGCATTTTGCTCCTCATTTTCGGCCATTGGAGGTCCTTGAACAAGCTCCAAGCTTCGTCAAATGTTTTCCTGCTCATGGGTGGACTTCTCTATCACCTTCGCATTGATCCCGGAGTGTGCTAGCACTCTTGTTTTTGCCATAAAAATGCACTGCTTCCCTTCACTGCTCACCGTTTTTGCCCAGCCAAAACAGAACGGCAAATGCGTGAGAGAGAGGAAGAAGGAGAAGAGAGAGATGAGGGAAAATGTGTTATGCATTTGGTGATTACCAAAAGTGTATCTAATACACTTGAAATGAAATTCAAATTCATTTCCAACACATTTAGCTTTAATTGCCAACCACACACATCACTCATCACATCAAGTCACCTTAATCAAGTTGTCAAGTCACATCACTCAAAGTGACAAGTGATTTGACGCTTGATGCGACTAGCGATTTGACGATTGATTTGACTTGCGTGCCGCACTCGAATTCGAAATGTGAATGCGCTCGCAAATAATCTCAGGCTCGGATTCGCTAATTCCAAATTAACGAATTTTCCATTGCATCGTAATTAAATGATTACGCCTAGCGAAATCACTATTCACGTCGCTAACGAATTAATTCCAAATTAATTCGTTCGCCCGAATTAAAATCTAATTTTAATTCCGCGTCGAAATCCAATTTCGTATAATATATCGAATATATTAATTAATCGATTAATTCCAAATTAATCGTTCTCTCTCTTTAATTGATATTTTATCCCAGATAAAATATCTCCGCAAATCCAAGATTAATTTTCTCTCTCATCTAATTAATCCCAGATTAATAAAAGTGTGAGTCATACGTCATCGGTGAATCTTTGGGAAGCGACCCATGAGATCCCCGGATATGTTGGCAGTAAATTCGATCGTCGGACTATCCGAACACGTAAGTACCTCGTACTACGTATATACCGATTTACAAGACAAGGTTGGCTTCTAGCAAAGCGCCATGCCTCCTCAATTCTCTGGAAATATCCTTACAGGAATAAAGGATCTGTATCAGGCGTAGTATACGTAGTATTGCGTATTTCTGTCCAGTATCGGATGATCACATGGAAGGCCTGGGGCTGGTACAATGTCTGCCCCGTACGAAGCATATATCGGATAACGAGTAACTAGTCTCTTTAAAATCGGATAATCATGACCAAGTCATATTATCCCGACGGTTGCAACCTTATATAGAGAACCAGTTATGTATCCATGCGCGATCATCAACTCCATATGACTGGAGTGACACTTCCATCTCAACATCACACCCAACACACTACGATTCTCGATATACCCAGAATTGGCGTACACAGAAACCGGTTAAAGCCCTGGACGACCTCAACCAAAGTATATTGATTGTCGTAAGCATTAGCGGTGCAAGTCTCAGGTTAAGACCAAATACACCTACCCTGATTGCGGACTCCCATAGATACATAGTCATACTAACAAGGTGATTCCGCGGGGTCTATCCAGAGCGAAGCTGTTTCCCGTACCATCGGTGAAACACAACCTCCTATTACACTTGCATGAGTATCCTATACCCAAATACATGAGAACTATGTTGTCGTGCCCTCACAACGCGCACAAGTGTAATACTAGTCTTTTACGCATTTATTGATGTCCAATCTCGATAATGCTCTGACTAAGGATGTTTAATGATTTATCCTTCGTGGATTGATATTGTCTCATATCATTCTCAATCCAGGAACAAATCACAGGGACCTCCTATCATTTATATATCTAGGTGATCTAATCACAAATGATAAGAGTGCAATCTCCTTTGTCACATAGTTAATTTGTACAACAACACCGTGATCTGTACAAATAGTGACGCTATGGGTCATAATTGTCCAACAATCTCTCACTTGGCCTATAGCTAGTCACTCGAGTGTCTGACACCCGAACTATGTACGATTGGCTCAAATTGCTGAGAAAAGGTTTTCGTCAGCGGATTTGCATGATTATCGTCTGATGCGATTTATTCGATCATCACATCGCCACGATGTATGATCCGAACGAATCAGATGAATATCGAAGTATGTATCTGGATCGTTGAGGAGACCATTAATTCTTTAGCATGTGTTGTAGCCTAGCTCAGCGGCTAACAGAACTATATCTAATCTAATTAGATTTGTTATCGATCCAAATGGCTTCTATTGCTGCCTCAACTGCAGCAGTAACCCGCATTTGTTGTTTATTCGGTAACAATATCTTGCTTGGAAGATTTCCAGCTCACTGTACCGTTATTCAAACTGTATAGTACCGTTGGCGACTTATAGTCGTTTTCAGGAAAGCCAAGCTTTCACCGATTATTTTATGGGAATGTCATTTCCAAGAAATGACATATTATCATTATTATTCAGGACATTCACTGTCAGCGCGCTCCCACTAACTTCCTTATATACACAAGAATCATTTCGTTTTGAATTAAATCATAAACTATTATGATTACATCAAAACGAAAATTCCAAGAACCTAATGTTTGCTTCAATCAAAACATGGATCGAATAACCTGCAAACCTTGTTTGCTTACAAAACCGACAGGATGTTGAAGACATCCTCTAAAAGGTTTCCATTAAGGAAAGTGGTTTGCCGTTATGCTGCCATATTTCATGAATGAAGCATGCAGCGTCAGCAAGCACTATCCAAATGGATTTACCATGGCAACAGTTAAAAGGTTTCGTCGTAATCAACACAATGTTGATAACTCTACCTTTTCGCTACAAGCCTAGCTCTGTACGTTGGTATGTTGCCTTCCATGTACGTCTTCCTTGAAGACTTATAAAGTACCAGTAGGCACAATGTGTTGCGGTACTTAAACTAGTATCCAAACTTGTTGATATACATGGAATCCATTTTGGATTCATGACACTTTGTCATAATTAGGAATTCGATACCTTGTATCACTTCCTCATACGTAGTCAGTTGGTATACCTCAATAAGATTGACATCTTTATGAGGTGAGATCAGAAACCCATACCCTAGGTTGTTTTCTGACTCTCTCCAAACTACGTGGTTCTTGTGTATTAGAAGATTAATGATATAGTTTCATCCTTGATGAACTATTAGTGTTCCATTAGGATTCGATGCCTAGAATAGTATTACTCCGATTTTCATCGAGTTTTACTATCCTCCCACTTACCACTGCATATCGGTATTCCTCTTAGGAAAACCACATGGTGAGCAACAATTAAATTGTTCTCTTGTGAGATTGTATAAGTACTATACTTATAGTATCCCTAGGATAACCTACAATTGGCACTTATCCATTTGGGTTTTAGTTTGGTATCATCCAAACGTATGCCTAGCATACCCAAATTTTCAGGAATGAGAAACCCGGTTTCTTTCTTGTTCATATCTAATATGATATCTGTCAAACAGACTTTTAAAAAACCTTAATCTAAATAAGTTCTGCACTGATTATGCTTATCCGTTGAAGGAAATGGTAGCTCAGAGCGACTCATGATTAACCTTATCATGTCTAACAAAATTCGGTTACTCATTTTGGACACACCGTCACAGACGTGTTCCAAGAGGAGTCCACATTTGAAAGAATACTTTACTCTTTCAAGTATTTAAGAAACTTATTGCTTAAGTATTTTCCATTACGATCTTACCGTGACGGTTTAATACTTTAGCCGATCTGTTCGTCTATTTCGTGTCGAAACTTTAAAAGTTTCTGATTTGTGTTCTTCAAAAGAAACACATAACCATAACGCGATGCCACATCCGTAAAGGTCACGAAATATTCATATCCACATCTAGCCTAGCTAGACATCGGCCCACTTGCTTCACTATGAACTAGGGCTAACAGATTGGTGGCATTTACACTTTTACCAAGTAAATAGTGTTATAGGCACTTTGCCCAATAAACTGGATTCGTAGACTTTATTTGATTGGAATTAAAACAGTCCGAGTATCCACTCTTCAAAAGTGTGGATATACGAGTCTTGTTTAATTGTGTCCCAGACAACAATGCCACAATATATTTCTTCTGATCAAATCAGTTCGAGCTATTTGTTTGTCATATATATTTGAGATTTTTATTTATATTCTTAATATAAATGCTGCTATTCACATCTAATGTGTTTATCTTAATATCATCTTTATATAATAAAACACTTTAGTGTTCTAGAATATAAAGGTTCACCCGCAGCGGGTTAAACACTGATATAGAGATAATGTTTCTAGTCAACAGTTTCCTAATCCTGCTCATAGTAGATTCTGAACATCAGTATATATTTATGTACCACACTAAGTACTTAAAATCCAATTTTAATACTAGTAGTGAACATAATTATGACAAACATATTTGAAGTCAGAGCCTTGCTCGTCTTCTATTCTTTCATGTCTGCTTTGTTCAAACGGCAGTCACGCTTCCGCGATCCCGTTTGCCACAATTAGGCAGACATTTTGGGATATGTCTTTTATCTTCCCAGAAGATTATAATGATATTGCCTTTGCCATTTTCAACACTCCAGAAGCCTATGGCCTTCTAGAATATTGAAATAAGGTGCGCCTTGCGCTACTTGCCTAATTGCAAAGTTTGACTTTATCTCCTTGAGAATAGTCATCAATTCTCCAAGAATTATTTATTGAAATTTTAGTACTTCTAAAATCTAAGTATAGATTTATGAAGATCCTTCAATTTCATTATCATACTTTAAGGATCTAATCCTTAGTTCTGATTCAGAAATTAAGGAGTCTACTGCGACAAGCTTAATGGATTAAGCACTAAAGTTATCATCACATAAATCTTCCTTGGATTTATGCTCCACCTTTTGCTTAATTATGGGCTTAGGCCTAATATGTTATTTTATCAAATAAATTAACTTATTAGTTTCCAGGACCATCCTGAAAATTTATTCCCATTTGAAAATTAAACCATTTAAATACATTTTCCCTAGGATTATGTTTTAAATGTCAATCTTTCAATTTTATCTTGATTCTAATAATCCAACTATTTAATCAACGATTTTGGTACTATTTATTATAATGATAATTATTTTCCAACTATACAATCAACTATAATTTAAATTAATTAACCTCAATTATATTGATTACTATAGTCCAACTATAAAATCAACTATAAGATGAAATTAATTAATTCAAATATATTGATTACTATAATCCAATTATATAATCAACTATAATACAGTCCAACTGTTTTATTAAAACAACAATTTAAATATTAGTCCAACTAACATTTAATTTATTTGACGAATGATGTTTGTTTTGAGCGCGTATGGCAAGTAATTAAACGAGTATTGCAAATTCAATTCTTGCCTCCCACTATTTTTCGGCGAGCCTGTAACCCTCTGTCGAGTACTCGGAAAACTGTGTTTCCTAGGGGCTAGGATCCCGTTAAATATCACACAATCTTGACTTTGGCCAACAAATTATATGATAATTAACTAGGTAGATCTCTAAGATCAATTGGATCCAATCCAATTCCTAGATCCAGTAGGCGGACATCCAAGTCCTAAACAATATCTTATATATGCCAATACATCCAATGTATTACCTAACCTTTTTCCTCTGAATCAACTAAGCCTTGGCTTTGGCACAACAAACTTAGTGATCCCAGTCAAGCGCGACCCATTGACCATGGAAAGCTTCGTAATCAATGTCGATGAACAAGAAGTGGTCTTGACTTTGGCCAACAAACCACAACTTGGACAAGACACTGACATGGAACAAAGCTCTCGTGATTCAAACACATCCTAGACAGACAAAGGCCTTGACTTTGGCCAACAAGCCAATTCCAATCTCGGATCTTGAGTGAGAATCACTCAATGGAAGGAAAGACGCTTAATATTATGCGAGGGTTTTTCGAGTGCAAATTGGCAACCAATTTATTATCTTTGTTAAGGTCTCATCATCATACACCCTTAAACATGCATTCTAAACACATAATAAAGCGCATATGAAAAATAATAATGATATGCGGATGGATACTTTACACAATGATCCTAGATCAAATCTCTCCCTTTCTCTCTCCCGCTAGCACAAGTATTTACTTCTACCCGTTACACTACACTTCTAAAGAAACCTCATTTACATTGAGGGGAATAGGTGAGAAGAGAATACAAAGAATAAGGAGGTGATAAGGCTGGAACGCAGGTCCAATTAATAAATCAAATTTATTACAATAATTTCTAAAATTGCCCCACCCATCTAATATCCATCCGATATACATATTCATGCATCGCAACCATGTATTCACACAAGCATGTTATCAATCAATCTAATCCAATTAATTAATCTGATAATTAGTGATCATCCAATGTTCAAACAACGATTTGATTTTGTTCGAGTCAAACTCGTTTTTGCGAATAAGTACTCAAAGTACGAATTCTTGAATTAAATTAAACTACAACATTAAATCCAATTAATATGTATTTAATTCTATTCACTATTTAATCCAAATTAAATATTATACTTTATTAAGGAACTTTTACGACTTAAATTCCAAATTTCGATTAACGTCCAACGTCAATTTAATTAAAGTCCAATGTGCTTTTAATTAATTCCTTAAGGCGTGGACTTTTGTCAACTCGGGTGAAACCAAATAACCAAAATCCAATCCGGGAGTTACCTCATAAGCCTAGAAATCAATCATGACCCATTAGGCCCAATTAAACTTTAAAGGTCCATTAAGTTGCATTTGGGCTTTATGGAAGCGGTTTTGGGCCCAATTGGATCCAATCCATTTGGCATAAACCTAACTTGGTACAAACAAGCCCAATTAGCCCAATTACAACACAACAAGCCCAAATCCAATTTAAGGCCCAATTAACTAAATTACTAAAATCCAATTTTACAATTTAATTAATCAAAGTGCATTAACATAATTAATCACCTAAGTCATTATTTCCAAAACACAAATTAGGCTCATTAATCATGCTCATCATTATTAAATTATGTCCAACACAATTTAACATAAATCAAACCCATTTACATGCTCACTTTGTGTCTCGGCAATATGGTTTATTTGTCAAATTGCAAATCCAATCCAATTGAATCCAATTAAACATTACATCAATATACCCAACATGATTCTAACTCATCAAATTTAGGGCACCATTCGGCCAACACCAAAAATTTGGGCTAATTTGTTCCAAACAATTTTTAATCAAATTGATCCAATCAACCATCAATTAAAACACATTCAAGCATACTTAATCATCCAATTTCATAATTGCATGCTCAAATTCATTTTACCCAATTTCATCATGCTTTGTAACATACTCGGCAATTTGGGGATTTTACGTCCGATTCGAATTCAATCAAATAATTCCACAATCGAAGTTAAATCATATTCCTGAATGATTTCCAATACATCCAATGAATCAAAAATAAAAAATCCCAAGACATAGCATTATCAAATCGGCCAAGGTAACAATTTGGGGAAAAAATGATCCAATCACAATTTCTTGAAATTGATCCAATCAATCTTCAATTCAACATCAATTAAGCATACAAAATCATCCAATTTCATTTAAACATGCTCAAAATCAATTTACCCAAATTTTAACCCTAAACGTTTTTCATGTTTTTCCTTGCTTTGATACTATTGTTAGTGATTCTAAGTCTCCAGATCGAATTAAACAAGCATGAATCATGTGAATACAATGACGGAAGTTGCGGAATAATTACATCGAGCGGTTAAGCGACGAATGAGGCAACAAAAAATGAAATCTGCTCGCTGGTTTCTACTCGGCATTGGCTGCTGTTCTGCTCACTGGTTTGTGCGGCAGTGGGCTGCATTTTCTCCTCATTTTCGGCCATTGGAGGTCCTTACAAGCTCCAAGCTTCGTCAAATGTTTCCCGGCTCATGGGTGGACTTCCCTATTACCTTCGCATTGATCCCAGAGTGTGCTAGCACTCTTATTTTTGCCATAAAAACGCACTGCTTCCCTTCACTGCTCACGGTTTTTGCCCAGCCAAAACAGAACAGCAAATGCGTGAGAGAGAGGAAGAATGAGAAGAGAAGAGAGAGAGGAGGGAAAATGTGTTATGCGTTTGGTGATTACCAAAAGTGTATCTAATACACTTGAAATGAAATTCAAATTCATTTCCAACACATTTAGCTTTAATTGCCAACCACACACATCACTCATCACATCAAGTCACCTCAATCAAGTTGTCAAGTCACATCACTCAAAGTGACAAGTGATTTGACGCTTGATGCGACTAGCGATTTGACGATTGATTTGACTTGCATCGCAACCATGTATTCACACAAGCATGTATCAATCAATCTAATCCAATTAATTAATCTGATAATAAATGACCATCCAATGTTTCAAACAACGATTTGATTTGCGCGAGTCAAACTCGTTTTGCGAATAAGTACTCAAAGTACGAATTCTTGAATTAAATTAAACTACAACATTAAATCCAATTTAATATGTATTTAATATTATTCACTATTTAATTCCAAATTAAATATTACACACTTTATTAATAAACCTTTACGACTTAGATTCTAAATTTAATCGTTACGGGTCTCAAAGCCCGATTAACATCCAATGTAATTTAATTAAAGTCCAATTGGCTTTTATTAATTTCTTAAGGCATGGAATTTTGGTCAACATGGGTCAAACCCAATTACCAAAGCCCATTTAAGGAATCACCCTTATATGCCTAGAAACCAATTTAGGCCCATTAGGCCCAATTAAAGTTAAAGGTCCATTAGTCATAATTGGACTTTATGGATGTGGTTTTGGGCCCAATTGGATCCAACCAATTTAGCCTAAACCAATCTTGGTACAACCAAGCCCAATTAGCCCAATTACAACTTTCAAAAGTCAATTCCAAATTTGGCCCAACATAATAAAAATTCCAAATTCCAATTTTATATTTAATTACTCAAAGTGTAATCCATAATTAATTACCGAAATTAATATTTCCAAAACATCAATTAGCCTAATTAATTATGCTCATTAATATTAAAACATTCCAACACATTTTTAAACAAAATCAAACCCATTTTCATGCTATAATACTCACGGCAATTTGGGTTTTTCATGTCCGATTCGGTTTCATCATCCAATTAAATCCACAATCAACATTCCCAAATGATTTCAACTCATCCAATGAATCAAAATACAAAAAATCACCATGAATTAGGGTATTGTTCATATTCGGCCAAGCCTCACAATTGGGCAAAAATTGATCCAATCAAATTTTCATGAAATTGATCCAATCAAATTTCAATTAAACATCATTCAAGCATACTCAATCAAGCAATTTCATCAAATCATGCTCAAATTGATTTTTACCCAATTTTAACCCAAAAAGTTTCATCATGCTCAATATGCTGTCTGATACCATTGTTGGAATTCTCTAAGTCCCAATGATCGATTTAAAGCGATGAAACATCATGTGAATACACGATGAAGTTACGGAATACTTACATCGATCGGTGAGGCGATGAGTCGAAGAACAAAATTTTTTTCTTTCTCTCCTCCAATATGGCTCGACAGTGAGCAGATTTTGGGTCCTCTCCATTTTCGGCCATGAATCAACCTCAAAGCTCCAAGCTTTCGTGATGTGATTCCAAGCTCACGGGTGCGGTTTCCCTATCACCTTCCCAAGACTCTAAAGTGTGCTAGCACTCCGGAAATTTTGCCGCAAAACTTCCTTATGGCTTCTCCCTCTTCTCCAACATCTCGGCTTTGTGACAGAAAATGAAGAAGAAGAAGGTCCCTAGGGCGTGAGAGATGAGAGAGTGTGAGAGAGAGTGTGTTGTTTTGTTAGGTTAAATTTATTTCCAAATTAAAATAAACATATACCAAATTTTAGCTTTCGAAAAGTCAAAGGAATTTGGAGCCAAAAAATGCATTAAATCCATTCAACAACTTCCATCAATCAATCAAGTGACAAGTTGTCATATCACTCAAAGAGACTAGACATCACATCACTCAAAGTGACAAGTGATTTGACGCTTGATGTGACTAATGATTTGACGCTTGATGTGACTTGTGGGCCGCACTTAAATTCGCAATGCGAGTGCGCCCGCAAACACTCTCGGGCTCGGGTTCGCTAATTCCAAATTAACAAATTTTCCGTTGCGACGTAATTAAATAATTATGCCTGGCAAAATTATTATTCATGTCGCTAACGAATTAATTATAAATTAAATCGTTCGCCCGAAATAAAATCTAATTTTAATTCTGTGTCGAAATCCAATTTCGTTTAATATATCGAATATATTAATTTATCGATTAATTCCAAATTAATCGTTTTCTCTCTTTAATAATATTTTATCCCAGATAAAATATCTCCGCAATTAATCCAGATTAATTTTCTCTCTCATCTAATTAATCCCAGATTAATAAAGTGCGAGTCATACGTCATCGGTGAATCTTCGGGAAGCGACCCATGAGATCCCCGGAAATGTTGGCAGTAAATCCGGCGTCGGACTATCCGAACACGTAAGTACCTAGTACTACGTTTGTACCGATTTACAAGACAAGGTTGGCTTCTAGCAAAGCGTCATGCCTACCCAAATCTCCAGAAATATCCTTACAAGAATATGTGATCTATATCAGGCGTAGTCTACGTAGTATTGCGTATCTCGATCCAGCATCGGATGTCAAGTGCAAGGCCTGGGGCTGGAAATGTGTCTGCCCCGTATGAAGCATATATCGGATCTCTGGTAACTAGTCTCTATAATCGGATAAACATGACCTAGTCATAATATCCCGATAGCTGCAGCATATAAGAGAACGAGTTTCGTATCCTACGTGATCATCATCTCCACTATTACTGGAGTGATACTTCCATCTCGACATCACACCCAATACACTACGATGCTCAATATACCTAGAAGAGGCGTACACATAACCTGTTAAAGCCCTGGACGACCAAAACCAAAGTACATTGATTGTCGCAAGTATTAGCGGTGCAAGTCTCAGGTTAAGACCAAATACATCTACCCTGATTCGGACTTCCATAGACACATAGTAATACTACCAATGGAATTCCGAGGGGTCTATCCAGAGCGAAGCTATTTTCCGTACCATCGGTAAAAACACAACCTCCTACTACACTTGCATGAGTATCCTATACCGAAATATATGAGAACATGTCGTTATGCCCTCACACAACGCGCACAAGTGTAATCTAGTTTATTCTGCATTATCGATGTCCAATCTCGATAATACTATGACTAGAGATATTTAATGATTAACCTTCATGATTGATATTGTCTCATATCATCTCAATCCAGGAACTAATCATATGGACCTTTCATCATTTATACATCTTGGTGATTAAATCACAAATGATAAAAGAGCAATTTCCTTTGTCACATAGTTAATTTGTACAACAACACCATGATCTGTACAATAGTGACGCTATAGGTCATAATTGTCCCAACAATCATTTCGTTTCACACGACCCGAGCCACCGCCCAATCGAAGCTCTCAAAAGTATTATAAGATGATAGTCACGATTTTTCCGATTCAAGATAGGTTGCACGCGAAACATGAGAGGAAGATTCATATGAATAGTGACCTATGGTGAACAGTAGCTCCGATCAAAATTCCATCAATTCCAGCACAATCGTGGGATCATTTGGGGTCCGCATATGCCCTCGAAATCTTTGTAAGAACTCCCGATAAAAATCACTTATTTCAAGTATTCCGCTAAATGTCCAGATATATCTTGTAGCTTCGTAGAGTAGAGTATTGATATAAATTGAATTGTTTGAGTATTAATATTTGAATATAAGCATTCGGTAGAATCTGAGTGAAATGAAACGAGTTTGATCGTTCCGATAGAATATGTAAGTTTTCGGTAAAAGTGGATTTTTGCGTATAAAGATGTGTTTTGGTTTTAATGATAGTTACGAATTATTTATGATATTAAAAACATGTTTTGATAAATCCGGGTAGGTTCGGAGGGTTCAGGACCCTTCCGTAGCATTTGCGGAAACTTTTTCGTAAGATTTTTCCAAAAACACGTAAAATGAGAATTTAAGTTAACTGACCACTTGGGTTAGTTTATAATCATGTTTTAAGAGTAATGGAACTGAAAACATTGAAATCAGACTTCATTAGATTATCCCGGAAAGATCCGGAACTTTGCCAAAGCTAAGTCGGGAATTTCATAAGTTGCGATTCTAACGATGTTTCGCCATTTGTTTTGGTAGAATTGACTATGACCTGGAGTTTTGTAAAGCCAAATAAGTAACCAATGCGATGAGTTCTCGAATTGTTCATTTCGAATTTTTTAAACATATATAAATATATATATGTGTGTGGAGATGGTTGAAAGGTTTAGGATAGTTACATGATGGATTTGAGAAAGACTTCGAGATCGTGTATAGTTGAGTTAGTCGACCATCACAAGTATGTATTTTTGTTATTGCCATGATATGAAGTGAGTAGTTTGATGATCATAATGTATGTATGCATGTATTGATGTGTCTCGAAAAGGAATGTTCAAGGATAATACTATGATTTGTATTTTAAAAAGATTGATGAGTTTAATAGCTACATGTATGTATTGATGCATGTAATTGCATGGACTCGTAATGATATATGTATGTATGGATGTATGTAAGGGTATGAACCTATATCGATATGAACACATATATAAATGAAATATGGAAAATGTATAAGTATAATGAACCTGTTGTTGGATAATATACCCATAGCGTCACTATTTGTACAGATCATGGTGTTGTTGTACAAATTAACTATGTAACAAGGAAGTTGCACTCTCATCATTTGTGATTAGATCACCATAGATATATAAATGAAGAGAGGTCCCTATGATTAGTTCCTGGATTGAGAATGATATGAACAGTATCAGTCCACGAAGGATTATCATTAAATATCCCTAGCCGGAGTATTATCGAGATAGGACATCGATAATGCGGAATAGGCTAGTATTGCACTTGTGCGCGTTTTGAGGGCACAACGGCATAGTTCTCATATATATAAGTATTTGATACTTATGCAAGTGCGATAGGAGGTTGTGTTTCACCGATGGTACGGGAAACAGCTTCGCTCTGGATAGACCCTCGGAATCCCATTGGTATTATGACTATGTGTCTATGGGAGGCCGAAATCAAGGTAGGTGGTTATAGTATTAACCTGAGACTTACATCGCTAATACTTACGATAATCGATAGACTTTGGTCTTGGTGGTACAGGGCTTTACCGGTTTCTGCGCGTACCACCACTTCTGGTTTATCAGAGAGTCGTAGTGTATTGGGTGTGATGTCAAGACGGAAGTATCACTTCAGTCATAGTGGAGATGATGTCACGCAGGGATACGGTATTAGTGCTCTTAAGTGTTGGAGCAACCATCGGGATATTATGACTAGGTCATGCATATCCGATTATAGAGACTAGTTACCAGACATCCGACATGTGCTTCGGACGGGCAGACACTTATCCAGCCCCAGCCCTAGCACGTGACTATCCGATACTGGGGCCGATATGCACAATACTACTACGGTATACTACGCTTGATACAGATATATTAATATTCCTGTAAGAATATTTCTGGAGAATTGGGTAGGCATGTCGCTTTGCTAGAAGCCAACCTTGTCTTGTAAATCGGTATAAACGTAGTACGAGGTACTTACGTGTTCGGATAGTCCGACGACCGTATTTACTGCCCAACATATCCGGAGATCTCATGGGTCGGTTCCTGAAGATTCACTGATGACGTATGACTCGCACTTTAATTAATCTGGATTAATTCGATGAGAGAGAAAATTAATCTGGGATTAATTAAGGAGATATTTTATCTCGGATAAAATATCGTTAAAGAGAGAGAACGATTAATTTGGAATTAATCGATAAATTAATATTCGATATATTATAACGAAATTAGATTTCGACGCAGAATTGAAATTAGATTTTAATTCGGGCGAACAAATTAATTTAGAATTAATTCGTTAGCGACATGAATAGTGAATTCGCTAGGCGTAATCATTTAATTACGACGCAACGGAAAATTCGTTAATTTGGAATTAACGAACCGAGACCGGGATTGATTGCGAGCGCATTCGCATTTCGAATTCGAGTGCGACACGCAAGTCAAATCTAGCGTCAAATCGCAAGTCACGTCAATCGTCAAATCACATGTCACTTTGAGTGATGTGACATTTGAGTGATTGATGTGAGTTTATTTGTAGTGATTGACAAGCATTTAATGTTTGGTTTTGAAATTGGAAAAAGGTAAATGGTTTATTATTTTTGGGAAAATATAAAGCCAATTACAATTTTTCTTTTTCATTAATTCACTCTCTCTCTCCTTCAGTTTTTGCTCATTTTGGAGCCAAAACTTCTTCATCTTCTCTCTCGGTCTTGACCGATTCTTCTCCTCAATTTTTCTGGTTGACCGATCAATAAAGGAGAAAGAAATGATCTTGTTGCAAGATCTATGTGCTAGCACACTCATGGAGGAATACAAAGGTGATAGGGAAGTGAGTTCGTGCTTCAATGGTGTCTCCCATGGCCGAACCTTGGAGAAGCCGAACCAGTCACCACCGTGCAGCCCCTCACACGCGCAGCTCACTGCCGAGCAAGGGAGAGCAGTTCGCACTCCATCTTTGTTGCATCTCTACCGATCAATGTGAGTTATTCCGCACCTCCTTTGATATGTATTCAACTCGTTTATGCATGATTATGATCATTGGGACTTGATTGAAACTCAACAATGGTATCTTGAGCCATTTGTGCATAAAACGTTTTTAGGGTTCTTGAGCAAAATTTGGGGCTTTTTGATTTAAGCATGATTTTGACAAATTGTTTGTTTAAGAATGTTTGTATATGAATAACTTAGAGTTATATGTAATCAATTTGAAGAGAAAATTAATTGGATTGATTTTCCCCAATTTGCTTATTGTTGGCCAAAACTTTAATTTGGGTAAACTTGATTTTGAGCATGTTTAATGAAATTGGATGAATTAGAATGCTTAAATGTTGTTTAATTGATGATTGATTAGATCAATTTGATGAAAAAGTGTTTGGAACAATTTTCCCCAATTTGCTTGTGATGGCCGAAAATATGAACCCTAATATTGTCTTGGATTTTTGATTTTTTGTTCATTGGATGACTTGTAAATCATTTGGGGATGTTGAATTTATGTTTAATTTGGTTCAATTGGATTGAATTTGATTTGGCATAATTTCCCTCTTTGGCCGAGACACTTGAAGCATGAAATTGGGTTTGATTTTGATCAAATTATGTTGGACATGATTCATTGATGTTAAGCATGATTAATTGGACAAATTTGATGTTTTGGAAACTTTGATTTGGGTAATTAATAATGTTATACACTTTAGGTAATTTAATTGGGAAATTTGGAATTTTTGGAATTAAATTATTGGGCTTAAAATTGGATTTGGGCTTTTAAAGTTGTTATTGGGTTTATTGGACTTTGTTGTACAAAGTTGGTTTATGTCAAAATTGGTTGGATCCAATTAGGCCCAAAACCGCTTCCAAAAGGCCCAAATGCGACTAATGAACCTTTAACGTTTAATTGGGCCTAACGGGCCTAAATTAATTTATGGGCTTATGGGGTAACTCCCGGATTGGATTTTGGTTATTCGGTTTGACCCGAGTTGACCAAAAGTCCACGCCTCAAGAAATTAATTAAAAGCCCATTGGACTTTAATTAAATTAATATTGGATATTAATCGGGCTTTGAGACCCGTAACGATTAAATTTGGAATTTAAGTGTAATATTTAATTTGGAATTAAATAATGAATTAGAATTAAATACGTATTAAATTGGATTTAATCATGTAATTTAATTTTAATTCGGGAATTCATACTTTAAGTACTTGTTCGCAATATGAGTTTGACTCGAACAAAATCAAATCTTTATTTGAACATTGGATGATCACTAATTATCAGATTAATTAATTTGATTAGATTGATTGAT
Organism: Zanthoxylum bungeanum; assembly: GCA_019454045.1. NCBI lineage: Eukaryota > Viridiplantae > Streptophyta > Magnoliopsida > Sapindales > Rutaceae > Zanthoxylum > Zanthoxylum bungeanum. Next base: position 749,515 of record SKCR01023454.1, on the reverse strand, counting down.
AACATGCTTGTATGAATACATGGTTGTGATGTTTGAATAATGTATATCGGATGGATATTAGTCGGGTGGGGCGATTTTGGAAATTGTATTAAATTGATTTATTAATTGGACCTGCGAGTCCAGCCTTATCTCCTATTTCTTTGTATTCTCTTCTCACCTATTCCCCTTAATGTAAATGAGGTTTCTTTAGAAGTGTAGTGTAACGGGTAGAAGAAATATTTGTGCTAGCGGGAGAGAGAAAGTGAGAGATTTGATCTAGGATCAATGTGTAAAATATCCATCCGCATATCATTATTATTTTATCATATGCGCTTTATTATGTGTTTAGAATGCATGTTAAGGGTGTATGATGATGAGACCTTAACAAAGATAATAAATTGGTTGCCAATTTGCACACGAAAAGCCCTCATCAAATATCATGCGTCTTTTCCTTCCATTGAGTGATTCTTGCTCAAGATCCTAGATTGGCAGGTTTGTTGGCCAAAGTCAAGCCCTTGTCCGTCGAAGATGTGTTTGAATCACGAGGCTTTGTTCCATATTGGTGTCTTGTCCAAGTTGTGGTTTGTTGGCCAAAGTCAAGACCACTTCTTGTCCAACGACATTGATTACGAAGCTTCCATGTCAATGGGTCCACGCTTGACTGAGATCACTAGGTTTGTTGTGCCAAAGCCAAGGCCTAGTTGATTCAGAGGAAAAAGGTTAGGGTATATATTCGATATATAGGCATATATAAGATATATGTTTAGGACTTGGATGTCCACCTACTGGATCTAGGAATTGGATTGGATCCAATTGATCTTAGAGATCTACCTAGTTAATTATCATACAATTTGTTGGCCAAAGTCAAGATAAGTGATATTTAACGGGATCCTAGCCCACTAGGAAACACGGTTTCCCGAGTACTCGACAGAGGGTTAGAGGCTCGCCGAAAAATAGTGGGAGGCAAGAATTGAATTTGCAATATTCGTTCAATTACTCGCCATACGCGCTCATTTAAATATTTCGTCATTAGATTAAATGTTAGTTGGACTAATATTTAAATTGTTGTTTTAATAAACAGTTGGACTGTATTATACTTGATTATAAATAATTGGATTATATTAATCAATATATTTGAATTAATTAATTTCAGTTTACAGTTGATTTTATAATTGGATTATAGTAATCAATGTAATTGAGGTTAATTATTTGGATTATATTTGATTATATAGTTGGACTATTATAATCATTATAATATATATAGTACCACTAATCATTGATTAAATAGTTGGACTATTGTAATCAAGATAAAATTGAAAAGTTGGATATTTAAAATATAATCTGGGATTAAAATATTTTAAATGATTTAATTTTCAAATTGGGAATAAATAATAGGTTACTTTATTTGATAAAATAACTTATTATACCTTAAGCCCAAAATTAAGCAAAATAAGTAGAGCATAAAATCTTTGGAAGATTTATGTGATGATGACTTTGGTGCTTAATTTAATATACTTGTCATAAATCTAATTTTAGATTTAAGAAGTATTAAAATTGCAATTTATAATTCTTGGAGAATTAATTGACTATTCTAGAGGAGATAAAGTCAAAGTTTGCAATTGGGCATGTAGCACGAGGTGCACATCGTTTCGATATTCTAAAAACCCAAGGCTTGGCCTAAGGTTCCTAAAATATTGAAAAGGATAATTGACATATACCAAAGTGACTACCATTTGGATATGGAAGACACGAAGGAATTAAAGAAAGGGCAAGGCTCTAACTTTAAAAATAATTGTCAAAGTTATGTTCACTACTAGTATTGAAATTGGATTTTAAATACTTAGTGTGGTACATAAAATATATGTATTGATGTTCAGAATCCGCTATGAGCTGGATACTGACTTCAAGCCGAGATTTCTCTGCGAATCGGAAACGGGACGAAAGTCGCTGTTTCGACCGTAGATACCTAAGTTTAGGAACTACCCTTTGGGTATATACTTAAATTAGGGACTGTTATAATGTAACTAGTTTGACTAGAGACATTATCTATATATCAGTGTTTAATCCGTTGCGGATAAAACCTTTATATTATAGAACACTAAGTGTTTTATTATATAAAGATGATATTGAGATAAATACATTAGATGTAAATAACAGAATTTATATTTTGAATATAAATAAAATCTCAAACATATAAAATGACAAATAAATAGCTCAAATTGATTTGATCAATAGAGACTTATTTGTGGCATTGTTGTCTAGGACACAATTTAACGAGACTCGTATATCTACACTTTTGAAGAGTGGGTACTAGGACTGATTTGACTATTCAAATAAGATCTGCGAATCTAGTTTATTAGGTAAAGTACCTAAAATACTATTTACTTGGTAATAGTAAAAGGGCCACCGATCTGTTAGCCTTATTCATGGTGAAGTAAGTGGGCCCATGTCTAGCTAGGCTAGATGTAGATATGAATATTTCGTGACCTTAACGGATGTGGCATCACGTTATGGTTATGTGTTTCTTTTGAAGAACACAAATCAGAAACTTTTAGAGTTTCGACATGAAATAGACAAACAGATCGGCTATAGTATTATACCGTCACGGTAAGACCGTAATGGAAAATACTTAAGCAATAAGTTTCTTATATACTTGAAAGAGTATAGTATTCTTTCAAATGAGGACTCCTCCCGGAACACGTCAAAGTGACGGTGTGTCCGAACGGATTAACCGAATCATGTCAGACATGATAAGGCTAATCATGAGTCGCTCTGAGCTACCATTTCCTTCAACGGATAAGTTTTAACAGTGCAATAACTTATTAGAATAAGGTTCCATATAAATCTGTTTGACAGATGTCATATAGGATATGAACAGGGAAGAAACGAGGTTTCTCATTCTTGATAATTTGGGTATGCCAGGCATAACGTTTGGATGATACCAAACTAAGGACCCAAATTGGATAAATGCCAATATAGGTTATCCTAAGGGAAACCATAAGTATAGTACTTATAAATCTCACATGAGAACAATGTGATTGTTGCTCACCATGCGGTTTTCCTGAGAGGAATACCGATATGCAGTGGTCAGTGGGAGGATAGTGATACTCGATGAAAATCGGAGTAAGTATTGTTCAAGGCACAAGGTCCGTAATGGAACACAAATAGTTCATCAATGATGAATCTGTACCATTAATCTTTGAATACACAAGAACTGAGTAGATCGGATAGAGTCAGAAAATGACCTAGGGTATGGGTTTCTGATCTAACCTCATAAAGATGTCAATCTTATGAAGGTATATCCACCGACTACGTTTTGAGGAAGTGATACGAGGTATCGACTCCCTATTATGGCAAAGTGCCATGAATCCGAAATGGATTCCATGTATAACAACTATTGAATACTAGTTGTTGTACCACAAGGCATTGTGCCTATTGGTACATTAAACGTCTTCAAGGAAGACATACATGGAAGGCAACATACCAACGTACAAAGCTGGGCTTTTGACGGAAAGGTATCGTTATCAACATTGTGTTAATAACGGTTCAACCTTTTACCTGTTGCCATGGTAAATCCATTTTGAAGATGCTTGTTGATAACTGCATATTTCATTTATGAAATGTGTCAGTTGCAGATCAAAATCGCTTTCCTGAAAAGGAAACCTTTTGGAGGATGCTTACATCATCCTGACGATTTTGTATAACAGACAAACAAGGTTTGCGGGTTATTCGATCCATGTTTGGATTGAAACAAGCATAAGGTTCTTGGAACTGACGTTTTGAAATAATCATAATGGTTTATGATTTGACTCAAAACGAAATAATTCTTGTGTATATAAGGAGGTTAGTGGAGGGCACTGACAATGAAATTCCCATAAAGCAATTGGTGAAAGCTTGGCTTTCATAGAAATTCTTTCATAGAAATTCTCCGTAGAATTCTGGGGAGTAACAACCTTTATTCAAGGAATAAAGATCTACAGGGATAGATTTGGAGTTGTTAACACTCTCTGGGAAATTGTACATTTAAATGTACTTGTATTGGTGTCTCATACGCTTCGAGCATATGGAGTCACAATCGGGTCAATCCAAGTGATAGTCACTGGATTGAAGATTAAGAACATCTGTTAGTATCTGAGAGAACTAAAGATGCTGTCTTAAATTATGGAGTAGGAGAACTTGAAGTGACTAGGATCACTGTTGCAAGTTTCCAAACCGGTAAATACTGCGGTACTATAAAGTTTGAATAACGGGACAGTAAGCTGGAAATATTCCGAGCAAGATAACTGTTGCCGAATAAACAACAAATGCGGATTATTGCTGCAGGTGAGGCAGCAATAGAAGCCATTTGGATCGAAAATAAATCTAATTATATTAGATATAGTTCTGTTAGCAGCTGAGCTAGGCGTCAGCACATGCTAAGGAATTAAAGGTCTCATCGACGATACAGATATATACTTCTATATCATCTGATTTGTTCGGATCATACATCGTGGCGATGTGATGATCATGTAAATCGCGTCAGACGATAATTAAACAAATCCGCTGACGAAAACCTTTCGTCAGCAATTTGAGCGAACCGTTCATAGTTCGGGTGTGGGACACTTGAGTGACTGGCTATGTGCCAAGTGCGAGATTGTTGGATAATATGACCCATAGCGTCACTATTTGTACAGATCATGGTGTTGTTGTACAAATTAACTATGTAACAAGGAAATTGCACTCTCATCATTTGTGATTAGATCACCATAGATATATAAATGAAGAGAGGTCCCTATGATTAGTTCCTGGATTGAGAATGATATGAGACAGTATCAGTCCACGAAGGATTAATCATTAAATATCCCTAGCCGGAGTATTATCGAGATAGGACATCGATAATGCGGAATAGGCTAGTATTGCACTTGTGCGCGTTGTGAGGGCACAACGGCATAGTTCTCATATATAAGTATTGGATACTTATGCAAGTGCGATAGGAGGTTGTGTTTCACCGATGGTACGGGAAACAGCTTCGCTCTGGATAGACCCCTCGGAATCCCATTGGTATTATGACTATGGGTCTATGGGAGGCCTAAATCAAGGTAGGTGTGTATAGTATTAACCTGAGACTTACATCGCTAATACTTACGATAATCGATAGACTTTGGTCTTGGTGGTACAGGGCTTTAACCGGTTCTGCGTACACCACTTCTGGGTTTATCAGAGAGTCGTAGTGTATGGGTGTGATGTCAAGACGGAAGTATCACTTCAGTCATAGTGGAGATGATGTCACGCAGGATACGGTGTTAGTGCTCTTAAGTGTTGCGCAACCATCAGGATATTATGACTAGGTCATGCATATCCGATTATAGAGACTAGTTACCAGACATCCGACATGTGCTTCGGACGGGGCAGACACTTATCCAGCCCCAGCCCTAGCACGTGACTATCCGATACTGGGCCGATATGCACAATACTACGGTATACTACGCTTGATACAGATATATATATATTCCTGTAAGAATATTTCTGGAGAATTGGGTAGGCATGGCGCTTTGCTAGAAGCCAACATTGTCTTGTAAATCGGTATAAACGTAGTACGAGGTACTTACGGTTCTTCTGTTCGGATAGTCCGACGACCGTATTTACTGCCAACATATCCGGAGATCTCATGGGTCGGTTCCTGAAGATTCACCGATGACGTATGACTCGCACTTTAATTAATCTGGGATTAATTCGATGAGAGAGAAAATTAATCTGGGATTAATTACGGAGATATTTTATCTCGGATAGAATATCGTTAAAGAGAGAGAACGATATTTGGAATTAATCGATAAATTAATATATTCGATATATTATAACGAAATTAGATTTCGACACAGAATTTAAATTAGATTTTAATTCGGGCGAACGAATTAATTTAGAATTAATTCGTTAGCGACGTGAATAGTGAATTCGCTAGGCGTAATCATTTAATTACGACGCAACGAAAAATTCGTTAATTTGGAATTAACGAACCCGAGCCCGGGATTGATTGCGAGCGCATTCGCATTTCGAATTCGAGTGCGGCACGCAAGTCAAATCAAGCGTCAAATCGCAAGTCACGTCAATCGTCAAATCACATGTCACTTTGAGTGATGTGACATTTGAGTGATTGATGTGAGTTGATTTGTAGTGATTGACAAGCATTTAATGTTTGGTTTTGAAATTGGAAAAAGGTAAATGGTTTATTATTTTTTGGGAAAATATAAAGCCAATTACAATTTTTCTTTTTCATTAATTCACTCTCTCTCTCCTTCACGTTTTTGCTCATTTTGGAGCCAAAAACTTCTTCATCTTCTCTCTCGGTCTTGACCGATTCTTCTCCTCAATTTTTCTGGTTTGACCGATCAATAAAGGAGAAAGAAATGATCTTGTTGCAAGATCTATGTGCTAGCACACTCATGGAGGAATACAAAGGTGATAGGGAAGTGAGTTCGTGAGCTTGGAAGCTTGAAGCTTGGAGCTTCAATGGTGTCTCCCATGGCCGAAACTTGGAGAAGCCGAACCAGTCACCACCGTGCAGCCCCTCACACGCGCAGCTCACTGTCGAGCAAGGGAGAGCAGTTCGCACTCCATCTTTGTTGCATCTCTACCGATCAATGTGAGTTATTCCGCACCTCATTTGATATGTATTCAACTCGTTTATGCATGATTTATGATCCTTGGGACTTGATTGAAACTCAACACCTGTATTCATATATGCATATGATGTTAAGACATGAAGATTGATAAAGGCTATGGTACTTGAATTCGAAGTAATACATATATTCGTATGTTTGAATCATATTATTATATGTGAGTGTTTGAATGATGTTTTAGAGTGTTTATTATAGATGTGCTTGTGTATGAGAAGTCATGCGATGAGTTTAGTGTGCCGTGATATGTATGCTTGAATGTAGGTTTGCTTGGTTGATGATTTCGTCCTATAATAGTCGAGCTGGTTAGGCTTCCATTCGGATGGAATTCATCTCATACATATTCTAAAATAGGTAATGAGTCTCGTACTAGTATAGCATGAGTAAGCAAGCCATATGTATGTATTGTTTGATGGTATGTTCTTTGATGTATTGATTGTTATGTGTGCTTCATTGTTGATTGTATGTGTGACTATGTGTATGTGTATGTATGGTATAACTCGTAGTATATATTAATAGTGTATGCTTATATAAAATGAATGAATGATTTAATTTGAAAGCTAATGTAAGTATTAGATGTTATAAAGTATGTTTGTTAGGTTGTATTGGTGTGTATGTATATATGTAAACTTGGGAATTGTTTTACATTTATATAAGAGAGGTGTGCCACGGTATGTGTAAATGCATATAAATCCTGAATGTTAAGTCATTGAGGAAGTTTGCATTGAATTGAAAGAGTTTGTTTCAAATGAAGAAAGTTTTTTTAACTTGTCGATTTGATGATATTTCAAATATGAATATTTGTGATAAGGGGTAGATATATGACTTAATGTTTCACGTGATTGAAGTGAGATTGATGTTCACGATATACTCTATGATATTTGTGGTTTGCTTTGTGTGCTTTGAATGTTAGATATGAGATTGACAAATGTAGACAAGTTAATATGCAAATTTGACATGAATTAAAAATAAAGGATAATAATAAGTTAATTATTTCAAACTTATAACAATTTAGTAAATATGTTAATATATTGATATGTTTGACTTGTTTGCTGTAATACTAGCATGGTTACGTATTGAGTTTTTAAAACTCACACCAAACCAGTTTGCCAGTTTTGTAAGTTGGCTTCCAGATGGGTCAACCACTTCAGCTTTGGAAGTCATGTTTGAGACGCGGATCACCAAAGCGGTAGTCACCCTCGCAAGTATCCTGGGAGAAGTTTTGGAAGATTAGGATATTTGATTTATTATTTTGTTTGTCGTGCTCAGCACGTCATTTGCATTAAGTAAATGTTTTGATTGCTGATGATGTTGTGGGCACAGAGTTATTGAATGTTGATAGATGATATAGGCATAGAGCCCTTAGGTGATGATATTGAAGTGTTTTTTTGTGTGGACCTAAGGTTTTTTTATTTATTTGATGTCTTCTTAGATTCCCTTTGATGCTGGACAGTGATCCATGTTGTCCAATTTTAGGATACAGCATGCTAGTTTTTTTATAAATTTAGCGGCTTATGGAGTTGGGTTAAACTTATCTCTTGTCGGTAGCATCCTACCTCTGATGGGGTGTTACAGTTATGGTATCAGAGTAAATATTTAGGTGTCGGTGACTACAGTTACGGGATATCTGATCGTCCGGGTAAGGTTTTGTTACGTATAGATCATATATGTTATATGTTCGTAACTTGAATTGATTTCTGGTATATGGTATGACGTGTTATGATTTTGACTGATATGGATGATTTGGATTATCTGTATATGTTTGTGTAGTTTGAATATATGTATGTGTATAAGTGTATAGATATACTAAGTTAAAAGTACATTGTTTATATAGAAATATGAATATGTATGTAATGTGAAATCATTGTGTTTTGGGGTACGAATTATGTTAAGAGGTTGATAGTCTGAATTGTGTACAGATATTTTGAACCATGTTTTGAAAACTTGGTATTTGATTTTTGGCACAAAAGTGTTTTGAAAAGAAAGAAAGAAATAAATTTTTTAGATATTTCAATTTTGATTATAAAAAATAAAGAAAATATTTCTGCCTCGATGCTTGATTAATGTTTTCATGTTTTTAGATTGATTGATATGTTTATGTCGAGGTGCTTGATAATATGTTTCCATCTCGGTGCTCGAAAATGATTTTGATGTTTTTAAACTATAAAACTTGTTTCCGCTGAAACGCTCAAAAAATCTATTTTTGTCACGGTGCTTGAGGATTTTATGTTTTTGACCCTCTATGGCTCTTGTATATGTTTCGTTTCGACATGGCCGGGGCGCTTGTTATGGGGTCCAGACCATCGAAAATGGCTGGCCCACTACCCTGTCGAACATGGTCCATACACTGTCTGATCTGTGTGCGCGATTGAACAGTGGACGATCGATATGTATTTTGAAAACTTTGCATCAAATATTTATTTTTGATTTACACATGTTTATGTTTTGGGGGGAAAATGATTTCAAAAGAATTACATTTTGATTTTGATGCATTTCGATATTGTTCATGATATTATACGATATGATATGTTTCCGTCACGACGCTTATATATGGTTTTTAGAGTTTTATAATTTGATATGACATATTTTCACAGTGATGCTTGTATAGGGGTTTGCCCAACTGCAGTGGGCCGACCCGACCCTCTGTCGATAGGGGATTATTTCGTTCATTATCCGATCTGTGCGCGCGATTCGGGTATTGGGTTCTTGTTTATGTTTCGTCCAGTGGGTTATGTTGGATGCTCGATATGGATCTACGATGATGGATTTTGAAACTGATTTTGATACAGTAAAGGAGTTTTTTTTTTCAAATGTATTTTCGAAATGATTTTTGAAAGAGATCGTTTTACGTTTGTTATTTTGAATGATGACAAGGATTGACAGATTTCAAACTATCCATATCATAAGAGCATGTAGGATTATTTGTCACTTCTGGCTGTGACAATAGATGTATTTGTTGATATAAATTTTATGTTCGTTACGAGAGCATATATGTAAGTTTATGGTTAGTCACAGATCCTTTGAGTGTTGTGATGGTTATGTATGCTATGTAGTCAGCCATACAATGTTTTATGTGCGATTGGATATGTACGTATGCAAACTTTGATATTGGTATCGTTTACAGATGTGATATGAAATGATATGATATGAATTGAATTGAATGAGTTTCATTTTATGTTGTGGATGAAATAGATGGTATGAAATTCATGTTATGTTTCCGTTTTAATATTGTATTTGATTGCATGTAAAGAATATGTGCTATGTTCTTCTTTACTGGTGATGCATATGATTGACTGTATGGAATTTGTGTTCGACGTTCTATTTCTATGACGAATGAGCTTGAAGCGGTTTGAGTGTGTTCCAATGAATGAATGCGAATTAAAGTGACGAGTTTGGTTTGATTCTGGTATGAACGTTTGATTCGATTTATTTATTTTCAAGTAGTATGAGTTGTAATGATGTATGAAATACGTGACTTTTGAGAATGTGTAAAGTGAAAGGATTCTCGAATACGGGTAAGATTATAACGTAAGTGTTTTCGGTTCCGAATGGTCAAACATAAGAACAGAGAAAATTTCGATGATGAAATTTTTATAAGGAGGGGAGAATATAATATCCCGAGTTTTTCGGAACAGTGCAGGAAGATTTCCGAACTAAAGTTAAGAATTTGAAACGGGATGGTAATCACAAATTAGAGTATATGTGTTAGAAGATAGATCAGAATATTTTATAGTGAATATTCATCGTGTTGGAAAATGCGTGGTTTTGAGATCCGGTTACGCGGTTTCTGATTATATCATTATACACATAAAAGTTTCTTGTTTCGGCTATAAATATAGAAAATGAACTCCGATTGAGCTGATTCGTAAATCATTGGACTCTTTTTTCTAAGATGAACAACTTTCGTGTTGAAAACTTTTCAAAATTTACATTATAAAGGATTCTAAAATGCAAATTTTCGAGAAAGATCCATGACAGGGGTCTGATTGTAATTTTTGGGGGTCAGAATGTAAATTTTCAAAACCTTCATATAAATATTTTCTTGTAATTGCAAAACTTTCAAAACATATCTTGTTCTCCTTCACTCGAACCCTGTTGGACCTCTCACGCCAGTTTGAGTGGTTGACTCGCCGACACCACTACGGCCACCACCAACCGGTGAACTGGTATTGGTCGATGCGCCGGGACTTCCCCTTGCCAACGGTGGCCGGCAGTGACGCCAGAAACACTGACGATGGCAGCAGGAAGTGGAAATATGTGCGAGTAATGGGTTTGTCGATCCCAGCTCCTCTCTTCATTTCAGAACCTGAGCCACCCGTCAAATCGAAGCTCTCAGATAGTGCTACAAGATTGTAGTCACGATTTTTCTGATTCATGCTTGGTTGCATGCGAAACGAGAGAGGAAAATTCAGATAAATAGTGACCCACGTCGAACAGTAGTTCCGATCAAAATTCTGTCGATTCCAGTGCATTCGTGGGATCATTTGGAGTCCGTATATGTCATTGAAATCTTGGTAAGACCTCCTGGTAAAATGTTGCTAATTTCAAGTTTTTCGCTAAATGTTCGGATGTATCTAGTAGCTTCGTAGAGTATAGTATTGATATAAATTGAATTATTTGAGTATTAGTATATTGAATATAAGCATTCGGTAGAATCCGAGTAAAAATGGAACGAGTTTGATCGATCCGATAGAATATGTAAGTTTTCGGTAAAAGTAGATTTTTGCGTATAAAGATGTGTTTTGGTTTTGATGATAGTTACGAATTATTTATGATATTACGAATATGTTTGGATAAATTCGGGTAGGTTCGAAGGGTTCGGTACCCTTCCGTAGTATTTACAAAAACTTTTTCGGAAGATTTTTTCAAAAACACGAAAACCGGGAATTTAAGTTACCTAACCACTTGGGTTAGTTTATAATGATTGTAGGTTTACTTGGTTGATGATTTCGTGGTATAGTAGTCGAGCTGGTTAGGAATCTGTTTGGACGGAATTCATCTCATACCTATTCTCAAATAGGTAATGAGTCTCGTACGAGCATTATATGAGTAAGCCAGCCATATGTATGTATTGTTTGACGGTATGTTCTTTGATGTATTGATTGTTATGTGTACTTCGTGGTTGGTTGCATGATTATTGTATGTGTGATTGTGTGTATGTGTGTGAATGGTAGAACTCGTATAATATATTGATAGTGTATGCGTATGTGAAATGAATGAATGAATGAATTTGAAAGCAAATGTAAGTATTAGATGTTATAAAGAATGTTTGTTAAGCTGTATTGGTGTGTATGTATATGTGTAAACTTGGGAATTATTTTTACATGTATATAAGAGAAGTGTGCCAAGGTATGTGTAAATGTATATGAAACCTGAATGTTAAGCCATTGAGGAAGTTTGCATTGAATTGAAAGAGTTTGTTTCAAATGAAGAAAGTTTGTTTAACTTATCGATTTGATGATATTTTAATATGGATATTTGTGATAAAGGGTAGATATATGACTTCACGTTTCACGTGATTGAAGTGAGATTGATGTTAACGATATACTCTATGATATTTGAGATTTGCTTTGTGTGTTTTGAATGTTAGCTATGAGATTGACAAACATGTAGACATGTTATATGAAACTTTGACATGAGTTAAGAATAAAGGATAATAACAAGTTAATAATTTTGAACTTCTAACAATTTAGTAATTCGGTTAATCTGTTGATATGTGACTTGTTTGATGTAATACTAGCATGGTTACTTATTGAATTTTTAAAAATCACACCAAACCAGTTTGTTAGTTTTACAGGTTGGCTTCCAGATGGGTCAATCACTTCAGCTTTGGAAGTCATGCTTGAGACGCGGATCACCCAAGCCGCAGTCACCCTCGCAAGTGTCCTGGGAGAAGTTTTAGAAGATTAGGATATTTGATTTATTATTTTGTTTGTCGTGCTGAGCACATCGTTTGTATTAAGTAATATTTGATTGCTGATGATGTTGTATGCACAGAGCCCTTGAGTGTTGATAAATGATATGGGAACGGAGCCCTTAGGTAACGATATTGATGTGTTTTGTGTGGACCTGAGGTCATTTGATTTGTTTGATGTCTTCTTAGATTCCCATTGATGCTGGATTGTGATCCAGGTTTGTTCAATTTTAGGATACATCATGCCCTTTTTTTTTTGTAAATTTAGAGGCTTATGGAGATGGGTTAAACCTGTCTCATGTCGGTAGCATCCTCTCTCTAGCGGGGTGTTCCAATAAAATATAAGGGGTTACTTTAAAGTCTTTTTTTTTTTTAAAAAAAAAAAGTGGGAGAATTCCATCATTTTCTAAGTTTATTGTTCTTAATTCAATAAGTGCGCCTTAATCAAGAAGCCACCAAGAATCATTGGAGAACGTTAGCCACATAACCATAATGCACTAAGACGGGGTTAATAAGTTCTTAAGGAAAAAAGTGTGACTCGATTTGGTTTTAATTTTCTCTTCTTCCACAGATTATTCAAAATTTTCAAGTTTGTCTAAATTTATTTTGTTTTATATTTGTTCTTGTATGAGATTGTTGTCTTATTAACGTGTATGAAGAATTATGCATGATCTAGTAAATAATACATATACAGCCAACACTCTTAAGAACTCTTAAGAACTTATTAATCTGTGTTGTAATTTGCATGATTCAAGAATACATGTCTAATTAATAAATAATCGATTGTTTTTTTAAATGAGATGGGAAAAATAAAAATAAAAAATGAAAGATTTTCTCTCTTTTATTAAATATATTTGTGGTTGTGCTTGAATTTCAATTTATTTGTTTGGTGGAACTAGAGGCTCTGAGTTTGAATCTGAAAATGAATTGAATGGAGCGTTTGTTAATATTTATTTTTTCTTAAAAAAAATAGAATAGTCTGGTATCCAGTTAACGTCAACAAAATAAATAATATGATGCAACAAAAGGTTCTCCTCCTCCTCCTTGTGATGATCAATTTTTTTTCAAAAATGTGAGAAACGCTTTGATCTTTGGACATAAACATATAACTTTCAGATAGGGGTGAGTAAAACCGATTTCGGTTCCGATTCCACATGGAATCGAAACCTATCTAGAAAAAATCGGTTCCTAACTAAGTGGAATCGGAACCTATCCAATTAAATATGATACTCTATTAATCGGTTCCAATTCGATTCCGGTTCGCTTCCAGTCCAATTATGATTTACCCTATTTATATAATATTGCCAAACTTTGAAAAAAAAATATTTCAACATAAAACAAAACAACAGCACATTCCAGCAGAAAAGAGCAACCCTTTCCAGCAAAAAATAACAGTCCATTGGCGACGGACAACGACATTAATAGCAAAAAATAACAACACATTCCAGCAAAAAATGGTAGCAACAAACAGTAATAGATAGCAGCAGCAGAAAAAAATAGAAACCATTACAGCAGCAACAGTAAACAAAAGTTCTGAATGTTGTCATTCAGCATCATATTCTGCAGAGATATACCAAATTATTTAACAGAATATGAAGTCACTGATCTTATCTAATTCATTGGTAAAGAATATTTTGATATCCTAATAATCCAACAGATCTAAGAGCCTACAGAGATAAAAATCTACCTTGCCCTTGTGGTACTGGACTCGGAGAAATTCAAGTAGTGGGTGCATGCTCCCCTTGTCATGGAAGTTGGCCAAGGAAATGATGTATTGAATGGCTCAAAATCCAACTCAAGCACAAAGTTACCATTGGAGCTGCAGCAGGTGCAAGTAACATAAAATTAGTAAATATAAGCAAACAGATCAACAGATTAAAAATAAAATTATCCTTCGTCAACAAGTTCCTCCTTGAAGTGAAGGTACTCGGCTACTTGCAGCTCTTCAATGATGAGGGCATGGACATTAACTCTGATGTACTCCCAAACACCAAGCCTTGGACGGACAACAAGCGCAACCCATGGAGGCAAAACATTTGCTTCCTTCACAATCATACCCAATTTTTTTTTTTTACAAGTTATGCAAATTGTATAAAGAAATCAAAATACAAAAAACAAAGCAAAAAATTAATATTGTTACCCGGGTGGCTTTTAGAACTTCACCAAATGCACCATCAGCTAGTTTCCTTCTTTTCTCTTCAAAAATTGATTCAAACTCAGCAATAAATTGATGGTTTTGCAAGATTTCAAAAAAAAAAAAAAAAACTCAGAAGATTTGGTGAATTTTCTAATCAGAAATACCGGAACAAAAGGGCTAAGATTTCATTCCTGTGTGCAGAGAAAGGCTGACGGAGACTGTTAGTGAGAGAGCTTGCAATTGCGTGAGTGAGACAGTGAGTGAGAAAGCCCGTTTGGCGATGGTGACTGGCGAGCTCAACCGAGAGAGAAGAAGAAACGCTTGCTAGGGTTGAAGACTTAAGTTGAAAAGAAGGTGTCGTTTTATATAGCCAAATTAAACTGACGTCGTTTTATAATTTGGGTATTAAATTAGATATTAAATCGGGTATTAATTTGGTTCTAAATTCAATTCCAGAACCGGTTCTAAATTCGGTTCCAGAAATCGATTCAATGGTCCGGTTCTGGTTCCGTCCATGACAGAACCAAAACCAGACCGTTTAAATTCGGTTTTTTTCATTTTGGAACGGGAATCGGACCGATTCCGATTCCAAACCCGAAAAAATGGTCCGGTTACATGTAGAATCGGTACCGGTGTTCAGCCATACTTTCAGAGAAGTTATTAAAATTCATCCACCTACAATATAAAAATAAAAATAAAATAATAAAAATTAAAAATAATTATTACTACAATATTGTTTTTTAATTTTTTTTTTATGTTTATACATTGTATAAGTACCTAAAATTATTGAAGTACAGTAACATCTAACACACATGATTCTTGTAATTTATGACATGGAATATGTAACTTACTGCTTTTAGGATTTATTCATTAATTGTTTAATTAACTTAGAAATATCATATAGTGAATAATTTCTTATTAAGATAGTAAACTTGATTATTATAGATTTAAGTTAATTAAAGTATTTTCATTATCACATATTAACACAATAATTTATAAGTGATAAAGTTGATGTTAGTATCCTAGAAAATTATCTTATATTTTTTTTGCTTGTTGTATGTTGGGTTGAGAATTAAAGTGTACTACCCCGCGAGAGGCATGATGCTACCGGCAAGAGACATAAATAATCCATGTCTCTAAGCCTTAAACCTAACGAAAAATGGACATGACGCACCATAAATTTTGAACAACCTAGAACATAGTTCAACACCAAAATGACATGTCCAAACAACAACTAAGCAGAAAGAACCTTCGGTCAAACTCAAAACAAAATAAATCTCAATATCAATACACTAGGGCTCCGTGTCCACAATCGCACTTACAAATTAAAACTTTTATTTACAATCATATATATCAGTGCGCATTACACGATACAAAAAAAAACATAATTCCTAGACTTTTATGACATCTTGAAGACTCCAGAGAGGGTGACTGCATCTTGAGTAATCTATCACCTTGAGCAAGATATCCAAACTAGAATGGCCGACCGATCACGTTGCCAACCTACAAAAATAACAAACTAGTTTGATATGAGCTAGAAGCTCAGTAAGTAACCATACTCGTACAAAATATAACCAAAAACATACAGGTTAAATATAAATTGACACTCATACTCTAATCATATATATGTTATCACATAATTACAAATTCAAAACAAGAATGCAAGCAACTATTATCATTATTTTATTAATCCCTCAAACTTTCGATTAACCTTCACTAACTAACAATACAAAACCAAAACCCTAAAGACTTAGTGGTGATTACACGTTCAAAATCTTACTTATTTACATCCCTATATAGTTTCAGAAACTTAACTTATATTAATCATCAGATCCTTCACATAACCATTGCACGCACACTTGAATACGCTTCTAACACCAATACTTTCATACACTCATATTCAAAACGTATAGAATATCATATAACGGAAAATAACAACATATATATTTCTTGAAATGCACAAGAATGTGAGGGTAATTCATAAACATCCATATACGTTGTCTTATACTGTTAGAATCATCAATCAATACCTATACACATTCACCTATAATGGACATAAACTATTTTGCAAGCAATTTCATACATTCCCAAATTCAATATAGGACAAACAATCACAACAGATTTATCCATTTACTCTTTACAAATGTATATTCAACACAAATAATTGCAAACATCATCATCGTTGAGAATATAAAATAATCACTTTAAAAATTATTTTGAAAACTCATCATAAAAACCTTTTGTGTAAAAAGAATCAAATTTGAAAATTATCTTCCTTATAAATCCTCTTCAAACGTCCAGGACCAATTCAACAAAAGGAAATATAACAAGCATCCAATGTGCGAATCGTGAGCTAAGACTGGACATGAACGAAATAAGCTCATGTCGACAAAGGGTAACATGTCAGTCCACCGCAGTAGAACAGCACCCTATACAAGCGCCACAACGGATTCAAAAGTCATAAAATCATAAAAACATAGTACAAGCGTCATGAAAGAAATATATAATATCAAATAATATCATAAATGAAATCGGATGTATCTCAATCAAAACGTAATTTTTTTGAAAATCAATATTTCTTCAAAACACTAAGTATATCTTAGTCAAAGACGACTCCATTGAAAACGTGAGTAGAAATCGATTTATATCATTCAAAATAATTCTCTTGTAAGTAATTTTTTCAGAACACATATCAAGCCTCCATTGTCCGAGTCGCGCGTCCTGACCGGACAGTGTACGAATAGAACCATGTTGACAGAGTAATATGTTAGCCATTTTCTGATGGTCAGAACCCCATAACAAGTGCCCCGATGAAAATATAATTATAAGCTATAAATCATGAAAATATAATTCAAGGGCTGGGACGAAACATATCATCAAGTACCTCAACGGAAATATATTGTTAAATCATAAAATATGAAAACGTGGATCAAATGTCAAGGAGGAAATATTTCATTAACAAACGTCTCTATCGAAACATAACAATAAGTCTCAAAACATTAACATATATAACAAGTGCAGAGACAGAACACATCTTTATCATTCTCAGTCAAAAATTAAGTTATATGAAATCTTTCTATTATCAAAAATACTTTTGTTTCATATGATTAAATATTGCAATACCAAACATAATCACAATCATCAGAGATAGAGTTATTAGAAAATGAAATTATCATAAAGATCGAAAATAAAAGTGTTCGTTCACATAATAGATACATCACACAAAACATATATTTATCCATTGTCATTCAACAAAAAGCCCACAGTTCGGCCATATCACACAATACATTTCAAAGTTATCAAACATTGACAAGCGTCTCGTATATCGAAACACATAGTAATCATATCACATACACATCATCGACATACTTTTAACTTAGTATATATGTCAATAATATTTGACTATACACCGTTGAACCAAACCACCCATACCCGTGACTTTAACCATCTCAAACCTATGGTGGTTTGGTCATTTAATCTATACATATTTCTATTTAGATACAAATACTCATACACACAAATTTATACACATGCTTATATTTACACACAGTTGACCTAATAACAAACAACAACCAATAAGTTGTATACATCACATGAAATACATACCTTGTCTTGCGATCATTTCTGATCCCTGTCAAATTGAGATTCTGATGGCATATAGGGACTCCCAACGCTCCCACGAACGCGTAGGAATCGACGGAATTCCGATCGAAGCTACAGTTCATATGGAGGTTACTATTCACTATTTCTCTTTTCATCATTTTGCATGAAACCGAGTATGGTTCGGAGAAACCATCACCACCATCTTGTAGTACTCTTAGAGGGCTTTGATTTGGTGGGTGGATCGACATGTGGATCAAAGCGACGAGCCAGGATCAGAAAATTCAAATTATCATGTTCCTATCTCTATTTCCTCGTCATTGTCGACGGTTTGGGGGCTGCCGCCTGCCACTGTTGGACGGAGGGTGGTTAGATGCACCCCAGGGTCAGCTCGCTGGCAAGCAGTGGCCAGTAAGCCGCACTCACGAAATGAAGATATGGGGTCGAGTGAGGCTTTAGGGAAACTTTTGAAATTTTATGATTCTGGAAAATATTGGGTATTTATAGGGAATTTTTTAAAAATCAAAATAGGGCCCCCATGAAATTGCACGATAGTCCCTCCTCTTGGGTCATTTCAGGATTTCGTAAATTTGAGGCTCTTCTACTCGAAATCTCAAAAGTATTCAACATGAAAGTTGTTTGTCTAAAAAAAAATAGTCATATGATTCAAAAATCACCTCAATCAAAGTTTGTTTTGCAATATTTATTTATGAAATAACAAAAATTTATTCGTTTATAAAAATCATGTGACTTATTCTTTTAAATTTCACAATTCCCAAAGTAACGAGATTCCATTAAAAAATATTCCGACCTATTATTCAACACTCAAACTCTTATTTTCCAACATCGTCTCGTTCCAAGACCTAAACTGAGATCCGAGAACCTTCCAGAATTATTCCAAAATATTCAGGATATTACATTCTACATTCCTTATAAAAATTTCCTCCTCGAAATTTCCCTATCCTTATATGTGATCAATCGAAGCTATACACACGTGCAGAAACAATCTTATCTATATCCAAGCAAAAGCTATCTTGCTATATACATCATCAAAATCATGCATTGTGAAGGCGTTTGTCTGGTTAAGAAGATTTTGAAAAACGGGGCGGTGCGATTGTTAGATTTAGAAGGAAATGAGTTCACAGAACCTATCAACCTGGAGAGGCTAAAGAAATACTTTACATAAAAAAGAAAATGAGTTCACAGAACCCATCAACCTGGAAATGATTAATTTTTGTATAAGTTTGACTTTACAATTAAATGAAAAGGTTATCAAATACCCTTTGACTTGTTACATATTTGTTTGAAAAATTGAAAAAATATATTGTATATTTTTTACCCTATTTTCGGCCATTGACCTAAATATAAAAGGATTTCATTTTTCCATTTTCTTCACACTTTTTCAAGCCACTAAAAACTTAAAAAAAAAAAAGGAGACTTGATAGAAAAAGAAAAGAAACCAAGAAGAAAATTAAGAAAGCTTGGATTTTTATAAGTATTTCCAACTTTCTATTAGAAGGAAACTTGTTCCTTTTGTTATTGGCTACAAAATGTGTAGTTCTTAAGTTTTTCTACTCTCTTGTGTTTGTGTTATGATGGTTGGAAGCATGAATGAAAGATATATGCATGTATGATTAACAAAGTAAGCTTATTAAAGGTGTATAAGCACATTTTTGATCATTTGATGATATTGTTGCCATTATAGAGTTGTTAGCCCACTCATTGATGACCTAGAATTTTTCTTGAGTTGTTTCAAAGTGGTTAGACTTGTTTGGTATTGTAGAGATTAGATTAAAGTGTTGGATTTGGTTAATTTAGGTTAATTTTGTTAATTGGATTCATTTGAGAAATTAGGGTTTATACCTCCACCAAAATTGGGGATTTCCATATATGTGTTGTATAATAATATATATCAGATGTACAAATCATCTGGCGTTGATTGGAATTTATCCAAACTTGTTTTGAACAAATTTGGACCAAAATGCAAAAAGTTAAAATTTTGTGGTGCATTCGGCAATTTCAAGATTTTTGTGATTTTGTGTTGTGAGTTGTATTTTGATGTATATGATATGTAAAAATCATTTCGATGGTGATTTTAATCCCTTAAATTTATTTCTTACAAATTAGGACTAAAATTATCAAAATGCAAACTATTGGGGTCTCACGACAAATATGGGAAAATCTGATTTTTTTGGTAAAAAGTTCATTTTTTAAGTATTGAGTAATTAGAATAAATAAGTTTATTTTAAATGCCCGAGAAAATTTATTGAAATTGTAAAAATTTATTTTTCCGCATTCCGCTGGGTTTATCCCTAAAATCCCCTACAAAATGGTATCAGAGCGAGTCTAATTCAGAACACATGATATGATTATGCCTTTAAATTTAATTTTTTATCTAATCTTTACTTTATGCATGCATGTGTTTATTTAATTCGATTAAATAAAATGAATAACATCTTTTGCGTAAAATCCCTAATGTTAATAAGGTTTTATAATTAATATGTATTTAATGCATGTTTCTTGGTCCGTCTTGTCAATACGGTTTATGGACAAATATTCTACGACAATATCCAAGAACGTGCCAAAGCTATGAGGATATAGCTGGTATGAATTTATTTGTAGCGGATAAATATATGATATTAGGTAAATTCAAGCGAAATAGGAATCCTGAACGTGTCAAAGCTGTTAGGGTTACGCAAGTATCTTGAATTTATCATTGACAAGTATAACCTTGGTACGCCTCCTTGTGAACGTGCCAAAGCTGTCATAATGAGAAACGATCAGGACCGGAACCCGGGAGTCACCGGTGAGTGATTGACAATGAGTTGTCTACCTAATAATATACGTAAGCGAGAACGTGCCAAAGCTGTGAGCTGAAATATATTCATGGGGTCCACTTTTCACTGTTGTATTTAATTTGATTATTTCTTGTTATGTATTCTGTTTGGGGATTACAGTTTTGCATGAAATAGTGGGAGAGACATTTTTAGATTAAAAATCCATTATCTTTTTAATGCTTTTGATATTATATGAAACTGTTTATTATCTATTAACCGTTTATTCGCTATCTATGTGATAGATTTGCAATGGCGGCTTCTTCGAACAACCCATTTGCTCGTATGCTTGATACGAATAAGCTCAAGTAGACCCGGCCAAGGTTCCGGTTCCGGTTTCGGAACTAGAACCATAATTAACTGGTTCGATTAGGGTTTTGACCCTAACCGAACTGGTTGGAATCACTGGAACCGAACGCTTCCAGCGGTTCCAACGGTTCTAACCGGAATCGGGTTCCCCCAACGACTTGGAACCCTAAAATCGTATCCAATTTTTTTTAAAAAATTTTAATAATAATTTTTAGAGAAATAGTAATGAGATTTAAAATTTTAATACTAAAACATGAATGCTCACATCATTTTTATAACCAACTCTTGGTTATTGATTTCTTCATATAAGCGATGTGGGACACAATAGCCAAGTAACAAATATCCCACATCGCTTATATGAAGAAAGCACTAGCCAAGAGTTGGCTATAAAAAAGGATTCTATGTTAAAAGAATTTTATAAAAATGATTCTATAAAAATGATGTGATAGTTTGAAAAAATATTACGATTAAATGGTTTTTTTGGTATAAAATTTTTTCTATTTTTTAAAATTTATTATTAAAATTTAAAAAAAAAATGGAAGGGAAATCGTAACAGAACCGGAATCATCCGGTTCCGGTCCATTTTGGTTCTCGGTTCCACACTTGTGGAACCGGGAACCGTTCGGTTTGGTTCCGGTTCGAAACCGAACCGAACCGTTGGCCGGGTCTAAGCTCAAGGGCGTTGAAAATTTTGTGGACTGTGATATGGATTTGAGGATCGTCCTTGGATCCGAGAAGTTGGGATATGTTTTGGAAGGTCCATTACCCCTTACTATATTTGAAGATGCATCACCAGAAGAGATTGAGACTTTCGAGAAATGGCAAGATGATGATTTACGGGTTAAATCATATATTCTCAGTTCTCTAACTTCCTAACTGAAGAGGCAATAATTTGAGACGCATGATGCTTATAGCATGATGACACAACACCGTGAATCGTTCATGAACCAAGAACATGTCTTGGTTTATAGAGTAACAATGGAATTGTTCCATCCTAAACTTGACGAGGGACAGGCTGTGAGCGCACATGTGCTTCATTTGATCGTTTTGATCGAGCAATTGAGGCGCATTGATTTCCCTCTCAAAGATGCCCTAGGACAGAGTGTCATTCCTGGTTTTCTCTCGGCGTCGTATCGCTAGTTTGTTATATACTTCAACATGAACGGTATTCACTACACTTACCGTAAGTTGCATAGGATGCTTCTCACAGTGGAAGAGGATTTGAAGAAGGGAGTGCATACTCGCCTTACGAAACCTACTTCACTTTCCGTTTTTTCCCACTCCAAGTCGAAGGGAAAGAAGACAAAGGGAAAGAAGAATAAAGGTTTCAATATTCCTCCGCAGTCTAAGGTAACGAAGCCCAAAAGATCTTATGTAGATAAGTACCATCACTGCCAGAAGGTCGGGCACTAGAAGAGGAACTGCCCTGACTACCTTGCCTAGATCAGGAGGGAAAGAGCATCGACATGAGGTACTTTTATTTTTCCCGTTATTGATATCTCATTAGCTTGTGAAGCTGTCACGTCTTGTTGGATTTTAGATTATGCTTGTCCTGTTCACATTTGCAATTCGTTGCAGGTGCTGAAGGAAAGTAGACGGCTGAAAATCTGGAGAGATACAGTTGTGGTTTGGAAGTGGTGACTCTCTAGATGCGATTGCAGTGGGCTTATGCGAGATTCCCTTACCCAGTGGGAGACTTTTATTTCATGACTGCTATGTTGTATCGGGATGCCTAGTAAATATTATATCACTTTTTGTATCAGATACAGAGGGATATGATGTAAATATTAAGAAATGTTCCTTGTATTTCTGTTATATAAATAATATTCAGATCCTTGTTTGTCCAAATGAGCATGGTCATTACATTTTGCACACTTCTCGAGATATCTTGAATATTGAAATTAATAAACATAAATTATCTGATATAAATAATACTGAACTTTGGCATATGAGGTTAGGTCATATATGCGTGAAACGCCTAACCCAGTTGGTTAGGAATGGTTTGATTCTGGATCTCGCCATTGAACCTTACCGAACCTGTGAATCTTGTATTCGGGGTAAAATGACCAAAGCCCCATTTTCGGGTGTTGGACACCAAGCCACTTACTTATTGGAACTCGTACATTCTGATGTATGTTGTCCTATGAGTCGGACTATATACAATGGTTTTTCATATTTCATTACCTTTACCGATGATGTGTCACAATACGGTTATGTTTATCTGATGAAACATAATTCGAAACGTTTGAAAAGTTCAAAGAATTCTGAAACGAAGTAGAAAAATAAACTGGTCAATATATTAAATGCCTTCAATCAGATCGAGGCGGTGAATATATGAGTGGATAGTTCACTGATTATTTCAAAGAGAATGAGATTCTCGCTCAATATACTCCTCTTGGTACTCCACAACATAAAGTGTCAGAAATGAGAAATCAAACATTATTGGATATGGTTCGATCTATGTTGAGTTTTTATGATTTGCCCTATTTCTTATGGGATTATGCTCTTTTGACTGCCGCACATCTTTTGAATAAGATTCCTTCCAAAGTTGTTCCTACGACTCCATATGAGATATAGACCGGTAGGAAACCGAATCTTAATTATATTAAGGTTTGAGACTATTCTGCATACGACAGGTGGCTCAGCAGAATAAGCTTTTGCCTTGACGGTAAAAGTTTAGATTTGTTGGATATCATTCAAATACGAAAGGATATTTGTTCTATGATACCGAGCATTGAAATATGTTTATAACTGGCTTCAGAAAATTTCTAGAGGTAGAATTTTTGACTGAAGGAGGTAATCTTAGACAGGTTGAACTTGATTATACATCCATAGTTCGAGAGATGCTACCGGCAAGGAATAGGTCGTACTGTTCCCCTGAGCCTTTGACTTTCTAACTATGAACAGCATTGTTACTATTTTCTTAAATATACTCTCATATACGGGACCATTGCCCAAACCATGACATAGAATATAAAATATTACAGACACAACTAAAACTCAGCATTACTTAACTTAACAACTCTTTACATGAGTACTTATACACAACTTTGTATTACAATTATATGAAACTGGGCTATAATATTCTTGACAGAACTCTATCTCAGACTCGACCTGGTGGATTAAACCCTCTAGCGACTACCATCAGTATCCAACCCATCGAGTTCGTCCTCTGAGAATACCTGTAAAACAAAGAAACTGGGAGTGGGGGGGTTAGATCGTTCGAACGATCTAAGTGAGTGGAGTGAATAAAATGGAAATTAAAATACTTATAAATCATCAAATTTTTCCAATCAAAAATATTTCTGGAAAACTGATCTTTTCTGAAAGCTTTTCCGCTGGGAATCTCTTCGGTCTGAAAACATTTTTCTTTCTGAAAATCATTCTGAAAACTGTTCTCTCTCTGTAAAATTTTGGGAATCTTACAAAACTTTCCTCAAAGCTACATTCTTTGAAAATCTATCTCTGAAAACTATTCTGAAATATCTGTTTATGAAAACTGTCTCTAAAAACCTGACGCACGGGGGTGTTACGTATTGCTGTCCCCCCATACGCCTATCTAGAACCAGGAGTGCAAAACCATGACATTGGGGCATTATATATTGTCGTCCCCCAAAGCATGACACTACATGTCCTTGAAACTAGTGGTTTTTCGGGTGTTACGTATCATTGTCCCCCAATCCACTGAACTAGAACCGGGGGTGCGAATCTATGCTACCCTCCAGGCTCTGAATCTAGGATATAAGGGCATCTGTCACCCTTAGTCCTGAACTGCGTGTGCATACGATCTCTGAGTCCGTCAATTCTATATCTGTGTCAAGTTACATACTGAGGTGGGTTTTCCCCATGCCTCGAAAACATAAAATCATACTTTGAAAACATCTCTTATCTAAATCATTTATCAACATATTCTCAATACAAAATATTATTAAAAGTGAACTTGGCTAACGCCCTAAAAACGGGAAAGTAAGTCTGATATTTAAAACTATCATAATATAAAATCAACTTAAGAAAGAGTGTCCACTCAAAGATTTGGAATCTGGCTGACATTACTCACTTGTTGAAGGAAACTCCGGTTCATGCGAAGATCTATAATTGATAACTTTGATTAGAAAGTGGGCTGGGGAACATATTTCGAATTAAACTAAGTTTGTCCACTTAAGCATTTTTTATTATTATCTCAAGGCATATCGTACTTAAATCACGATGTAAGATGTATACACGAATTGATATGAGGCCTTTAGGGGCTGGAATGTTTTAAAAGTGATTTGGAGAAATTGTTGATCACGCGTCGTGACACTGGCCCTTGGGCGTCGCGACGTGCACGCATGCTGAAGAACCAGTGATCATTTCTATCTCCGTGTCGCAACGCTTGGTCTTGGGCTTCGCGATGCTCAAAATTCCAGAAACAAAAATGGAAAAATTTTCAGTACACGTCGCGACGCTGGGCCAATTTTCAGGGCTTATCATCAACTCTCCATGTCTATCTAGCGCATACCACTTCCCACACATCTATAACATAATTTTATTCCATCAACTCTTAAATCTCAATATTCATACTTCATATTCCAAAATACTATTACCACAACAACCCCTTAATCTCATGATTCTCAAATTACCTAAAATCTAAGCTTTCCATGAATTGTCATTTCATTATAAAATTAGTTTCTTATTTTATTATCCACTCAAATGCAATCTTTAACATGCCAATAGCACTTGCAAAGCATCAATAAAATCAAAACTCCACATTTCAAGTTAGGGTCAAGATTTCTCACCTCTACTAAATTTATTCTTCTTCATCTTCCAAGCCTTCTAAGCCTATTACTTCTCTTCTTGGCTTGATATGGGAAGACTGTACTTGCTTCCCCCTTTTTTTCTTCTCATTTTTTTCTTCTTCTTCTTCTTCTTCTTCTTCTTCTTCTTCTTCTTCTTCTTCTTCTTCTTCTTATTCTTCTTCTTCTTATTCTTCTTCTCTTCTTCTCCATTTCTTTCACGTTTCTCCTCCTCTTTCTTTTTCTCTAATGAAAGTGTGAATAGTATCACATATTTATACTAGGATTTGTTTGATATATTTGTGTATAATTTAATGAAATAAAAATTTGAAAGATTGAGAAGTTTTGAGAATTCTCTAGACTCATCCTCAGGTACTATTCATCCATATGTTTGAGCTACTTGTGCTGTGAATTTGGAATAATGTTCAACGCGATAGTTGTAGGTCTTGATCTCATATTTCTAACGATATAAAATTCATAAATAGTGGAGTTCGTATGAGAAAGTTAAACACCATGAGCTGTCCGTAATGGAACATCGTACAATTTAATATCGGAACTTAGAGGAATATATTGATGATCCCCAAGGTCATTTCATGAGTGTATATGTGTCTATACATAATTTATGTTATGTGACACTCGTCTCGCAACAAAACAGTACTCGAGATTACCGATCGTTACAAATTCTCCCCCTTAAATAGGATTCGTCCTCGAATCCCTTTTGGGTTTAACTCACAGATTCATCTTGGTTGGAGGATATATGTGTCTCTATTTATTCTTATCTTTCTCAACTTCCTTTATGCTCTTCTGTTTGAAACTTAATATTTAACCCATGGGAAACTCTTTGTCAATTTTTCACATAGCACTTCAAGGTTCGTGGGCCTTAGTGAATAATTCCTTGAATTTCTAACTGAGAGATAATTCATTATTCCTCATTCCATGAACTCCTGCTCAGTACTCTAAACTTACCATCATACTACAACTATGTTTATGCATCACATAAATCTCATTGTAAATCGCTAGTCATACTTAACCTCATTTAATTCAACTATTTTCATGAGTTATCAGTTCTAAAATGGTACTATATTCGTGACTTGTCGTCTTACTCATCTTAGTTCCATTCTAATTTGAAACCTTTATATCTCCTGTCATGACAATAATAATTCCTAAATATCCTTAGGAACTTTTGTTACTCTTTATGTTTAAACTACCCCCATAGTACTTTATATTATGACCATTAACTTTCATTTTACCTTGACCAGTGTATACTTCGGGTTCTTCAGTTATTCTACTTAAATGACTCTTCAACACCTGGTGATTCTTCTTGATTGGCTAAGGAGTTCTGGGGCAAGGTATCTATAATAAGCCTGATTATATATACCTTTATGCTAAAGTTATGTTCTTTATTACTATGTTGATACTGGTTATACTATTCTGGTTTACTCTTCAACACCTTTGATTTCTTTGCTAACACGATACGGTTACTGTCTTTCACATGACTTGTTCTTTATGCTTGGTTGTATTGAGGATATCCCCCCTTTTTATTGTTCCCATAGTCTTGCTCAGCTGAGTGGCGTTAATCAGACATACAAAAGTATACATGACTTGTAAATCTTATCTTCACCCGAGATCCGTGACATATATTATACCTTGATGATTCATTCACTGTGCCGAATATAACATTATAGTAAACTCATCTTCTCAACCTCATACTATACTACATATCTACCAAACCATCCATACATGTGGCTAAGGCTATCCCAAACCCGTGGTGGTTTGGTTAACTTAAACTATGACTAGCTACTTCTCAGAGTTCACATGAGTTAAAACGTAATAGAACTTGGGTTCTATTCCAACACTGAAAGATCTCACTGTGATGTACTTCTGTCTTCGCTTACTAAGTATTCTTCTCATATTGTCATCTCACCTCGACAGTTCTACTTTCAAAATTTATGGTTAGTGTTCTTTTAATTTTTCATCTTTTATCCTACTCTATTTTATGCCTGACTTTCTGTAATCTAATGGTTTGGTATCCTTCACGGGTTCATCTCTTTTCTAGGGGCAACTTTAAGGTGAATACCAAGGTCTCTCTCTACTGCTGCGATCTATCAAGGGTTGGGAGGGTGGGAATTGGTTCTGACGTCTTTCTATTGGTGCTGATCTAATCAGCTACCATGTTATGGTTGCGTGTTCTATTCATCTATAAATCTGTGAATCCCATGTTTACTAGTGTCAGCTCCCACACTAAAATACTTTTACTAGGTACCATCTGAATTGCCTTCTTTTTCAACCTTACTATTGATTTACATCTCCACTATCGATAATACTACCTCTTATCATGAACCTTCTCTAGAATCATGCTTTCTAAATACTTCATCATATTGCTTTTATACTCTTTCCTAATAGTTTCTTTTGCTTAACCCTCTTAAGTCGTTACTCTTTCTCAAAATCCTACTATACTTGATTTGTTATTCCTCCTTATGAAATCTACTCCGCTACTTAGATATTCTTTTCATCTTAGTTCTTTGAAATCCCTATATCTTTATTCCACTAGGAATTTCTTCAACTTTGATTACTTAAGACATCTCCATTATATTTTATTGGTTTGGGTACTACTCTCTTCTAGTTCTTCTTTCCCAATACTATGAGACTCTTATGAGTTATATATTGTATTTCTGAGAGTCGCTCTCTCTAATTCATTCGTACTTTTAAGTCCTTACTCTCTTAAGAATTTCCAATTCAACAATGGCTTCCATATTTGGGCTCGACTTATGGTGACTCCGAACTATCCTATCTCATGCTCCTTATCTATATTCTTTTGAACCTCTTAAGTTTGGTTTTCTAGCCGTTGCTCAATTCGTTTATCATGCCTAATACACTCATTTGCTGGTTCTTATCCTTACTGGGCTCTGAGTATAAGGGTGAATACTTGCTTTCTTTGGAAATCTAAAAAATACATGTTTTTGTTAACTGTCCAAGTCCAACGATGGTCTGATTGGGTGCCTATACACCTACTAGGGATCAGAACCACTAAATAAAAGAGTTATCGCTCATACCATATGTAGGCACTGCATTTTTGCATATAAGTCCATATGATGAGTCTCATTTGGAGACACTACCTTTTAAGTCACGGAAGTCGCGGGAAACGGACGTCGGAAGGGGACATTCAGAATGAGCATGTCATCAGATTCATTTCACAAGTTCACTGTTTTCGTTCGTGCTGTGTTCGTGCCCACGTTCAAACGTCAAGCAGAGTGCGGGCGTTCGTGTAGCGTTCGGATCGGTGTTCGAACGGTGTCGGTATTTCTGGTTTTGCTGCTAGCCTCACACCCAAGCCCAATTAGTCCACCAAAGCCATAAAACACATCCAAATTAAATAAATGCATATTTAACACATGGTGAAATTAAAGCAAATCTAAAAATCACATACCAAATATAAAATAATCACCTACTAAAATAACAAATCCACTTACCTAAACAAAATAAATCACACCCCAATTTAGCAAAATCTTGTCTCCAATCAATCTTTTATTTTCCTTGTGTAACACTAAAAAATATCTCACCTTTATTGCATGATCTCTCATTCCTTCTCCAACAAGATTTAACCCTAGCCTTTTCCTATAAAAAGAAACCTAATTCCAACACTTCCCTCGCCTAGCACATTCATACAAACCACAAAAATTCTCCAAGGCATTGACAACCTAGCTCATTCACACATAATACACTCAAGAAAGCAACAAAGAATTTTCTCTCCTCCTCCTCCCTACATCCACCAAAACAGCAGCCCCATATAATCCCCCTACACTACCAAATATCACAACCCCCTAAACTACCGAGAATCACAGCCCCTAAATCCCCAAAACAGTAACTAAAAACTGCACTCTAATATCACCTAAAACAGTAAGAATACAACAGCAAAACAGCAGCGAAACGGAGGGAAAACAGCAGCCCGAACAATGAAGCAGCAAAGGAAAACGTTGAACCAGTGAACCGGAGGAGTTGCGGAGCATCCCCCTTCCGACGACCGCGTACGGTACTTCCGAGAGTCGACATAAAAGGTTAGACCTGAAGGCACTTTTTGTATTCATTTTTACTCATCTTTTAATTGTTTTAGTTATTTATTTCGTATGTGAGTCGTTTATGGATGCATGTTGTGGTTTTGAATAAAATGGAAAATGTGTCGCCTCTTGTGGTATATAGGATGGAAACCCATACATAAATTCCGTAGCCGAATCCGAATTGACGGTAGTACGGTATGTATTTGGGATACAACTCCACGTACCACTGAGCAAACGACGCATATTTTTTTTATGTTGTTTTGATTCGTTTATTACCAACTATTTAAATTCTGCATGTTATTTGTTTGAGTAATGATGAGGTAAAGCGCATGGGTTAGTAAGTGCGATTAAAGGTCCTCTATTTTGAGGGGTTAAAATCCTTTGCCGCGCCGAACGATGTATATTCGGTTGAATGTGAGATGTGTTCAATCGGGTATACAAATATAAGCATTTTGTTTTATATGCATTTTGTTATAAGCATATGGGCTTAGTAAGTGCGATTAAAGGTCCTCTATTTAGAGGGGTTAAAATCCTTTACCACGATGCTTTGCCGCACCGGGCGAGGTACACATGATTGGATGGGAATGATTTCAATCGGACACGTGAGGTCCTACAATGTAGATTTGTTTGTCTACGTATGTGTTGCATGATCAGGTCTGGTTCCGTTCGAACGCGTTCTCGAACGCTGTACGAACGCGAACCTTCTATTTACCATTCGAACGCGTTTTATAAACGCTACACGAACGCGCACATATTTTCTTTGTTTTATCATGTATCAAGTCTGGTCCCGTTCGAACGCGTTTTCAAATGCTACATGAATGTGAACCTTCTGTTTACCATTTCGAACGCGTTTACGAAAGCTACACGAACGTGCACACACTGAACTGAGTCATTTTCATCATATTTTATGCATAATTGCCCTATTAGTTATCCTTTTGTATTACGAACCTGATTGTTTCTCTTTATTACACATGATTGTGCAATTGCCATTTATCTGTATTCCCCACATGTATGCGTACAATGTGCTTATTAAGTTGTATGCTTGCCGTATGTTAATTTACCTTTATGCATGCAAATTCAGACATAGATTA
The DNA here is from genome assembly GCA_019454045.1 of Zanthoxylum bungeanum. Lineage (NCBI taxonomy): Eukaryota > Viridiplantae > Streptophyta > Magnoliopsida > Sapindales > Rutaceae > Zanthoxylum > Zanthoxylum bungeanum. Next base: position 718,171 of record SKCR01023454.1, on the reverse strand, counting down.
TATGCAAATAGGTTGTATGCAAACATGAAAAATGTGTTATGTGCAAACTTAGATATGAGCTTTGTACTTATGCATGCGAACTTAGGAGTAAATTATCCTTGGAAATAAATGTTGCTTAGGCTTGGTTGAATTATTGCACAAATCATTTTATTACAAGTGGCATAAGTAAGGGACCATTCTGAACCCAATGGTTTGATGTCTTCCCTTGTGAGGGGTGAGTGCGACCATAAATCTTTGTCCCGGTTCACATCGGGTGGCGACTCCATCATTCTCTGATTTAGTCCCCCGCGGGCTACTTCGTACTCCCAACCGGGCCGCGAGCCCGGAACAGCATGTGTCGCCCAGTTTCTGTGTTCCCACAGTCTGGCGACTCCACTGGGGATAGAGAATCGGCCCCGAAATAATGTCTTGTAATATTATGATTTGTGCTCTAATTAGCCGTGTCTACTGTGGTTTAAAAGGGGTTTAATCAAAGGCACTTTTAAGTCTGGGTAATGGTTTGGTGTCTTCCTTCATTCACTACCTTTCTATAAGGAAAAGTTGTGAAGGTACCTAGATAATTATTTACTCGTAGCCTAGTGTGATGGACTAATTTAGAGGACTCGTTGTTTATTCCTGTCACCAAGTGATAAGAGCCTAAGAGGCTTGGGTACTTAAGAGAGCCTCGCTCTACCCTCCCTCTGGGGAATCTACAATGGGAAATCCATTTGACAGTCAGTCACACACCATAACTCGTTGGCACGTACCTTAAGGTATAAAAAAGGTGTGCTCACTTGGTCGCTCGAACCATTGAGTGGTGAGACCTAGTTGTGGGCAATCCTTCGCCAGCGAGAGTCTTTATCTATACTCCCGCAAACCCACACATAGACCGGAGTAGTATGGCCTATAGTAACTATTTCCTTGTGCTTGTGGACCATCCTCATTTGGATGCAGTTGGACTTCTTGTCAGAAATGCGAACTTATTGGGCCATTTAAACTGGGACGAGTTCGTATCCTATGACAATTGGGCCAAAAGCTTCTGAAATATTGATGGGCCATTCTGTAGAAATTATTTATATATGCTTATGTTTGGGAACATTGTCGTTTGGATCCATTCGGACCTTTTGTCATGAGGTATGGGCTTGTTGGGCCATTTAAACTAGGACAAGAACATATCTTATGATGATTGGGCCAAAAGCTTCTAAAACGCCAATGAACCATTATATGATTGTGTTTAGGAACATTATCATTTGGATGCGGTTGGACTTCTTGCCATGAGATGTGAACTTGTTGGGCCATTTAAACTGGGATGAGTTCACTCCTATGATAGTTAGCCCAAAAGCTTCTAAAATGATGATGGGCCGATTTGTGTGAAAATTTTAATGAGTTGATATATTCCTTGTATCGCATGCATCTCATTCATCTCAAGCATATATATATCCTGTTAACACCCTCTATGTCTAAAAGATATCATAGAGTCCCGTTGGGTTAGGGAAGAGGAAAGACTCACTAAAAGACCGGTAACAAATATGAGTACATTCGATAACGAGATATCTTGCATGGACCAACTGGAGAATGGTTTCGCCAAAATTACCGAACAGTTGCAAGCCTTGACTACTGCCATGGCAAATATGGATGTGCCCCGTGCTGGGGGAAATTATGAGAATGTGAGGCGTGAGGAGCCTCTGAATGGTTTGGGTGATGATATTCCCGCTTTTGATGATGACATGGCAGAGTATGAAACATGCAGAGTGATTAGGTCTCAGGCCGAGATACAGAAACTCCGTGACCAGGTAGAGTCTGTTACCCGTAAGATGAAGGGTAAGGAAGAAGAGTTGCTAGATTATGAAGCAATGACTTTTGAAGAACAGCTGCCAGCTCAGTTCAAAATGCCTGATATGGCCAAATTCAATGGGAATAGGGACCCGAGGGTCCATCTCCGACAATATGTGTCAGTTATGAGTTCAGTGGGCCTGACATAGTGCCAAGTTTAGAAGATGTTTGAGATGTCACTTGAGGGAGTACCCGTAGTGTGGTACCATAGCCTTGAAAGAAAGGTTAAGGAGGATTGAAGGGAATTGGCAGTTGCATTTCTGAAACAGTATGTTACAGACTTGGAGATTGATTTGTCACTCCATGATTTGGAGAACACTAAGCAGAAGCCGGAAGAAAGCTTCAAGCAGTATGTAGACAGCTGGAGAAGCCAGCTTCTGAAGATGCAGACTCGGCCCTCAGAGAAGGACCAAATCAAAATGATCATCAAGGGCACCAAGCCCTCCATTTATGGCAAGTGGAGGAGAATGACCTCCATGATTGCAGATTTTCGACAGTTGAGGGAAACTATCATGGATATAGAGGAAGAAGAGGCTGAGAATAGAAAGTTCTATGGCCAGAATAGGAGGACTTTTGGGGGGCATTCTGAGACTAAGCCCGCTACTTCCGAAGTCGCTACCATCAGAAACAAGCAATTCTCTAACCTTGGTAGACCTTTGTCGAAGGTATTTGAAAAGTTACGAGGACAAAGACTCTTGAAACCCTTAGAAGGCAACCAGTTCCACACCCCACCGCCACACATAAATATGGACCTTTATTGCCACTTCCACCAGCTACATGGCCACGACACCGACAACTGCACCCGCCTCAGGCATGAAATTCAAGATCTCATAGATTCCTGTAAAATACCCGACCCAAGAAAAGAACAGCCTAGAACACACACCAACCCTCTACCAAACTACCACTCTGTTCCCCCACCCACCTATATGATCAACTCCGGCCTACCCGAAAGCTTCATCCTCCAAGCTCTCAACCACTCAGCTTCTTTCATGGGGATAGGGAATGACAGCAGTGGGGGAACATAGGCCAAGGAATAAGGCAATGCTGCGAGTGATGAAACTGTTACTCCTGGTTTATTTGATCTTGCATTTTCAAAGACATTGAGTTTATCTACTTGTTTGAACCATTTCTTAATGATAATAAAGACGTTCATTTCGCTTACTTGCCTGAGGCTCTTCCTTTCAACCTGTAACATGAGTATATTTGGCAAAAGAATTCAACCCGGGTACTATGATGCTCAGCGATGTTTAGAACATGGGGAATTCCCGAAAGAAGCAAGCAGAAAAGATAAGATAGCCAGTCAGAAAGTGGGAAATAGGGGCAGTGAGACTGTCAGATTTGGAAGGGAACGAGTTCACCAAGCCGATCAATATGGATAGATTGAAGCAGTATTTCGCCTAAGGAAGAAAAGGCCGAGCGATCACCAATGGGACTGGCAGAAGACCTAACCCAACGGAATTGAAAATTCATTCATGCATGCATGCATACACATAACATATTTGCATCTTTTTCGTGTTTGTTCTGTTTTGTAATAACAGGTTTCAAAAGAGAAAAAGAGAAAGCGTCAAATGCAAGCCAACCAGAAGCAGCAACAGTACAATGTCATCAATTTTCAGGAAAGAATCACAGGGGCGAGGCTCGTATCAATATCAGTCTGGGGGCGATGCCCATATCAGTATTGTCAGTTTGGGGCGAGGCTCGTATCAGTATCAGTCTGGGGGAGAGGCCCATATTAACAGTATCAGTTTGGGGCGAGGCCCACATCATTCTCAGGGTCGAGGCCCACATCAGTATCAGCTTGGGGCGAGGCCCACATCAGTATCAGTCTAGGGGCGATGCCCACATCGGTATCACTCTGGGGGCGAGGCCCAAACTAGTATCAGCTTGGGGCGAGGCCCACCTCAGTATCTGTCTGGGGGCGAGGCCCACAACAGTGTCACTCTGGGGCTAGTCCCGTATCAGTATCAGTCTGGGGCGAGGCCCATATCAGCAGTATCATTCTGAGGGCGAGGCCCACATCAGCATCAATCTGGGGGCGAGGCCCATATTAGCATCAGTATCAATCTTGCCGGGTATGGCACTCTAGGGGCGAGGCCCACATCATTATCAGTATCAGTCTAGCCGAGAATGGCAATCCAAGAATGGAGAAAGGTTCGAGAATGAACAAGCCGAGAATGGCAATCCGAGAATGGAGTAAGGTTCGAGAATGAACAAGCCGAGAATGGCAATCCGAGAATGGAGCAAGGTTCGAGAATGAACAAGCCGAGAATGGCAATCCGAGAATGGAGCAAGGTTCGAGAATGAACAAGCCGAGAATGGCAATCCTAGAATGGAGCAGAGTTCGAGAATGAACAAGCCGAGAATGGCACTCCAGGAATGGAAACACGGTTCGGGAATGGACCACCTCACAGTAACGGTTCGGGAATGGACCACCTCACAGTAACGGTTCTAGAATGGACCACCTCACAGTAACGGTTCAGGTTTAGACGGTTCGGGAATGGACCACCTCACAAACACGGTTCGGGAATGGACACCTCACAGTAATGGTTTGGGAATGGACCACCTCACAGTAATGGTTCAGGAATGGACACCTCACAGTAACGGTTCGGGAATGGACCACTTTACAGTAACAGTTCTGGAATGGACCACATCATAGTAACAGTTCGGGAATGGAGCACTTTATAGTACCGGTTCTAGAATGGACCACATTACAGTAACGGTTCTGGAATAGACCACATCACCGTAACGGTTTGGGAATGGACCACCTCACAGTAACGGTTCGGGAATGGACACCTCATGGTAACAGTTCGGGAATGGACACCTCATGGTAACAGTTCGGGAATGGACCACATCACAGCCACGATTCGAGAATGAACCAGGGGTCGTAGCACCTCACCACCAAATCTACTCAACTCAACACATGGCAAGTCAAGTGGCAGCTCGCGAGCCAGGTAAGTAAAAATGCATTGCATAACTTTGATAGGATTGTCACTGTTACACGTTACACAAGTCCCATCAAAGTGGGGGCGACTGTAGGCACTGCATTTTTGCATATAAGTCCCTATGATGAGTCTCATTTGGAGACACTACCTTTTAAGTCACGGAAGTCGCGGGAAACAGACGTCGGAAGGGGAAATTCAGAATGAGCATGTCATCAGATTCATTTCACAATTTCACTGTTTTCGTTCGTGCTACGTTCGTGCCCACGTTTGAACGTCAAGCAGATTGCGGGCATTCGTGTAGCGTTCGGATCGACGTTCGAACAGTGTCGGTATTTCTAGTTTTGATGTTAGCCTCACACCCAAGCCCAAATAGCCCACCAAAGCCCATAAAACACATCCAAATTAAATAAATGCATATTTAACACATGGTGAAATTAAAGCAAATCTAAAAATCACATACCAACTATAAAATAATCACCTACAAAAATAACAAATCCACTTACCTAAACAAAATAAATCACACCCCAATTTAGCCAAATCTTGTCTCCAATCAATCTTTATTTTTCATTGTGTAACACTAAAAAATATCTCACCTTTATTGCATGATCTCTCATTCCAACTCCAACAAGATTTAACCCTAGCCTTTGCATATAAAAAGAAACCTAATTCCAACACTTCCCTCTCCTAGCACATTCATACAAACCACAAAAATTTTGCAAGGCATTGACAACCTAGCTCATTCACACATAATACACTCAAGAAAGCAACAAAGAATTTTCTCTCCTCCTCCCTACATCCACCGAAACAGCAGCCCCATATAATCCCTCTACACTACCAAAAATCACAACCCCTAAACTACCGAGAATCACAGCCTCTAAATCCCCAAAATTAACTAAAAATAAACTGTACTTTAATATCACCTAAAACAGTAAGAATACAGCAGCAAAACAGCAACGAAACGGAGGGAAAACAGCAGCCCAAACAACGAAGCAGCAAAGGGAACCGTTGAACCAGTCAACCGGAGGAGTTGCGGAGCATCCCCCCTTCCGACAACCGCATACGGTACTTCCGAGAGTCGACATAAAAGGTTAGACCTGAGTGTACTTTTTGTATTCATTTTTACTCATCTTTTAATTGTTTTAGTTATTTATTTCGTATGAGAGTCGTTTATGGATGCATGTTGTGGTTTTGAATAAAATGGAAAATGTGTCGCCTCTTGTGGTATATAGGATGGAAACCCAGACATAAATTCTGTAGCCGAATCCGAATGGACGGTAGTGCATTATGTACTTGGGATACAACTCCACGAACCACTTGAGCAAACGGCGCATATTTTGTTTTATGTTGTTTTGATTCGTTTATTACCCGCTATTTAAATTCTGCATGTTATTTGTTTGAGTAATGATGAGGTAAAGCGCATGGGCTTAGTAAGTGCGATTAAAGGTCCTCTATTTCGAGGGGTTAAAATCCTTTACCACGATACTTTGCCGCGCCAAACGATGTATATTCGGTTGAATGTGAGATATGTTCAATCGGGTATACAAAGTCCGATATTGTTGTTTCTTTTTATCTCTTATATATGCATTTTGTTATACGCGCATGGGCTTAGTAAGTGCGATTAAAGGTCCTCTATTTCGAGGGGTTAAAATCCTTTACCACGATGCTTTGCCGCGCTGGGCGAGGTACACATGATTGGATGGGAATGAGTTCAATCGGACACGTGAGGTCCAACATTGTAGATTTGTTTTTCTATGTATGTGTTGCATGCATCAGGTCTGGTTCCGTTCGAACGCGTTCTTGAACGTTATATGAACGTGAACCTTATGTTTACCGTTCGAACTCGTTTTACAAATGCTACACGAACGGGCACGTATTTTCTTTGTTTTATCATGTATCAAGTCTGGTCCCGTTCGAATGTGTTTTCAAACGCTACACGAATGTGAACCTTCTGTTTACCGTTCGAACGCGTTTACGAACGCTACACGAATGCGCACACACTGAACTGAGTCCTTTTCATCATACTTTAAGCATAATTGCCCTATTAGTTATCCCTTTGTATTACGAACCTAATTCCTTCTCTTTATTACGCATGATTGTGCGATTGCCATTTATCTGTATTCCCCACATGTATGAGTACAATGTGCTTATTAAGTTGTATACTTGCCGTATGTTAATTTACCTTTATGCATGCAAATTCAGACATAGATTATATGCAAATAGGTTGTATGCAAACATGAAAAATGTGTTATGTGCAAACTTAGATATGAGCTTTGTACTTATGCATGCGAACTTAGGAGTAAATTATCCTTGGAAATAAATGTTGCTTAGGCTTGGTTGAATTATTGCACAAATCATTTTATTACAAGTGGCATAAGTAAGGGACCATTCCGAACCCAATGGTTTGAGGTCTTCCCTTGCGAGGGGTGAGTGCGGCCTTAAATCTTTGTCCCGGTTCACACCGGGTGGCGACTCCATCATTCTCTGGTTTAGTCCTCCGCGGGCTACTCCGTACTCCCAATAGGTCCGCGAGCCCGGAACAGCATGCTTCGCCCAGTTTCTGTGTTCCCACACCATAGGAATCTACGTCGACTACTCCAAGTCTTAAGTTTCTATAACTCTGATCAACTATGTTGAGGTTTCCATTTACATTACTGTCTCAAGCCATATTATCCATTGTTACCCACATTATCCATTGTTACTATATACACTGTACTTCCTTATTGCTTCCCGTAGATTTCTTTATTATTTTTTCCATAACTTATTCTTCAGTTTCATACTGTGCTTCCAAGGCTAGTGATGGCTTATTCCCATTGACTACTTCCTAGGTTTCTGTTCTCTACTCTTGCTATAGGCTACAACTACACCATGTAATTTTATTGTTCACGCTGGTATTTTTTGCTAACTTTCGATTGTCTCCCATCTCATAAATCTTCCATTTTAAACCTTCCAGAATCTCTATTAGCATTGGTCTGATATATGGATTTCTGCAGGTACTACTACGTTATCCATTTTGACTTGAGTTGGGTTCTTTCCTTTCCATCTCTTGAAACCTCCTTAGTTCTTATCTGGATGATCTATCATTACAATGCTTTCTGTTTTTTTTACTTAGGATAAATTCTCATCGAACTTACTTATGATTATATTTACCTAGACTAGTATTGGGTGGAGCAGAATTCTACATCCCAATAGGTGTCGGCATCGTTGTTTTAATACTTTGTGTCCTGGTAGAGTGTACCGTTTCTTTGACTAGTGGCTAAGAGATGAGGATCTAGGTAGATCAGGACTTTATCTATCAGATTCTTATATTAAGGAATTTAATCATTTCATTGTACAACTTTCTCTTATTTGTCTGCGGGCTTAGGTCTGGGGATCTATGGTTTTCACACATTTTTTGGAATTTCTTATCTATTGAAACTTCCAGTTCTAGTCTTGAGTTCTTGAGTCTTTTATTTTTCTGTCTATCCTTTGTTACTCGAAAGACTTACTATCTGTAAGAGATACTTAAGGCTATTGAGTCTGCTAGAAGGAATTTTTCTAATCAAGAAAGGAATTATTCATAATAAGGAAATAATCTTACTCAAGTTTACTTCAACATTTTACTCTCATTCATGCTTACTCTATTCTTTTTAGTACTAAAGGTTCAGTACTTCTTTATTTATATGTTTCTATATCTTTTCATCTAATTGCTTCTGATTGCTTAAACATCAGTATTTTATCCTTTACCTTTCTTTCTAGCTTTTTTCTTTCCCTTTCTACTTCCCTGAGTATGTATCCTTAGAACTTTACTATCTTATTATATCTCCTTACTTTTCTTTGTCACTAGTTTCTTAAATATCTATGCATCATTTCTTACCTCTTATAGTTTTCTTTTCCCACTTCTATGCGTAACTATTCTTAGAAATTTACTATATGTTCTCTCAACTTGTCTTGGACTTCGGCTAATAGGCCAGGATTACTACAGGAGAATCCTTAACTAGAACAAGAATTTTAGTTACTTTTACTAATAAGAGAATTCAGATAACTTGGGAATTCTTACTGACCTGTCTATATAGCTTGAGGACATACGAGAGGATTAGATATTAGAGAGGTAGTGCCTCACATACTAGTACTCTGGGCATACTACATATACAAGACCCCAACACTCTGCCCACTGTAGTCAATGACTCCCTAGACCACGCTCTGATACCATCTTTGTAGCATCCTTAATCTGGGAGATGCTACCGGCAGGGAATAGGCCGTATTATTCCCCTAAGCCTCTGACTTTCTAACTATGAAGAACATTGTTCCTCTTTTCTTAAATATACTCTCATATACAAGACCATTGCCCAAACCATGACATAGAATATAAAATAGTACACACAAAATTAAAACTCAACATTACTTATCTTAACAACTCTTTACATGAGTACTTATACACAACTTTGTATTACAATTATTTAAAACTCGGCTATACTATTCTTGATTGAACTCTGTCTCTGACTCGACCTGGTGGACCAAACCCTCTAGCGACTGCCATCAGTAACTAACCCATCGAGCTCGTCCTCTAAGAATACCTGCAAAACAAAGAAACTAGGAGTGGGGGGTTAGATCATTTGAACGATCTAAGTGAGTGGACTGAATAAAATGGAAATTAAAATACTTATAAATCATCCAATTTTTGCAATCGAAAATATTTCTGGAAAATTGATCTTTTCTAAAAGTTTTCCCTCTAGGAATCTCTTCGGTCTGAAAAATTTTCTTTTTTTTGAAAATCTTTCTGAAAACTGTTCTTTGTCTGCAAAATTTTTGGAATCTTATAAGATTTTCCTCAAAGCTACCTTCTTTGAAAATCTATCTCTAAAAATTATTTTGAAATATCCGTTTATAAAAACTATCTCTGAAAAACCTGACGCATGGGGGCGTTACGTATCGCCATCCCCTCATACGCTTAACTAGATCCAGGAGTGCAAAACTATGACATTGTGGCGTTATGTATCGCCGTCCTCCAAAGTATGCCACTACATATCTCTGAAACTAATGGTCTTGGGGCGTTACATATCGTCGTCCCCCAAGCCACTGAATTAAAACCGGGGGTGCAGATCTATGCTACCCTCCAGGCTCTAAATCTAGGATATAGGGACATCTGTCATCCCTAGTCCTGAACTGCGTGTGCACACGATCTCTAAGTCCATCAATTTCATATCTGTTTCAAGTTACATACTGAGGTGGGTTTATCCCCCATGCCTCAAAAACATAAAATCATACTTTGAAAACATCTCTTATCTAAATCATTTCTCAACATATGCTCAATCAAAATATTATTAAAACGAGAAAGTAAGTCTGATATTTAAAACAATCATAATATAAAATCAAGTTAAGAAAAGAGTGTCCACTCACAAATTTGGAATCTGGCTGACATTACTCACTGAAGGAAACTTTGATTCCTGCGATGATCTATAATTGATAACTTTGATTAGAAAGTGGGCAGGGGAACATATTCTGAATTAAAATAAGTTTGCCCACTCAAGCACTTTTTATTATTATCTCAAGACATATCGTACTTATATCATGATGTAAAATGTATACACGAACTGATATGAGGCCTTTAGGGTGGTCTCTAACATGCTAGGGTGAAGTTGGAATGATTTAAAACTGATCTGGGGAAACTATTGATCACGCGTCGTGACGCTGCCCCTTAGGCCTCGCAACGTGCATGCATGCTGAAGAACCAGTGAACATTTCTATCTTCACGTTGCGACGCATGGTCTTGGGCGTCGCGACGCTCACGATTCCTGAAATGAAACTAGAAAAATTTCCAGTATATGTCGCAACTCTAGACGTGTAGCATCACGACGTTGGGCCAATTTTCAAGGCTTATCATCAACTTTCCATGTCTATCTAGCCCATACCACTTCCCACACATCTATAACACAATATTACTCAATCAACTCTTAAATCTCGATATCCATACTTCATATTCCAAAATACTATTACCACAACAACCCATTAATCTCATGATTCTCAAATTACCCAAAATCTCAGCTTTCCATGAATTGGCCATTTCACAATACAATTAGTTTCTTATTTTATTATCCACTTAAATGCAATCTTTAACATGCCAATAGCACTAGCAAAGCATCAATAAAATCAAAACTCCACATTTCAAGTTTGGGTCAAGATTTCTCACCTCTACTAGTTTGATTCTTCTTTATCCTCCAAGCATTCTAAGCCGATTACTTCTCTTCTTAGCTTGATATGGGAGGATTGTACTTGCTTCCCTCTTTTTTCTCTTCTCTTTCTTCTCATTTCTTCTTCTTCTTCTTCTTCCTCTATTCTTCTCCATTTCTTTTACGTTTCTCCTCCCCTTTCGTTTTCTCTAATGAAAGTGTGAATAGTACCACAATATTTATACTAGGGCTTGTTTGATACGTTTTTGTATAATTTAATGAAATAAAATTGGAAAGATTGAGAAGTTTTGATAATTTTATAGACTCATCCTCGGGTACAATTCATATAGATTTTTGAGCTGTATTTTAACCTACTGCTATTTCAATTTGAAACAATATTCAACATGAATGGTGTAGGTGTAGGTCTTGATCTCAACTTTCCGACGATATAAAATTCATAAAAATTGGAGTTCATATGAGAAAGTTATGGCCCAAATACCATGGGCTATCCAGAGTAGAATATCGTACAATTTCGTATCGAAATTTTGAGAAATATACCGATTATCCCCAAGGTGATTTCATGAGTGTATAGGTTTCCATATATAATTTATGTTATGTGACACTCATCTCGTAACATAACAGTGGTCGAGATTATCGGTCGTTATATTGATGAAGTACAACCCGAGACCAACAAACCAATGGAGGAACTTGAAGTTCAAGAAGATGAAAAACCTTCATTACACACACTTCGTAGGTCATAAAGGGTATCTAGACCTCCTGAATGCTTGTATTTGATACATGAAATGAGTCTTGATGTTCTCTTAGTTGAAGAGACTGACCTTTTTACCTATAGAGAAGCGATGTTTGACATCGACTCCGTAAAGAGGCAAGAGACCATGAAATAAGAGTTAGACTCTATACATCTGATTCAAGTTTAGGACTTGGTTCATCTTCCTGAAGGAATTATTCTTATCTGTTGTAAATGGATTTATAAAAGGAAGCGTGGGCCAGAAGGAAAGGTTGAAACCTTTAAGGCCCGACTGGTAGCTAAAAGTTACACACAGCGACTTGGTGTCGACTACGAAGAAATTTTTCTCCAGCAGCGACGCTAAAGTCTATAAGGATTTTATTGTCTATTGTCGTTTACCATGTACGAGATTTGGCAGATGGATGTCAAAATGGCTTTTCTAAATGGATTTCTTGACGAAGAAATCTATATGGAACAGCCGGAGGTTTTTGTATCCAGCGAAAACTCAAGCATGGTATGTAAGCTTAAGAAGTCTATTTATGGACTTAAACAAGCTTCACAAAGTTGGAATCTTTGATTCAACGAGACAATCAAATTATCTCATTTTCTCAAGAATTCGGAAGAATCTTGTGTGTATAAGAAGGCCGGTGGGAGTATGGTGGTATTTTTAGTTCTCTATGCTGACGACATCCTGATAATTAGGAATGATATCGAGATGATGTAAGGCGTCAAAACTTACCTCTGTAAGAATTTCTCAATGAAGAACCTGGTGAAGCTTCTTATGCTTTAGACATAAAACTCTATAGAGATAGAGAAAGGAAGCTGATTGGGTTATCACAATCATCATACATAGCTAAGATCTTAGAACAATACAATTTTTATAATTGTAAAATAATAAATATACCGTTCTGACATGGCCTATATCTTTCGAAGAAGATATGCCCACAAACGGAAGATGAGAATATTAGAATGTCTAATCATCCTTATGCTTCGTGTTTGGCCAGCATCATGTATGACATGTTATGTACTAGGCCTGATATCAGCTTCGTAGTTAGTGTGACCAGCAGGTATCAGTCAAATCCAGGTAATGACCATTGGATGGCTATTAAACATATCCTAAAGTATCTTAAAGGTACTAAGGATAAGTTTCTGATTTATGGTGGAAATAAATGGCAAGTTAATGGGTATACAGATTCGGATTTCCAATCGGATCCTGATGATAGAACGTCTACATCAGGATTCATGTTTACCCTTAATGAAGGTGTAAATTGTTGGAAAAATTCCAAACAGTGGTCCACAGCTGATTCCACCACAAAGGCGGCATTTATTGCAACTTCTGAAGCTACAAAAGAAGCTGTTTGGGTTAAGAACTTTATCACAGAATTGGGAGTTGTCCCAAGTATCGAGAATCTGATTGCATTATACAATGATAATAATAGAGCCATTGCACAAGTAAAGTAATCGAGGGCGCATCATAAGTCGAAGCATGTGGAACAAAAGTACCATATCATTCGATAGATTATGTCGCGATGGGATATTGTCGTGTACAAGGTCCCGAGTGAAGATAATATAACAGCTCTGCTTAACAAGGCCATTCCGCCAAAGTTATTTGATAAACATGTGGAATCGATGGGTATAAGATACAATCGATATTGGCACTAGAGCAAGTGGGAGAATTTGTTGGGGTTGGTGCTCGGAGCGCCAATTTTCTTATGTATTTCCCTGTAAATACTTATGTAAATATTTTATTATGAATAAAATAAAAAGTTTCGATTATAAAACATCTTTTTATATATGGTAAATACATATTTGACCTTAGAATGACTAGTTGTGATACAGTTGCAAAAAGCATCGCAACTGACATTTAGTTGTATCATAAATATCATTTCTTTAACAGTTCCTAGTCAATGTTTATATTACTTGGTCAGTAAGTAAACATGTTGAGACCGATACATGTCGAATATTGGAATCTTGGATTCCAATGGTTGATTCTCAATGAACAGAATCTTGGAGACTCGTATAGACATGTAGGAGTTTATAACAGATAAGCACTGAACGACTCACCGAAGATTCTTAATAGATGCTACACCAACGTCAATAAGAATCTTCTCGGGTTGAATAGCATATTGATTCTTTGACTTAAGATACCACTATGGATATATAAGATATCTTTCACGCTTAGATGAAGTCACGTCACATACCTATTAAGGTCATACCTCCACTTACTCGTTGGGTGTGGACTGGTCCTCAGGATATCTGATCGGTGAAATCACACACGTAACGCAACCGCACGTATCGCTCAAGTAGTATAAAATGTATCGATCCCACGAGGACTCAATACTTATGCTATTAATTTATTGAAGTTAAATGTCTACGAGTATCTAATTGATTGATTGGTGGTTGGATGGTGATTTTTTTTTTTATCTAAAACAAGTAAATAAAACAGTGCGAAAGTAAATTAAAGGAAAATTCAATATTATAAAGCTATCTAGGGTTGTGAATCCTTCCAATATCTTTTAAAGATGAAGTGATTATCTAATGTTTGTGCAATATATTGGTTTATTAAACTGGAACACGAAGTTATGCAAAAGCCTTTTCCGATGGTCAAATGCAAACACCCAAAGTAACCCAATTAACTATATTCCAATGTTAATTAAGAAACTCCGAATTCATTAAGTTTAAGTTCCAATTATGGCTACCCCTGCCTGACAGGTATATTCCTATCCTGTAAGGAAATCTACATTAAGAGAAATTTACCCTAAGGTGAGATCGTGAGCTATTGAGTTTAAGACTAAAACCTAAAATTATTTTTCCAAGTTCATTTTAAGTTTACCAAATCAATCTTATTAATGGCCAGTTAACAAGAAGCATTAAGATTAAGTCTCAATAAATAAACCAATATATTACCCAAGGCATAAAATAACAAACTTATAAACCGGTGATATTGGAATTCATCACAACCCTAGATAATGTATTTAGTTACAACACATATCTAGGATTATGAAAGACATAAATAAAGATAATGGTTGTTTTCTTTATTTCTAAATTACCAAATAAGTAAATTCTCCGCTTATTTTTACCATTCTCCTAATACACAACCAACAAGGTATTAATCAAATCATTGTGCCCACAATATTCATAAGTGTAGTTGAAAAGAGAGTAATATTTTTGTCCTAAAGTTATATCAGAATTCACACCTTTTTGGCAATGGATTTTTTTTTTATAATATCTTCAATCCATGTAGCAAGATTTGGCCAGTGACTCCCAAGCCAGTTGGTTTTATGGAACTAGGTGTTAAGACACGCCTACAGACTTAATTACTCGGATATCAGATGTTTAAAGGTTCTACCGTTTGACGCGAACAATATATGCTTTCTGAGGTAAGACGTCTGCTTACTAAGTAGAAACATTATTATTATTAACTCAAGCTTTTACCATTTGACGCGAACAATCTATGCTTACTAAGGCAAGACGCCCAGTTACTAAGTAAAAGCATGGTTAATTATTTATATACACAATTTTTTTTTATTCCATTGCTTTCAGATGTTTCCTCCAATAAACTATAGCACTGAATATTACAAACTTTTCACTTACAACTCATGTCTGTATGTTACCATGCATGTTGATAATACCTGTCAACTGAGCATATGAAGATCCAATTTAATCAGTATTATGGAGAATTCACGAATTTAAATAATTCAAAAGGAAATAAATAAAAATTAACTTGTTACGAAATAGGTTGAGATACGTCTGAGGAGAGTAAATTCCTTACACATCTATCTCAAAACCCAATTTCCATCTGGTTAGTCAAATTAAAAACATAAAAATCAAATTTTTTTAATTATTTAATTTTTTTTCAAATTTTTGACTAAAAACCAAGTAAAAACAACACAGCGAAAAATAAAAACAATATACTAGTCAACTATTCCCCACACCTAAACCTAATTGAGACATTGTCCCCAATGTCTAAAAAAAGAGTTTAGAAGACAGTACCTGGTTAGCGTGGAATTCTACATTTAAAAAGAAAACTAAAGGTTAAGATCTAGATTTATCCGACTCTTCTTACCACGATCATTATCAGACCAGTTTATCTTGGAAATGATATGGTCAATTTATGGTTCAAAGGCTAAAAGTTGGTCAATTAAATCATGGGTTGTTCTAGCAGTGAAGAGGATATCTTTTACAGGTTTTGAAAGGAACCCATTTCTCCGGGCATCATCAAGAAACACACAAAGAAGGTCAAAAAATCCATCAATGTTAAATAGTCCAATTGGTTTCTGGTGTATATTCAAGTTCGCCTAAGATAGCACTGAAAAAATTTCCTCCATCGTGCCCAAGCCACATGGCAAAGCAATAAAATCACCAGCACAGTTAATCATTTCAACAAGTCGTTCAGACATACCCGGCATGATGTATTCATCTTCGTTTGATTGTCCGATAAGATTCGCCTCTGCCAAAGGTTTTAGGATGATTCCCAAAACTTGACTACCTCTTTCCTGTACAGCCCTTGAAACGTACCACATTAGTCAAAGATTACCACCGTCATATACTAAGTGCATATTGCTCTCAACCATGACTCTACCCCTAGCTGTCCCTACGAGTTATAGTCTTGTGAGGGCTTACAGCGATGATACCCACAAACGTCAATCAAATGTACACACAAAATAAGTTAGTGACTAAACAAGTGAAATTCTTATCCAAGTTAATAATTGTTTTCTTTCTTTCTAAATTACCAAATAAGTAAATTCTCCGATTATTTTTACCAATCTCCATACACACAATCAACAAGGTATTAATTAAATCATTGTGCCCACTATATTCATAAGTGTAGTTGAAAATATAGTAATATTTTTGTCCTAAAGTTATATCAGAATTCACACCTTTTTAGCCATGGATTTTTTATTTAACATCTTCAATCCATGTAGCGAGCTTTGGGCCAGTGACTCCCAAACCAGTTGGCTTTAGGGCACTAGGTGTTATGACACCCCTACGGACTTAATTACTAGGATCTCATATGTTTGAAGGTTCTACCGTTTGACGTGAACCATCTCTACTTACTGAGGCAAGACGCTCGGTTACTAAGTAGAAACATTATTATAATTAACTCAAGCTTTTACCATTTGACGCGAACAAACTCTGTTTACTTAGGCAAGACGCCCGGTTACTAAGTAAAAGCATGGTTAATTATTTATATACACAATTTTTTTTAATTTATTCCATCGCTTTCAGATATTTCCTCCAATAAACTAGAGCACTGAATATTACAAACTTTTCACTTACAACTCAGGTCCGTATATTACCATGCATGTTGATAATACATGTCAACTAAGCATATGAAGATCCAATTGAGTCAGTATTATGGAGAATTCAAGAACTTAAATTATTCAAAATAAATAAACAAAAATTAATTTGTTATGAAATAGGCTGAGATACATTTCAGGAGTGGAAATTCCTTACACAGCTATCTCAAACACCATTCCACCTCGTTAATCAAGTTAAAAACATAACACAATTTTTTTAAAAAATTTCTTTCTTAAATCTGGATGTCTACAAGAATGCAATGACAAGCTACATTTATAGATCCTGAAAAAGGGTAAGTAATAATAATACTAGTACCTGCCAAATGACAATTATTAGCTAAAAAGTTAAATAAATCATGAAAGTCAAAAAGTCTGGATCCTGTAGGCAAAAATAAAAGAAAATAACAAAACAAATCACAATTATATTTAAAGACAAAGAGATAATAATATACACAGGTAGTAATGGTTTGAATGACATCTATGCGTCATAAACAAGCTTCCCATCTAATTTTCTTATAAATTGGCAAACATGGTCTTTTAAAGTCAGATTCTCGAAACTTAATTGTTGTCTTTCTTTTCGAAACTGTGTATGTAACATGCAAATTGCGTGATACACATATCCACTGGGATGCGTCTCAAAAGTCAATGATATGTCATCTAAAGACTCATTACTCATGCCATCCCTAATGAATTTAATTTTATCTTCGCGATTATCAGACACTATTCCTAAAGAACGACAACAAGTATTAAATGTCATGTGTGCATATTCATAGAAAACACCTAATCATTTAGCTCTTCTTTTCTTAACATAGGTGTTTTTTCCTAAACCATGCAGAAATGAAATACAATAGTTAGATGACTCGCTTACAAATCGAAATCGTGCTTTAATTATCCAACGAATGTCACTAGGAATACCTTTGATCATTAGAAGTCTCATTCGTTCAATGCGTGCTTTGTAGACTTTCATCAGAGTTTTGAGGGAGATAGGGAAAATACTTGCAAAGATTTGCGAGAGCATCTTCCATCCTGTCTGTGACTTTTCCTATAAAAATTAAAACACACAAAAATAAAACACACCAAATCTTAATATATACACAAATTGCATGGGTTTCCTTCATACAAGCGCTAAGTTTAACATCGTCAGCTAGACATGACTGTCCGAACGTTAGGCTGCATCTGCCAGTGTGAGACTTTCTTTTGGTCGCTCAAATATTTACCCTGAATGTGTTGTTGAAGTTGGGGTTGTATATCTCAACTACATTGTAAAGTAACACTTAGGGAATCACAAATGGACATGACCACCTTGATTTTAGCTTTCCAGGGAAAAGTTGCAACCTTCAATTATATAACAACACCTGTTGCCCTAGTTCTAGTTTTTGCGTACTATTTTTTTATCATGCCACTTCTTGGTCTTTTCTTTGTACAGTTTGGCATTTTCAAAAGCATGAAGGCGAAATTCTCCAATTCGTTCAGTTGGTAGAGTCGTTTCTCTTATGCTGCTTGTAGATCAAGATTTAACTTCTTCAGTGCCCAGTACACTTTATGTTCGAGCTCCACAGGCAGATGGCATGCTTTCCCAAACACCATTCGATATTGGGACATACCAATAGGTGTCTTGTAAGTTGTCCGGTAGGCCCATAATACGTCATCCAGTTTTGTAGACCAGTCCCTCCTTGTTGATCCAACGGTTCTCTCCAAGATTCTTTTGATATCTCTATTTGAAACTTCAACCTGTCCATTTGAATGTGGATGGTAAGCAGTGGCAACTTTATGAGTAACTCCATATTTGGATAGGAGTGCATCGAAGTATCTGTTGCAGAAGTGTGTGCCACCATCACTGATAATTGCCCGAGGTGTTCCAAAGTGAGTGAAAATATTCTTTTTAAGGAATTTTAACACCACTTTTGAGTCATTTGATGGCAGTGTTTTTGCTTCAACCCATTTGGAGACGTAGTCCACTACAACCAAAATGTACAGGTTTCCAAATGATGGAACAAAGGGTCCCATAAAATCAATCCCTCATACATCAAATATCTCCACTTCGAGAATTTTTTGAAGAGGTCATTTATTTCTCCTTGAAATATTTCGCGATCTCTGGCACCTGTCACATTGAAGAACGAATAAGTGAGCATCTTTAAATAAGGTAGGCCAGAACAAACCTGATTGTAAAACTTTGGCTACAATTTTATATCTGCTGAAGTGTCCGCCATATGGTGATGAATGACAATGCTGCAAGACACTATTGACCTCCTCTTGTGGTACAAAATGTCTTAATAATTGATCAGCACAACGTTTGAATAGGTATGACTCATCCCAGACATAATGCTTGACTTATTTGAAGAATTTCTTTCGTTGCTGATGTGTCTATTCCAATGGCCATTTTCCCGATACTATGTAGTTTACATAGTCAGCATACCATGGGACTTCCTACTGTTTGATGGCAAATAACTGTTCATCTGGAAAAATTTCTTTGATTGTCAGTTCATTGTCAGTTGTTTCTCCATTCTCGAGCCTCGATAAATGATCTACCACTTGATTTTCTGTCTTTTTCCTGTCTCAGATCTCCACGTCAAATTCTTGCAGAAGAAGTACCCAATGGATCAATCTGGGCTTGGCATCTTTCTTCAAGATCAGGTATTTGATTGTTGAATTATCTGTGTAGACCACCACTTTGGGACCCAGCAAATAGGAGCGGAATTTATCAAAAGCAAACATAATTGCGAGCAACTATTTTTCAGTTGTTGTGTAGTTGAGTTGTGCTTCATTAAGATTTTTGCTGGCGTTGTAGATGGTATAAAAAACTTTTTCTTTACGTTGTCCCAAAACTGCACCTACATCAAAATAACTAGCATCGCACATCACTTCAAATGGAAGCGTCCAGTCTGGTGCTACTATGATGGAGGCATAGATCAGCCTCTGTTTTAAGATCTCAAAAGTATGGTGGCATTCTTTGGTGAAGTGGAATGACATGTCTTTCTCCAGTAGATTACACAGAGGTTTATCAATCTTGGAGAAGTCTTTGATAAATCTCCTGTAGAATCCTACATGCCCACAAAAACTTCGAATCCCTTTGACTGATGATGGTGGAGGTAATTTTTCTATTGTCTCGATCTTTGCTTTGTCTACCTCAATTCCTTTTTGTGAGATCCGATGTCCCAGGACAATTCCTTCATTCACCATGAAGTGGCATTTCTCCCAATTGAGTACCAGGTTGGTATCTTCACATATTTGTAACACTTTTTCTAGATTTTTCTAGCAGTGATCAAACGAGTCTCCAAATAATGAGAAATCATCCGTGAAAACCTCCATGCTTTGTTCTAGCATGTCTAAAAAGATTGCCATCATGCAATGTTGAAATGTGGCATGAGTATTACAGAATCCAAATGGCACCATGCGGAAAGTAAAAGTATCATACGGGCATGTAAAAATGGTTTTCTTCTGATCTTATGGGGCGATGGCAATCTGATTGTACCCCGAGTATCCGTCCAGAAAACAGTAGAATTCATGTCCAACCAATATATCTAGCATCTGGTCAATGAATGGTAACGGGAAATGATCTTTCCTTGTTGCTTTGTTCAGCTTCCTGTAGTCCATGTATACTCTACATCCAGTCATCGTCCTTGTTGGAATCAGCTCATTCTTTTCATTAGTGACTACAGTCATTCCTCATTTCTTGGGTACACATTGCATATGACTCACCCAAGTGCTGTAAGAGATGGGGTAAATGATGCTTGTGTCCAACCATTTGATAATTTCTTTCTTCACGACTTATTTCATGATTGGATTCAGTCTCCTTTGATGCTCCACTGTTGCTTTGTACTTGTCATTCATCAGAATTTTGTGCATGCAAAATGATGGACTAATGCCTCGAATGTTTGCTATAGTCCAGCCAATAGCTCTTTGTGCTCGCGTAACACTCTCAACAACTTATCTTTCTGCACCAATGTTAGCGATGAAGAAATAATCACAGGTAAATCAGAAGAATTTTCCAAGTATGCATACTTGAGATGGCTTGGAAGCGGCTTTAGTTCCAGCTGCGGTGGTTTTTCAATCGAGGGCTTGATTCGCTCTTTTTTCGGTAGTTCTAAACTCTCCACCTGTGGTGTTGATCTAAAGTGAGTTGCTCCATCAAGATAGTTGATACATTCCAAAATTTCATCATCTAGTTCTTTGTCAGTCATGTTGGTGATGCATGTTTCAAGTTTGTCAGTGGAAAGTTGCATTGCATCTGTGTTCTGGATGATATTATATATTAAATCAAATCTAAAACATTCCTCTTTCTTTTCATCATTCGGGAATCTCATGGCTTTGAAAACATTGAATGTTACTTCTTGGTCTTATACCCTCATGGTTAGTTTACCTTTTTATACATCAATAATGGTTCGACCTATAGCCAAAAATGGTCTCCCGAGGATGATGGGTACGTCTTTGTCTTCCTCCATGTCAAGGACAATGAAATCTGTTGGGAAAATGAATTTGTCGACTTTGACCAATACATATTCCACTACTCCTCTCTGAAATGTGAGTGATCTATCAGCAAGTTGTAGAGTGACCGATGTGGGATTTTCTTCTTCAATCTGCAGTGGCATCAAGTTAATACTAGTACCTAAATCACACAAAGCCTTACCGACGTAATGTTCTCCTATGGTGCAAGGGATGGTGAAACTGCTAGGATCTTTAAACTTTGGGGGAAGCTTCCTATGAATGATTACGTTGCATTCTTCTTTCAATGCTATCGTCTCATAATCTCCCAATCTTTGCTTTTGTGACAAAATATCTTTCATGAATTTGACATAGTTGGGCATATGTTCCAACACTTCTGCAAAAAAAAATGTTGATATGCAGCTTTTTGAAGATCTCCAGGAATCGAGCAAACTGCTTGTCCAATTTATGTTTCTGGAGACGCTATGGAAAATAGTGGAGGTGGAGTAAATCTTTCTCGATCATTTTCTTTTGCCTCTTTTTCCTCCATTTGTGTATCTGCTTCGCTGATTTCTTTTGGAACTTCCTCAGCAGATGTCTTGACTCCAAAATTTTTGTTGATATCAGTGTCATTTTTCAAAGTAATGTCTTAACATTGCTCATTCCCTCTGTTCCTTGGATTTGGCTCTATCTTGCTAGGAAGGGTACTTTGCGGTCTGTAAATCTGAGCATTGGCCAGTTGTCCCAATTGATTCTCCAGTGTCTTCAAAGATGCTGCTTGGTTTTGAAACATAACATTGTATGATGCTGTTTGTTTTGAACCACATATGCTAAAGCGTCGTATTTTGCTTCTTGCTTTTTCAACTGGGCAAGCACTTCTGCTATTCCTGGTTCCTTCTCATACTCATGGTTTTTATTCTACTGTTGGAATCCTGGTGGTGGATTGTTCCTTTGCCCTGCAGTGTTGCTCCATGCAAAATTGGGATGATTCCTCCAACCTGGGTTGTAGGTATTGGAATATGGATTGTTTCCTTGTCTGTTGAAATTGCTGACATAGTTCACAGTCTCATCAGGTTGGTTGTAAGATTCTTCCTCTGGTGCTCCTCCATATGGTGAACTTGTGGATCCAGCATTACCATGCATGCTAAGAGTTTCCATGAATTTTCATATATGATCGAGCTTGGCATTCATTACTGTGTTGGCTCATACTTCGTAGATTCCTGCTATTCGTTGGATCATGCTCCTTTCTGTTGGCCACAAGGATTTGCTGTTGGTCATTTCTTCAATTAAATCCCTAGCTTGATCTTCTCCTTTTACCATTAATGCTCCTCCAACAACAGCATCTATTGTGCTTCTCATTAGTCCAGAAAGTCCATCGTAAAAGGTTTGTACTTGTAGCCACTTTGCAATCTCATGGTGAGGACGTTTTCGGAGCAATTCCTTGTATCTTTCTCAAGCTTAGTAGAGGGATTCTCAGTCATGTTACCCAAAGAATGTGATATCATTCCTCAGCTTTGCTGTTCTAGCTGGGGGAAATATTGTGCAAAGAATTTGGTGGCAAGAGTGTTCCAAGTTGTGATGGAACCTGCTGATAGTGAATGTAGCCAAGCTTTAGCTCTGTCTTTCGAGGAATATGGAAACACACGCAATCTCATTGTTTCTTCTGTCGTTCTATTGTAATTGAATGTGCCACTAACTTCCAAGAAGTTGATGATGTGGGCATTAGGATCTTCAGTTGCACTTTCCCCAAACTGGACTGATTGTTGTATCATCTGAATGCATGTTTTGATGTCACACGCATTTGCTGGTAAGAGAGGAAATACAATGCATGATATGAAGCCGTCAACCATCGGAATAGTTCTGTCCCATGGGAATTGGTGGTGAAAACTCCAAAGGTTCAGGTGTTTGATTGTTCATGTTGATCAGTGCTTCTTGGCCTTCTCGCCTTTCCCTTCTCGACTGTCTAATTGTTCTTTCAATTTCTGGGTCAAGCGGACGAATTTTAAAGCTTCTGCTTCTTATCATGTAGTGTCTGAGAACCTGAAACACAAGAAAACAAAAATAATAAGTAAAAATAAATTAGACACAAGTAAAGTATCTAACCCCAAAATTAATAGTAAAAGATAAATAAGTCCCCGGCAACGGCGTCAAAAACTTGATCGGTGAAATCACACACATAACGCAAGCGCACATATCGCTCAAGTAGTATAAAATGTATCGATCCCACGAGGACTTAATACCTATGCTATTAATTTATTGAAGTTAAATGTCTACGAGTATCTAATTTATTGATTGTTGGTTGGATGGTGATTTTTATCTAAAACAAGTAAATAAAACAGTGCGAAAGTAAATTAAAGGAAAATTCAATATTATAAAGCTATCTAGGGTTGTGAATTCTTCCAATATCTTTTAAAGATGAAGTGATTATCTAATGTTTGTGAAATATATTGGTTTATTAACTTGGAACACGAAGTTATGCAAATTTCTCTTCCAATGGTCAGATGTAAACACCCAAAGTAAACCAATTAACTATATTCCTATGTTAATTAAGAAACACCGACTTCATTAAGTTTAAGTTCCAATTATTGGTACCTCCGCCCGACATGTATATTCCTATCATGTAAGGAAATCTACCTTAAGTGAAATTTACCCTAAGGTGAGATCGTGAGCTATTGAGTCTAAGGCTGAAACTTAAAATCCCTTTTCCGAGTTCATTTTAAGTTTACCAAATCAGTCTTATTAATTGCCAGTTAACAAGAAGCATTAAGATTAAGACTCAATAAATAAACCAATATATTACCCAAGGCATAAAATAACCAACTTATAAACCGATGATATTGGAATTCATCACAACCCTAGATAAGGTATTTAGTTACAACACATATCTAGGATTATGAAAGACATAATAAAGAAAACAACATAAAATAAACTTGGAAATTAAAAAGGTTAAATAAAATAATAATAAAAATGCTGGGGGTTAGAGGATCCACTTTTATTACTTCTAATTTAGAAATCTCCCTTATTATAATATATAAATTTGCATGACATTACCAACCGACCATATAGGCGGTATCCTGATTAAGTCAGATTTTTGATTAATTCCAACCGACCATAAAGGTAGTATCTAATTAAGTCAGGTTAAAATCAATTTAATTAAGTCCAACTGACCATAAAGGCGGTATCCCATTAAGTCAAGTTTTAATATAGTTTATATATTATAACTACGGGATATTAATCTAAATTATAATAATAAAAGTTTTACCTTTCACCCCAGCAGAGAGAAGTTACCTACTCATACTTTAAAGTAAAACAAAGAAATATTTATTGCTTAAAATAAAAATTAAATACAAGAAAGCTGTAAATAAACAAACAAGATACTATCTTTTTAGTATTCTTAAGGAAATCTCTAGAAGAAAGTATGAATTTTTCAAATGAATTCGGCCTCAATTTATAGGCAAATTTTTGCTCTGCGTGTCACGATGCGCGTCGATGCTTCACACGTGGCACGTGGCTTTGATGAGATGTTGACATGTGGCACACGACTATCGGCAGCTGACGTCATACTGACGCAAGAAATGACACGTGTTGGCAGAATGAATTATTGTGCTGACGTCATGCTGACGTGATGATGATGCACATGATGATGTGGCAATGACGAGTGTCGGCAGCATAGTAACTGAGGCGCGTCGTGATGCGATATTCCATTTTTACCATTTTTGTCCTTTTTTCGCCGTTTTAGTCCTAATTTGATTCCATTAAGTCCTGAAATGTTATTTATCTACAAAATAACACAAAACACATCAAATTATTTATAAGACTCAAGAAACTATACAAAATATTAAGTAAAAGAGGCGGTCAATCTTGATATGTTTTCTGCTTATCAATATTATGTGTGTCAAGATAGAATCAGTCAGCTTTGTGTACAGAGCATATGTATTTAATATGGAATTAGCAATCTGTTAAATCCATGGGCCTGTGGTACACTGTAGAATTGAGTTCTAAGTATTATTAAGAGATTGCTAATAGAAACGTCGACGCGATTATATCTATAGAGATTTGACGTTTATATCTATATCTCTGGAATAATCTGGATACATGTGACGGAGGGATTATATGTATGCAATGACCTCGAACTGTATATTTTAGAGAGTTTATCTGTGTTCGTCATAATTTATTGGTAGGTAGATTATGGACACAAAATTGGATTTCGTGACGGATATGCGTGAACCTAGAGAGTCACACTAAAGAAATATACTCGTAGAGCACTATGACAACTTTTATGAATAATATTGATTATTTATAAATCGTTTAACGGTTAAACGAAAGATACATGCAAATGGACCTTTTGGACATTTCCTAATTAATATGCATTTGTGTTTAATGTATCATTTAATTATTAAATAATTAAAGTAATTAAAATATAAATATCTACCATTATGATAAAATTTGGAAATGATTAATTTGTGTATAAGTTTGACTTTAGATATTTGTTTGAAAAATTGAAAAAATATATTGTATATTTTTTACTCTATTTTCGGCTATTGCCATTAATATATAAGGGTTTCATTTTTCATTTGCTTCACACTTGTTCAAGCCACAAAAAACATAAATAAAAGAGACTTGAGAGAAAAAGAAAAGAAACCAAGAAGAAAATCAAGAAAGCTTGGATTTTTGTAAGTATTTCCAACCAACTTTCTATTAGAAAGAAACTTGTTCCTTTTATTCTTGGCTACAACATGTGTAGTTCTTAAATTTTTCTACTCTCTTGTGTTTGTGTTATGATGGTTGGAAGCATGAATGAAAGATGTATGCATGTAAGATTAACAAAGTGGTGAGACTTGTTTGGTGTTGTAGAGATTAGATTAAAGTATTGGATTTGGTTAATTTTGGTTAATTTTGTTAATTGGATTAATATGAGAAATTAAGGTTTATACCTCCATCAAAATTGGGCCTTTTCATATATATATATATATTGTATAATGATGTATATAAGATGTACAAATCATTTGGTGTTGATTGGAATTCATCCAAACTTATTTTGAACAAATTTGGATCAAAATACAAAAAGTTGAAATTTTGTGGTGCATTCGGCAATTTCAAGATTTTTGTAATTTTGTATTGTGAGTTGTAGTTTGATGTATATGATATGTAGAAATTATTTTGGTAGTGATTTGAAATCACTTAAATTTGTATTTGACAAATTAGGACTAAAATGATCAAAATACAAACTATTGGGGTCTCGAGATATATATGGGAAAATCTGATTTTTGGGTAAAAATTCAGTTTTTCAGTATAAAGTAATTAGAATAAATAAGTTTATTATAATTACCTGAGAAAAATTATTGAAATCGAAAAAATTGATTTTTCTGAGTTCCGCTGTGTTTACCCTTAAAATCCCCTACACGGACATCGTAGCAAAAGCTGTACAACCCACCCTATGTATGGCCGGGTGTAGGCCCAAAGCTTGTAGTTGATTCTGTACCTATGTAATGCATTGTAAAAAAAAACAAGAGACGGTGGATACAAGAATGAATGAAGAGGTACTTTCATTATATAATAAACTCCATACAAAATGATTTTTCTAACAACAAAAAAAAACAAAAAGAAAAAACAAAACAATTATTTTGAAGATTCCCCCTCTTCGGATCCCTCTTTCGTGGACGTCTCATCCTCAAGCGCATGTTCAGGCTCCTAGGGCACGACTCGAGCGTGCAGCCTCTTAGTACGAACCTCTCATCTCTTAAAAGCGATCTGTGCAAGGGAAGAATGATGGCTAGGCATACTATATTGATGTTGCTGCTCCCTGATCTGCCCTTCTAGCTCCTCAAAACAACGATGTGATTAGAAACATAGAAAGGAGTTAGGAAATCATGCATACATATATACATGCAGACATGCTAACGTCTCTTTGTAGGTACCCGATAGGATAAACTCTGCTGAGTCAGCTCGAATTTGGCTGTTTGCACTAGGCGGTGGCAATGGTCCGTGAAGTCTATGGTGACCTGTACCATAAGATCGATCAGTATGCTAGATAAGGAAAAATGAAAATGAAAAGTTAAGAACATTTACATGAGTGGTGAACGTAGGCGAAAGCGTCAAATACTGCATCTGCGCTAGAGAAAAAGACCAAACCTCAAGCATTCATGTATCATTACAGGTCATGTATGTCAGGTTCGGCCAGACACCCACCGAACCGGTGATAACATTAGGAGGAGCAGTGGATATCGAAGTAGATGCAGCAGCAGGAGATGAGCCCCGTCAAGAGGAAGAGGCCCTACGCCAAACACATCGAGGTGGTGATGGGTCCGCCGAAGGCTCACCCTCTTCTTCATCTCCATCAGAGGGCAGGTGAAAACGATGAGCTCCACGACCCCACCTACGAGCCTGCGGCAAGATCTACGTCAACAATGGGTGTCAAGTCAAAAAGGAAAATGAAGAACACAAAAAGAAAACAGTCTACACTAGAGTAGCTCATCGAGGCTCAGAAAGTGGTATTGAACCAAGAAGAGTAGTGTAAGCCCATCGCCAATAATTACTCTCAATAGGAAATTTATCAGTTAAGAGATCATGCAGAATGACCGATAAGTCCTCTCCCCCTAACTAAAGCCTAGATTACATAGAAGGGGGTGGAGAGGCCGGAATCCTACGTGTTTGAAGGCCCAAATTCCAAAAGTACACCCGTTCGCCCATATACTAGAGCGACTGGTTTATACACATGATAAGTAAGTGAAGCCCATTCTTCTCCAATGAGGAACATACAAACTCTGGCAGATCATTCAAATGAGTCACTCACCAAGCTATGTCCAGCTGAAAAAAATGGAGAAAAAGTCAAATGATGAAAAGGGACAAAGTCATATAATCAAGATAGATGAAAGCTTATCATGTCCTAATTGAGCTCATTTACGCATAAGATTCAGACGATCTTACGGTGGATTGGCATTCTAGAAGAATATGAGAAAGGAAATCGCCGGAGATGGTTTTGCTGTAAAAGATTTCTAGAACCCTTACATAAGAATTTCTAAACGCGTTGAATGTGAAGGAAAATAATCTGATTTTTATATATTCTACTGATGTCCAACCGAACATGAATTATAGACATCCGGCAAGACATATAATGATATCTGGCTGGCCAAGGTTTTGGAAAACAAGAAATGAGTTTTGCAAGAATGGGATTCAAGTATCAAGTTATTCAACATATGTCAAGCACCTCGAACTGATTGAAGAATCATGGGCCTGAGTGCCCATTCTCATCAAAGCATAGGTCGAAGCACCTCCGATCGAAGCATTGGAGGCCCGAGAGCTCATTCTCATCATAGCAGAGGTCAAAGCATCTCGAACTGATCGTAACATCGAGGGACTAAGCTTTATTTCTCATCAGAGCAGAGGTCGAAGAACCTTAAATTGATCGAATCATCAGGGGCCTGAGCGCCTATTCTATTCACAGCAGAGATCAAAGCACCTCAGACTGATAGAAGCATCAGGGGCCCGAGTGCCCATTCTCATCACACAGAGGTAGAATCACCTCAAACAGATTAAAGCATCGGAGGCTCGAGTGTCTATCTTCATCAACCAATATCCATCAACTAGCATCATTGACAAGTACCATGGTATGAGCAAAATGAGATTTCCCGCTATGCCTATGACATCGGCGACCATGACACTGTTGAGCTCGCAGCTCGTAGAGAGTATAATTAGCCCACAGGGGACTAATCGGAGAATAAAAGAGTCCACACCCAGTATAAGACATTAGAATAATTTAAGGTCTACCTTAAACTCATTGTGGTTTGAAATCATTCCTTACTGATGTCAGAATAATATCAAGGTTTGAAAAGAAGATCCATATATCTTTAATGCAATCACATGCAAATATAGTTTGGAAGCATACATGGGTGCAAACATTAATAAGAGAAAATAAAAAAAAAATAAAATAAATGTCCAAGAATAACGATAGTTACAGATATTAAATAAACCACAACTGCAGCATTACTCACATCTTTCAATAATAATCCAAATAAAAAATATGATAATAGTAGTAAATAAACAACTCATTAAATATATTTATAAGGAGGAATACATATAATTTTTTTGGAGCAATTAATATCCACCCGGATATAGATCAATGAATTATATGTACGACCAGACTTGATTGAAGTCTGGTCGGATATGCTTTGAAGAAAAAAATCATGCATTCTTAAAATCAGTAACATGCTAAGGTAATGCATAATATGATATATGGTAACATAAAATAACAAAACTGATAAAATAAGAAAAATGGGCACGCTCAACAGTTTCCAAGTGGTACGTGGAGTTGTAACCCAAGTATAGACTATATTACCATCCATTTGGAATCGGCTATGGAATTTACATCTGGGTTTCCATCTTATATACCACAGGGAAATAGATATGCAGCCGACGTTACTGTGTGACACAATTGTATATCCGGACGGGCATGCTTTTATGTCCGGTCGGATATATGGCATCTGATCGAAATAAAAACGAGAAGCGAAATGGAGATTATGGTGCACTCTGGTCTCATCTTAAGTGTAACTCGGCTCTGAGAACACGTCTAAAAATTTTGGTTGATTGCTAGGATCTTCCTACTGAAGGGGGAGAGATTCAAGTTTACTGTGTTTTTTTAAGGTTTTTGTTATTATCCTGTCTCTTTGTATTTTTATGGATGTTGTTGATTATTTTCAGAAAAAGGTCCCCTTAAATGTGAAACACTCCCATTTTATAACGTGATGCATATGGTTTAATAAGGGAAAAATTTCTCTTGGTAAGGAAAACAGTAATTAGGGAAAGTGATTAAGAAGGAAATTTGTGTTATGGAAACTGGTTAAGAAGGAAAGGATACGAGTTATGGAAATAGGTTAAATAGGAAAGTAGAATCGAATCCATCTTTTTAATCTGGAAACATGACACATATTCGACTTGATATATTGTATATCCGACCGGATGTAATGGTTTATATCCGTCCGGATGTTAATGGTTTCTTTCCAACATTTAAACCTTATAATCCCCCAAAACTTCTAGACAAGTTCCCTATATAGGAGACTCATCAATGGGTCATGAAAAGGAAATGTCTACAGTGGCCCCTACTTGGTAGGCTTGTGCAGTGTGCGATAGTGACATGCCTATCAAAGTCATTCATGCATTTTCACTTACCTGTGAGCACCACTCGACCTTCCGTGCTATTCGCGTTACCAACAAATTGAAGTATGGGCTTCACTCATAATTTTTAATCTCTAAACTCTTTAGAGAAAAATGTCACACTATTTTTTTCTTTTCTTTCAACACTTGAGAGAAAAAAAGACGAACATGGTGCCTAGGTATTTTTTTCAACAATGAGATTAGATCACAAAGAAAAACAACTTTTGCTTTTATATGCTAGGGTTTAGATTAATATAATTATAATTGAAATTATCATTATATCCCTAAACCCTTGGGCATTTTTGGCCAAACATTTCAAATTTTATAAAAACAAAATTCATGGTTAAATATCTTTATAATGAAAACATTAAACCTCTACCTTACTACACATTTTGTAACCATTTTGAAATAATGTGTATTGATATCAAATATTAATACATATTTTAATTCAAAATAAAAATTAAATTATCATATATTTCAATATTTACAAAATATAAATATAAATGTATATGATTATCTCATAATTATTAAATAATGAACACTTCATATTAAACTTATTTAATATAGTTCTTAAGTGTGACTTCAATTATTAATCACATTAATAATTTTAACATAATCTATTATTATGCATGTGAGTTCATAATTAGACTATTCAATTATGATATGATTTTCTATAGTATATCGAGCTAGCACGGGGACCAAATGGACCTGAAGCTCAAATAATCATAAAATATTAATTAAAACTCTTTAATCAAATATTCTGAATTATTAAATTTAGGTTAGTCCACTAAAAACCTAAAGTTGCACTCTCATTACTGTAGATATATTTTATACCGAAACTCATCAGCCTTCACCGATATATCATTTCATACAGATCGACCCACCACACGTATCTCATAATTAGGGTCGGGTCATAATGTCTGTTATACCCCTCTAACTATTTTGTGCCATAAGTGCCATTAATTATCTAATGAACAATTTATCCATACCTATTATGTATATTAATCTTTCTATTCATAATAGAAAGGCATGAGCACTCTAACCGTTCAAGTACCTAATCAACCCTTAAAGAAGATACTCATCTACTTCTTGCAAGAATGAGTGGATTCTATATCTATGTAAAATGTCCATAGCCACACACTAAATCATGTCCCTAAAGTACATAGTTATTGGTCAGGACTTCTTCACCAACCTCACCTTTGTAAATCAAAGGACATGGACTTCAATGTAGGAGTTCGTAATACACTCAGGATTCAAATCAACCCATATATGATCATCTATTAGACTGATATGAATTTTTTTGTTTAATAGATATTAAAAGAAATTTATTTATGTCTTGGTCCAGTCCTATATGATCGCATTATATAATGTGCCTTTATTCCCATGTCACCACATGAACGAACTCGGATCAAAGTCGTCCTACAATATGGAATGGACCACATCTATAGATAAATCACAAAGAAAGTGCCCGTCTTTGTTTGCTCTCTATGGATTATGTAGGATTACTAATTCCAGACTTAAATCATCTTCTGTATAACATTATACACTAAGTCTAAAAGTACATTTAATATCCAAAGGCATACATGATAATTTATAATATGCGGTTTTAAAATTAACATTTTAATAAATGAATAATTGCATCATTTATTACTTAAAATAAAATCATGTTTACATATTTCATTATGCTTTAGGGCATATATCCCACCAATCTCCCACTTTCACTAGAGCAAATGAGATATGTCACATAATCCTAGACCCTTTAGGTGACCTTTAAACACTTTAGTCGTCAAGGTCTTTATAAACGGATCAGTCAAATTCTCTGTAGATGTTATCTACAATATCTCCCTAAAGAGATGATATTTCCTTTCTATATGATTTCATCTCTTGTGGCTTCTTGGTTCTTTGGAATTTATGACTGCACCACAATTATCATAATAAAATGTGAGTGGTTTATCCATATCTAGAACAACCTTCAGATCTCTCAAGAATTTATGGAGCCATACTGCTTCCTTAGCTGCTTCACAAGCTACTACATACTCAGCTTCCGTGGTGGAGTCTGCAATGCAATATTGCATTATACTCCTCTATACTATGGCTCCACCAACTATGGTGAATACTGATTCGAATGTTGATTTCCCATAATCTACATTCGTATAATAATCAGAATCTATATATCTTCTAAGGATCATATCCTCACTAGAATACATAAGCATAAAATTTCTCATTCTCTTAAGATACTTGAGAACGTGTTTCAAGGTTACCCAATGATCTAATCCTGGGTAAGTCTGAAACCTATTGAATACTCTCATTGCAAAGCAGATGTCCGGTATTGTACCTACAATAGCATACATGAAACTATCAATTGCTAAGACATATGAAGTCTGTCTCATTTCCTCAATTATTTTGAGGTGTTTTAGGAGGCTGTTCATTTGACAAATGAATTCCATCTCGAAGAGGTAAATTACCTTTCTTGGAATTCAACATCCAAAATCATCAACAATCTTGTCGATATATGATGCTTGAGACATAGCTAATAGTCGTCCTTTATGATACCGAATAATCTAGATCCCAAGTACATAACTCGTATATCCTAAATCTTTCTTTTGAAATTGGTTAGCTAGCCAGGATTTTACTTCTAATAACACTCTTACATTGTTCTCAATGAGAAAAATATCATCGACATATAATACGAGAAAAACCACCTTACCATCAATGACATGCTTGTATATACAAGGCTTATCGAAGTTCTGCTCAAAATCATAAGACTTGATTTTCAAATCAAATCTTGTATTCCAAGATCAAGATGTTTGCTTCAGTCCATAAATAGACATTTGCAGCTTGCAAACCTTTTGCTTTTAAATTTAGGCAACGAATCTCTCTGGTTGCACTATATAGATGCTCTCATCAAGATTAGGATTCAAGAATGTTGTCTTGATGTCCATCTGTCGTATCTCATATTCATAATATGTGACAATGGATAGAAGAGTGCGAATAGATTTAAGCATAGCTATTGGTGAGAAAATCTCCTCATAGTCGATTTCCTCTTTCTGGATATAACCATTGGCCACTAATCTAGCTTCAAAACCCTGTACCTCCCCATCTCTTCATCTCTTCCTCTTGTAGATCCACTTGCAACCTATAGGTTTTACCCTCATCAGGTTGGACTATAAGATCCCAGACTGTGTTGGAGTACACAGACTATATCTCGAGATTCATGACCATCAATTGCACTACGATAGCTCAATGGATCATCTACACCATTATTAGAGATGACAACTTTTGCCTCTCCAATCCTTAAATAACGATCAATTTTTCATACAGCCATCTCACTACGTCTAGGTGATAGATCATCCTAATGTAACTGCATCTGACACTCAGATGTTGAAAGTGATACGTTATTATCAACAACTACTGTTGATGGTTTACTGGTTAATCCATAAAAATAAATCCTAGAGTACCATTCTACTACAAGACTTGAATTCTCTCATATAGCACTCCTAAAAAAACATAGCATTTGTCGACACAAACACTTTGTTATCTTTTGGACTGTAGAAGATTCCACCCCTAATCTCGTTAGGATATCCTATAAATAGGCACACATGTGAACGCGGTTCCAACTTGGTAGACTTGTTTTTCAGAACATGTGCTGGACACCCTTATATGTGAAAATATCCCAAACTAGCTTTGGGACCGCTCCACAACTCTAAAGATGTCTTAGGAATAGACTTAGATGTAACTACATTAAGAATATATGTTGTTACAGTGATGTATAACTTTACAAAACTAAGTAATAAACTATCACTAAACATTGATCTCATCATGTCTAGTAGGGTTTGATTTCTCCTTTCTAGAACACCATTCGGTTTTGGTGTTCCAGGTACTATTAGTTGGGATACTATCTCATACTCAACTAAGAACTCCTCGAATTCATTGTCGATGTATTCTTCTTCATGATCTGATCATAGAATTTCGATGGCTTTACCTAATCGGTTCTCAACCTTAGTACGATACTTTTTAAACTTTTCAAAGGTACCTAATTTATGCTTCATTAGGTAAACATGCACATATCTAGAATAATTATCGATAAATGTAACAAAATATTCATAACCACTGAGTGATTAATTGGCTCTTAGCCATTTTCCAATCAAATGCATTTTGGTCATATTAGCTTATAAACAAGACTCATAGACTAGTAAGGTGTACTAATATGTTTAACCTGTCAAGGTTAATATGGTCAAGTCTCAGATGCCACAGATATGTGTTATCTTGAGAAATCCTTTGTCGTTTATTTTTGGGCTTTCAAACTTAAACATCTCAATATTGAGCAGTGAGTTATGTGAACATAGTCTTAACACATACAAGTTATTTCCTAGTTTCTTGTGCATATTGGTAATCCATTTTTGAAATAATAACTATTATTATTAAATAAAATGGAAAAACCATCATGCAATAGTTTTGAAACATAAATCAAATTTCTGTGACAAAACATGAGTAAACAACACTTTGTTTAAATTCAAATAACTATTATTGAAAATTGAAAACTGGTAAACCTCACTACTTTTACTTAAACAACATCATATGTGTAACATTCCGCCTAGGCCAGGATGCTACCGGCAGGAGACAGGCTAAACCCATCTCCATAAGCCTCTGAATCTATCGAAATTTCGGCATTATGCATTCGTAATATCATGCAACCTGGCCTGTAGCCAGCACAAAACAACAAAACCAACACCTCGGCCTCAGGCCGGAACATCAACCTCAAGGCCTCAAGCCGGAACTCAATGAACAAATGTAAAACTTGGCCTCCGGCCAGAACTCAAAATACAACTACACTATTACATACTCTTTACTCATATGATACAAATACAAGATACAAGGACAAGGGCCGTGAGGACTCATAACTCGACCCAAGACTCTCTTGACTACAGTTGGGGTGATCCACTGTCTTCAAAGTCTTCACCGAGCATCTGCTGATCCCATAAGACAGCTATTGACCTGCAAACTGCAAACTGTGGTGGTGTGAGTCATAATGACTCAGTAAGTAACTATGCTTCTAGATTAAACATACAAACATCATACAAGGCTTATTTCTTAATACATTGTTGATTTAAATTGTCTATATAGTCTTACGTAATTCTCAAATCTAAGTTAACTGCAAAACTCCCATTCAAGTTAAATGATACCACTTATTACAAGATTTATGTTCTAGCTTACACACCCTCACATCCTGTTTCAAACTTAAACTTTGAATATCTATGTCAGATGTTTAGCTTACTATCGTTGATCATGCATACATGCACAAGCACCATTGTAACATGTTATTTCCTGCAAATATTATTACACATTAAACATCCACAAGGAGACTCTCTCATACCGTCCTACATCTCATACCAGCATTATCAACAAATACATATAAGCATAATGATGATACCATGTACCCAATTTGGCTATATGCTTCTAAATATACTCATGCTATAATGCATTATCATCAACCATATGCATCTTAAATAACTTACTGGAATACATGATTTATATGTACTAAATGCAAATCATACTTTACTCAATATGCTATGTCTTTAGAAAATTTTCTTTGAAAATTCTTTCTGAAAACTCTGTTTCTAAGAACTTCATCTTTCTAAAACTGTTTTTTTTTTAAAAAAAATTAACATTTATGAAACTTTTACTTAAAGTCTGAGTTCTGAAGTCTGAATCTTTAAAAAAAATCTGTAAACTTTATACTGAAGATCTGCAAATTAAAAACTGAAAATGCTTGATGCTCAGGACCATAACTCAACTGCGGCATCTCTGAAAACTGAAAATCGAAATCTGAAAAACTGTTTCTGAAAACCGTATACTGGAAATCTGAAAACTGAAAACTGGGTATTAAAAAAAACTGAAAATGTGTTCTGTATGTGTAACATCCCGCCTAGGCCAGGATGCTACCGGCAGGAGACAGGAGAACCCATCTCCATAAGCCTCTGATTCTAACGAAATTTCGGCATGATGTATTCGTACCATCATGCAACCTGCCTATAGCCAGCATCCACATACATCATAAACATAAAATCTCGGCCTCAGGCCGATCAATCACAACACTAATGCAATCTAAGGGCCCAACTAAAATACGATGCAGACATAATACAATTGGGGCTCTGTGCCCGAAAATACGTATATGCAAAAACTTTTCTAAAATAAACTCGTGCTCAGCACGTTACAACTTATACAAACTAAAACATAAGCTACTAGACTATTTATTTCCCCCAAGACCTGGTGAGTGGCTGACTGCAACGCTTGCTATCCGGCTCCTCAAGCTCTGTTGTCTGTGGTTGACCGATCAGGTCACCAACCTGCAAAACTCAAACACTGTTGTGGTGTGTGAGTCATAAGACTCAGTAAGTAACTATGCTCATTCCTTGAGCGTCAAACACATGCAAAGTCTGAATTATTTTTGTATTACCCTAGGCTTTCTATGTGTCCATGCAATATTTACAAAGGCTGTGTCACTATATAATTTTATCCCTTTACAAGCATATTACTTGCTACTGATCCTTTTGTCTGATCATACACGTACATACCTTAAATTCTGTTTACTGTTTACTTCTTAAACATTTTTAACATAACAACAAGTTTCTCTATTCCTATTTACTGTATCAAGTATCATTTACTGTGTCAATTCCCACTACGCTTCCGCTGCATTACTCTGATATCTTAATACTTACCTACTTACTCATCTGCTAATTCTAATTCGGACATTTACTATAGCTATCTTCCTTTTATCATATTGTAATATCATCAAATCAGATTGATAAATTATTCTTTCTATTAAACTTTGATCAACCATACATACATGTATATGTCATGAACTACCATCCACAAAAAGTCTCTTGTGTAAACATACAATTCATGCCAATATCAATCTTCATATACATATAGACGTAATAATGCTATCATACACTAATATTTTACAAAAATGTTACTTCTAAATAAACATGTTGATTATGTACTAATGCCAAATATATGCATTTCAAATGATATCCAGATTATATGATTTATATGCGTAATTAGTAAATTGTACTCTACTCTAGTACGCCATGCTCTTAGAAAATACTTTTCTTGAAAACTCTTTTTGTATCTGTTTTCTGAAAACTTTTTCTAAAAACTATTTTCTGAAAATTCTTTTCTGAAACTTCTACAAAATTTGTCTTTCTGAAGTTTGTTTTCTGAAAACTGTTTCTAAATTCTGCTCATCGGAAAACTATTTCTGAAAACTGAAGTCTCTATCTGAAATCTTTATTTCTAAAAACTGAAATCTGTATCTGAAAACTGAAAACTTTCTCTGAGTTCTGTGTCTCTATCTGAAAAACTGGGCGTATGAGGGCGTTACGTATCGTCCGTCCCCTCGTACGCCGATCTGGAGGCAGAAGTGCAAATCCATGACTTTGGGGCGCTACGTCCCGCCGCCCCCAAAGCATGCCACAACTGTCTCATAATCTGGGGGTCTAGGGGCGTGATATCTCGCCGTCCTTAGCCCATCTGGAGGATCTGAGAGCGTCCCCTCAGTCCTCAACATGTGCACATGTCTCTGAATCCGTCAATTCCATAGTATCCGTCAATTCCAACTGTCAAGTTATATACTGGGGTGAGTTTTTGCCTCATGCCCCGAAAATCATAAAACTCATGCTTTAAAATCTCAAAGTTGTAATAAACTTTTTCTGAAATTTCTCTTTCAGGAAAACATTTGAAACTCTTGTTTAAAACACTTTGGATCTCGAAAATATTCTTAATTACAACTTAAATTATGAAAATCATAATGCATGAATGCGTATCCATTTCTTAGGCTTCCACTTAACCTTATTATAAGGTTGCTATGTAACTACATGTATATGTTTATTCATATTATTAAATGATATATGCATTCTATTACTTGTATGCTGATATTATACTATCATATTCGTACATGCATTCATTCATGCCTACTAGGACAGAGTGAAATCATTCATGCATATGCAAACTCTGTGCTTCTCACAAAACTGTCTTTTATGAATTATAATTCCAATGGCTCGCAACGATACAATAGATAGACTATACTTATATACACACAATCAACCAACATAAATGAATATTTGCTACATATAAAGTTTACTTATTTGTTCATTTCCATTTCTACATATATAACTTATCTACCATACTTTACAAAAAAAAAAACTCTAAACCTTACCAAATAAGCATTCCATGTTTAGTCATATCATGCTTCGCTCAAACTTTCTTGCTTATCATAATAAATTACTTATCCACTTCATAGCTATAAGCTCATATATAATAAATTCAATTCAATTGTTCTTAACATTATTAATTATATTCGGTTTTAACATATGTTCATTCTTTTGATTTCGTCTTTCTATCTTATCCATAATTGACTTATCGATACATTCCGACAATTCCAAATGTCAAAATTCCTGTATCAATTAACCATTATAATCACAACGAAACACCAACAGAGCCAATAATTTTTAATTATCCTTGGATACCTAACATAATCAAATCTTATTCCTTTCAAGATCCTCATTTTTTTCTGCACATACAAAGTCCATCCCTATGGCAATCTGTTAAACAACCCAATTCCCCAAAACTAGCACAATGAATGGGATCTTCGACAGGTCCTATATATCAAATCAATTTTGTAATACATAGACCATAGTCCACAGATAGTTAATCAATTAAACCAATTATGTTTTTAATTTAAGATGCAATCAACAAACAAGATAATTAGGCTAACCTAACTATTTTGCAGAGCATAAAGCACAGAAACAATGGACCTTATAAAATTGATTATCCAAAATCTACAACTATGTAATTGGGTAACATGTGCATCCAGTTTAATCATTACTATCATCAATAGTTAATTGTTCTAAAGAGTATATAAAATTCATAATTTTTCTATTTATGTTTAACTTATTTAAAGTTAGATCATTCATTTAGACTTTTTGTTTGAGACGACGAATATTATTCTTTCTTGTTCATTTGCTTTTAACATATTGTCTATCATTATAATTTTTAATCTATTTTCTATATTTTCAGGTTTAGAACTAATTTTATTTTTAAAAACTTTAAGTTTTTTATTTAGGTTTTCAAAATCTTTCAGATTCTTAATTTCTAAATTATCTAGTCCTTTTAGAAAAGTATACAAATCTCTCTTCATATTTAATCTGAGAGGGTTTCTTCTGTTATTTCATCTGGGGTAATTACAGATCTAGTTCTAAATCTATTATGTAATATTTGTCTAACTTGATTTTCTGTTATTTGAACTCCTTGTTCTTGATTGTTTATGAATCTAGGGATTCTGTCTATATACTGTTGTGTATTTTCTACTGTATTTTCTACTGTATAACCTGGGTCTGATACCAAATTTCTCGCATGGTTTTTTATACTGGACGGGTACCTGGTTTTACCTTATTTTTCTTAAATCTTTTGTATTTTTTGATCTTTTTATTTGGAATTTTTCTTCTTTTTCTTCTAATAGAAGTAGTTAAATCACATCCCCATTGTGTGGGCATATTTGTCTTATCACAACATAAGGTAATACTAGTTTTTCTGGTTTTATTTAAAAGTATTCTTTGATAGCATAGGTCTTCTAACCTTTGTTTTAAGAAAGAAATTCTACTTCCAAGAGTGTCTGGCACTCCTTCAGTATTTCTTATATATTTAGGATATTCTTTCATAAAGTAACTATCCCAAGGTATGGGCAACTTCATGTAATATAAGTCTTTATAATGTTCTAACTGTATATTACTATCAAAATATTTGTAATAATATTTTTGATATTCACAAGTATATTCATTTATAAAACACATTTTACAAATACTTAATTTTTGCATAGCTAATTTAGCTTCTTCTCTTTCTCTAATTCTAACATTGGTTGCATGTTCTACTATATCAATTCCTAAAAATTCACTAGCTATATATGCTGTAGCAGCACGAATTCCTTCTTCTATTGAATTTTCGAATGCCATAATTGTATTGGTTTTAATTATATTTCTGGTATTGGTAGAAATTCCAAACCACCAGTTTCTTACATTTCCTCTAAAGGTAGCATAAGTCATAGCAAATTTTACACTATTATCTTCATCATTGGCGAAATAAATAATGAAATATTCCATGGATTTTGCCCAATTTAAAAGTGTTTCTTTTGTATCTATTTCACAATCTAAATTTAAATACATTCCATTAGGAGGTATTGGTTGTTCATCTGAGTTTTTAGGTATAAATTGGGTTGACCATTTATCTCCTTTTCTATCTTTGTTTTTTGTCATAATTCCAGGCATTCCAACTTGATTTTGATATCCTCTTTTATTTTTCTTAAAAGTATGTTCTATTGGGTCATATTCATTTTTTATTTCTGATGGTCCTCCGGTTTGACCTATAGTTTCATCTATATAGACTTTAGGTTCTATATTTAATTCTTGTAAGTCAAAAATTAATTCTTCAATTTGACTCTCCATTCGAGCTTGATTCTTCTTTAGATTTAAGTTTTTCTTCGGGTTTTTTCTTTTTATCAATAATACTTTCTTTAAGATTTTCTTTTATCTTAATCCTTTCATTTCTTAAATTATTTATTGATTCTAATTCCTGTCTTATTTTGGGTAATTGTGTATTATAGATCCATTCATCAAAGCTTCCTTTTTGGTAACTAACATTTTCAAGTTTGAGTGGTTCTTCATTTCTTAATTGAATTAATTTTTTATTTCTTTTGGAAGATTTATTTTTATTTTCTATTTCTTTTTCAACGGAAATTATTGTGATTTCTATATCAATGATTCTTCTTTCAAGATCATCAAGCTTTTGTAAAATCTTATCAGTTTTTTGATTGATCTGTTCTATTACACTAGTCATAGTGTTATTAATAGAACTTGTCATTTAAGAATTATAGGTACGTGGAATTGTTCTACCCAAGTGCAGACCATACTACTGCCCATTCGGGTTTGCACTTGGGTAGAACAATTCCACGTACCTATAATTCTTAAATGACAAGTTTTTTAATAACACTATGACTAGTGTAATAGAACAGATCAATCAAAAAACTGATAAGATTTTACAAAAGCTTGATGATCTTGAAAGAAGAATCATTGATATAGAAATCACAATAATTTCCGTTGAAAAAGAAATAGAAAATACTTCTTTCACATGTTTCTGTTCTTTATCAATGGCTGCTGCCTTTTCATATATATTATTTAACTTTTTAATTAATTCACCTTCCATTGACGACTGGATTCCTGCTCAAATAATCAGCAAGAAAATTTTCAGATCCTTTAATATGATTGATTTTGAAATTATAAAAGCTTAAAATTACTTGCCATCTTTGCAATCTTCTGAATTGAGGTTCTTGAGGCAATTTATTAAAAATTAATCCCCTTACTTGGGTATTGTCAGTTTCAACACTAAATTCCTTAGGTAAAAGAAATAAAGTGAATTTTCTAATTCCTCTAACAATAGCTAACAATTCTTTTTCATTTGTAGAATAATTTATTTCAGCAGAATTAAATGTTCCACTAGTATATTTACATATTTCTCCAATATCAGTTTTTAATAATGCAGCCCAATATAAATCAGATGCATCTGTTTGAACAATTAGGTTATCTGAATCTTCAGGTAGTCTTAATTTTGGTAGATCTTTGCATTCTTCTTTTAGCCTTTTAACGGCTTCTGTATGTTCTACAGTCCATCCTTTTGTATTATTTTTCTTTAAAAGTTTTTGCAAAATAGCACGTTTTTTGGCTAATTGTGGGATAAAGCTTTCTGAATAGTTTAAACATCCTAAAAATTTTTGAATCATTTTTTTATCTGATAAAATATCAGGAAATTCTTTTATCCTTTCAGATATATGGGGTTGTAATTTAATTCCATTCGAACAAATTGTTAATCCTAGAAAATCAATTTCATTCTTTTTAATTTCTGCTTTTTTCTGGGAAAGAATTATTCCGTTGGTTTTACAGATTATCGAAAATCTTTTTAGATGTTTAATATGTTCTTCGTATGTTTCAGAACAGATTAGAATGTCGTCAACATAGACTAACATATAGTTATTATCTTTACTGAAGATTTTATCCATTTTTCTCTGATAAATTTGAGGTGCATTTTTCAATCCAAAAGGCATTACTAACCATTCATAATGACCATTTGGTGTACTAAAAGCTG
Source organism: Zanthoxylum bungeanum (assembly GCA_019454045.1). Lineage (NCBI taxonomy): Eukaryota > Viridiplantae > Streptophyta > Magnoliopsida > Sapindales > Rutaceae > Zanthoxylum > Zanthoxylum bungeanum. The sequence continues at coordinate 675,459 of SKCR01023454.1, read as the reverse complement.
TTAAGGGTATTGAATCAGCAGTTAATTTTATCTGCCAAAACCCCGATTTACAGTCGAATTTTGAATAATAATTTTTTCCTTTAGCGAGGTTGATTAAGACATTTTTATTAGGTATAAAATATCCATCAAATTTTGTAGCTTTGTTTAATTCTTTATAATTGATTACCATTCTAGCCTTTCCTCGTTTTATTTCGGCGTGATTTCTCACCATAAAGGCTGGACTACTATGTGGACTTTTACTTGGTCTAATGAGTTTTAGTTCAATTAACTCTTTTATTTGTTTAAAAAATTCTTCTTTATCTTCAGCGTTATATAACATAGGTTTTACCCTTATTATAGAAGTTGGGTCTATTAATTTTATTTCTGCATATTCCTTTTGAATATCCCATTTTTCAATTGGATTTTCTCCATAATTTTCGGCAATTGCCTTTTTTACATCTTCAATTGTTAAGTTTGATTCTCCCAAACAGTGAATATATTTTTTAGTTTGTTTACATTTATATGTCAAATGTTTTATTTCTAGACGTATCCATATTAATTCATCACCACGTTGGGCTGGCTGAACTCTAAAGGGTTTAAACTCACGAGGGAGTTTGAGTAGATGACCACACGGTGTTTTTAAAGTAATCATGTACAATGTTTGTCCATATTGAGCAAACTGTTGCACAAAATCATTTCCTAAAAGCATATCAACTTCTAGGTTGTCATAAGCATATGCTTTTTTAATCGAAACAATTTTACTTCCAAATAGAATAGGTAGATTATTATTAAACTGAGTTATACTGGAATTTCCAGTGATTCCTTTAATTGTTAAAGTTTTTTCCATTGTAATCCATCCTTTCCAAAGGAAAGATTTAACTAAGGTAATTTCTGATCCAGTGTCAATTAATGCACATGTTGTAATATTAATATCTATTAATCCAACTTGGATGTATACAGATAAAGGAAATTTAATTTCATTAGGCATCTCTAATTTTAGGGCAGAATATAATTTCTCTATCAATGGTAAATTCAAAACCTTCTTTGGTTATTTTGTAATCTTCTAAGGAATCTAAAAAGGAATTTCCTAGAAGAACATGATATGTTCCTCCTTCCATTTCACTATCCATATAGCATGGTACTGCTATTTCTTGATTTTGAAGTATGATTGGTACTATAGCAATTTTATTACATTTAAATATAGTTCCATCAAAATTTTTATACTCATATGGTTCTACCACTTTAGTATTAAGATTAAAATTTTTATCTTTAGCAATATGACAATTGCTTGCTCCTGTGTCAATTAAAATATAAGGTCCTTTTACTCCTTCTAATCCATTAAAATATTCACCATTAATTCTTAAAGTAGGTGCATGTCTTTTATCTTCTATGCAACTTGAAGATCTTTTGAGAGTAGAGATGTTTTGAGTTAAGGGTTTATCTTTTATATCAAAACTTTTTCTTGCTCTAGAGACTACTAATTCATTATTTTTATATTTTATTGGAATAGGTTCTTCATTTGAAGAAGTTCCTTCTTCTAAATTTGGAATTTTCCCAAACTTTATTTTATAATTATCAGGAATACTGATTTCTTGTAAAAGGGGTTCCCTTATTTGACTTACTTCTGAGCATTCTTCAGAGATTTCAATAAATGGTTTATTTGAATAAATTTCACCATAGTTAGTATTACTTAAGGAAAATAAGGCTGAGTAGTAAACACTCATAACTTTATTTCCGGGTTTTATAAATTTATCTTTTAGTAATTCAAAATGAAGGCTAAGTGCATCATTAAAATTTTTATCTTTAATATCAATGCAGTATTTAGGGTAACAAGTGAATAGAAGTTTTTTATAGGCTAAGTTGCCTTCTACAGTTCCTAAATGAGCATCTTTTACATCATCAAATCTTCATATAAAATATGGACAAGTGACTTAGAAAGACAGTGCATTTTTCCAGAAATAAACATGATGCCATATCCAAATTTGACTAAACTTCTCAAGCAATTAGACCCAGTCTAATCTATAATTTAGAAACTCACAAATTCAAGGCCAATTCAGATTTTAATCCACAACCCGAATTACAAATTTAATCAAACTCAAAAGAATAGCAACATAATTTACCTACCTTTTTGCATTCTTTCTCCCTCTCGGTTCTTCCATCCCTTCTCTCTTTTCTAAATTTTCTTACATAAATCTAAATTAAATTTATCCTAACATGCTCCTAAATCATCTTTTTATTTAATTACTCAATTTCCTCAACAAAACCAAACCAAAATAAACCCAAGGAATTCATTGCCATAGATTACTTACCTCCTTTTTGCCCCCTGTACTCTCTCGGCCTTCTCCATCTTCCTTCTTCTTTCTCAGCTTCTCTCTCTCGGCTTCCATCCTCTTTGTCTCTTTCTTTCGGCCTTCGGTCTGCTTCTCCTCTTCTTCTGAATTTCTCTTTTTCTATTTATTTCTTTCTCTGTTTCTGTTTTTCTTTTTTTTTATTCTCTCGCTCCACTCTTCTCTCTTTTGCTTCTTCTTTTTATTTATTTTTTTTTTCCAGCATGTGTTGTTGTGTGTGTATATTTAAAATATGTGTGTGTGGCATTTTCTAGAACAATTTATTGTGTGTGTATTAAAATATCTAGTGTGTGTTATTAAATACATATGTATGAATAATAAACGTGTGTGTAATATAATTATCTAGTTTTACTTGTGTGTGTAAACAAAATATCCAAGTTCATTTATACTAATTTATTTAGCATTTCAAATCAACCCTTCTAATTTAATTCAATATCATTCTTTACTAATTGCTTAAAAAAAACTCCCATTTTACAGTAAAAATGAACCTCGCGTTCGGACACCACCCCACTCGCGAAAATAAAATTCTCGCAACTCGCTATAATAATCCGGGATGTTACAGTATGTCTGAAAACTGAAGAAAACTCTACGTCCAGGACCATAACTCAACTGGACGTCTCTCTGCACCCATGACCATAACTCAACTGGGTGTACTCGATGCCTATGACCATAACTCAACTGGGCATCTCTGAAATCAGGATTTCGAGACCCTGTAGCCTCTAGTCCTGCTCGAGGATCTGAGAGCGTCCCCTCAGTCCTCCACATGTGCACATGCGTCTAACCGTCAATTCCAAACTGTACAACTAGGATGGGTCAAATCCCAAATCCCGAATCCAAAGTATCCGTCAATTCCGAACTATATCTCAAGTTACATACTGGGGTGAGTTTTTACCTTATGCCCCGAAAACCATAAAATCATAATCTGCAACTCAAACTGTAAAACATTTTCTGAAATATGATTCTTTTCAAAAGCATTTGAAATCTTTCCTTAAAACATTTAAAATTGTTGAAAACATTGTTATCGTCTGCTCAACTAATGAAAACTTAACACACACACACATGAATATGTATATATGCATTCTCATGCTTCTCTCTACTCTAGTTATGATCTTCTCTATAATGATCTTACTAACCATATGCTTAAATATCGACATAATGCTTGTTCAAACTAAACATGCTAAATTCGTCTTGCATTCATACATATCTATATATATATATGCACACATCAGACCATCACAATTTCAACTTACCTTTACAACTTACCTTGCTAGTGGCTCACAGTCAATATATTGTACAATTATATTCATGCACACACATTCGAAACTCTACTACTATATAAAATACCAAACACATATAAGTTCCAATGCCTTATTCTTAAACTTCTTTGTCATTTTCTAACTATCAACTTGTGTCCAGAAATCTCATATCATAACCTTTTATATATTCTTATGGTATGCATAATTTATTCATTCATACTCTTTATCACTTTATACACTCATATCTATACTCATATTGCTAACATTTTTATATAACGCATACTTACAAACTTTTCTTCATAACACTAGTCCATATATATGTATCTCATTTATAACTTAATCTTATTCCCTAGGGTGTAGTTTCTACATCCCCCATACCCAAGTCTCAATAAATTATATTTTCGAGTATGACATCATTTACTTGCTTCATCTAATATATATATATATATATATATATATATATACTGGTCTATACCTACGTATTTCTCTTTACTTCTGAATGCTTCTGTTTATCTTTAACTTATATCTCTACTTATAATTACTTGCTCTTATCTATATCTGTGTACTAATTTACTAGCTTCTTTCTTCTACGATCATCTTTATATATATATATATATACTAGTTTTATACATAAGATAATATATAGCTTTATTGTAGTACTACTTCGTACAACAATAACTTCTCAAGTAATCAAACCACGAGTTACTTACCTGGTTAGGCGAATGCCCGCGATCCGGGTCCGATCTGTCAAACAAGTAACAACGCAAGGTTAGTACCGCTATTTGCGGAACTTTCTACTCATCTACAATTAACTACGGACTTTCCCCGGAACACCCGAATCGACTCTGATACTACAATCTAAACTTTATTACTCTAATTCATGATCACTTACTATTCTGAAATAACTAGATACCTCAGATTCTCATTTTACGCGTTTGCGGTAGAACTTGCGGAAAAGTTTCCGCAAACGCTACGGGAGGATCTCGAACCCTCCGAACTAACCCAAAATTACCTAATTACCCTCGCAATGCCATATTTACATCATAACTATATTTACGACCATCTACGCTCAATCACGCGAGAAACGCCGAATTACCGGAATCTCGCTAATCCTACCGGATCGATCATATCTCGTCTGATTCTCCCCGGATTCTACCACATTTATCATTTTAACATATTAAAACATATCCAATTCATATCAAAGCAATTCGCTAAACTACGGAACTACCGGAAACATCCGAATACAAATCGATACACTTTGAAATATGAAATTTTGAACGAAAAATCGTACCGAAATTCTGAGGCCATATCCGGACTCCCAACGGCCATACGAACGCGCTGGTGTCGACAGAATTCCAATCGGTGCTACTGTTCGACATGAGTTTACTGTTCACCGAACCTTCTTCTCTCGTTTCGTGTGATTCCGGCCTTTTTTTTGGCAAAACCGACTCCACACACTCGTAGTACTCGTAGAGGGCTTCGATTTGGCGGGTGGCATGGCTCGTGAAACGACCCGACGAGCCGGATCCGACCAACCCATAGCCGCACCTTCTTCTTCTTCCTGCCGCCGATGGCCGACGTCTTGGCCCCGTCGCCAGCCACCAATAGCTGCGTGGTGGCCGGACCTTCGTTCTGGGTGGTCGTACTGGCCGGCGGTGGCCGGCAAGCCGCCGGCGCGACCCAAAACAGAGAAAGGCGAGTGAGGGTCGGGTGGATGGATAAGGAAAGGTTTTCCACTTCTGCAATTTCTCAAAACTTCAAGGCATTATATAATGAACTGGAAAATATCATTTTAGTCCCCGCAAAAATAACAAAACAGCCCTTGTTCTAGAGTCTTCTGGAATATCGCAATTTCGGAGCCCTTCTGATGCGATTCTCGAAAAGTGTTCAACATGAAAGTTCTTCGTCTTAGAAACACGAGTCCAATGGTCCAAAAATCAGCTCGATCGGAGTTCGTTTGCGCTTTCTATGGTCAAAGCAGTAAACTTTACGCGTTTTATGAAAATCGCGTAACCGGCTTTTGATCCCACGCGTTTTCCAACGCGACGAAAATTCATAAAATAATATTCTAACTCATATAGCCTCACCTAAACTCTTATTCTTCCTCATCCTCATGCTCCGAGACTAAAACAGTCGTCCAAGAATCTTCTGGAGTAGTTCTGAAAATCCGGGATGTTACACTATGTCCTGACTCTCATGGTAAAGTTACCTTCAACAAGGTCTTTCCATGTATCAAGTAGTTATACCATTTGCTTTCCTAGTGTTTCTTTCTTTTTTTTATAGTTTTGAAAGATTCGGCAACACTTGCCTCTCCATTAGGCTTATGAGGATCCATCAGCATGGACTCCTAGGAGGTGAGCTCATTTAGCAATTATGTAAGAGTGAAAATCAACTTTTTCATAACATAGTAGCTCTTAAAATGCAGAAAAATCTCCGAAAGCTTGGTTATGGAGTGACCGCATTGAAGTGGATCATCATCCTCAAGACTTTCTCTTGGATGGATATCCCTTCCTTCATCTTCGCGGTCATCACTGAGACCAAGGCCTCAATACGTTACCGTTCGGAAGGCTACACGTACATTCTTTTAATGACTTCATCATCATAGATGTTGTAGGCATTGGTTCATATTGTGAAGCAAGAACATCAGACATCTCTGCTAGCAAGTAGCAGTGGGCTTTCTCATTGGACGTGACCTACCTTTTGTGAGTATCATGTACAGCTTGGCTCTATAAGACACTTCTCTTTTAGGACAGAATTAAGGTCTTCAAAAGACCAGGACAACATTCATGTTACTTTTCATTTAACATAACTTTCTCTCGTAATTTTATCTTTAGTAAGTAAGGAAATAATTTGAGAAAATAGGCTGAAAAATTTAACTAACAAACATGCATTTAAAATTCCATTCATCATATAATAAAATCATCACAAGCATTTGGCATAAAATTAAACATGATGCACGGACCACGTAAAATGAATTAAAAACCTAAAAATAATTACTATACCACGGAAACCTAACAATCCACAAATAAGTACGACCGTAGTGTAGGTCAAATATTTACATGCTAGATCGACACAATCTCAATTGATTAATATATGTGGGAATAACTGTTATTCCTATATTAATAAACCACTATTTGATTTGATCAATGAATTTTGATTGGCATTTAATCTACTTTGTGAGTGTAACCCGTTGTTTCAGAATTCTTGGACTTAACTAGTGAAGTGTCATCGTAGGGTAGGTCAGTTCACCAGATGCATCTAGAATTCATATACCCTCAGAATTCGATCTTGATATTGTTCCAAAATGTACACCACCCTTAGAGGAACGAAAATAAAGTCGTCTCGATGCGCCTTTTGAATCTCAGGTTATCGAACTAATAATGGAGATCGCGGGATATATTGTCATATATCCCTCTTCCACTCACTATTTTAAAATTTAGGTTTATATTATACTAGTATCTAATTTACTTAGATTATGCGTAAAACATAACCTAATTAATACTAGCGGATTATTAATGACATCTCCAAATTTTAACACTTCAAATTTTATCCACTAATTTTATTAGTCTCAACTAATATAACTTAATCAAACAATTTAATTAAGGCTTCCTTTTACTAAGCTATTTCAATTTTAACTTTTAAAATTTTAGTTCACTATTTAAAGTTCAAAATTTTGAATTCGGATGTTAACAATTATTTAATTAAACTGTAATTAAATACATGTGACTTATGTTATTTTCCTTGGTACGTGGAACTGTATCCTGAGTGCAACCATACTACCATCCTTTCAGAATCGGCTATGGAATTTATATCCGGGTTTCCATCTTATATACCAAAATAAATAACTAGTCTCATATTAATTATCTTTTTCGGAATTACCAAATTTTAAACTTATTTAAATTAAACTATTCAATTTATTTGCATGCATTAATCTAAATTTAAACTATTTAACTTTACATAACTTTTATGTTTTGATTAATTAAACATGCATATAATGTCATGACATGTTATTATGCATGAGTGGGCATCCTATGCTATATGACATGTTATTCAAACAATTTGAATTAAAACATAATATAACAAAACTAATGCATTGACCGGACTCTTATTTTTTCTAAACTAATCTAATTAGTGCAAAATCATCAAGGCATCCATTGGTATTCAACTCTTAATCCAAGAAATGATTTGCATGAAAAAAACTTCTTATTATGTTGTTGACGGCAACAGTTCTACCATTTATATTAAATATAGATACAACATAAGATTACACAGAAAATTTTTTACAACACTTGCAAAATGGCTTTATAGCCTTACATTCCCCAAAATAAATAAAATAAAAATAAGAGTTGGAAAACTTTACGACCAAAATATTTTTA